>CM053502.1:32254716-32358475 GCA_028627145.1 Eidolon dupreanum
TATGGGCTAGGCCTCGGGTACCAGGCATGTAAGGATGAAGAAGGCATCATTACTGTCCTTAAAACATTTTCAGTCTAATGAGGGAAATAAGCAAGTAACCAGAAACTTAAAGCACACTGTAGTAAGTGTTCTGACCTAAGAGCAGAGGAGAAAGTCCCAACCCGGCAGTGGGGAGAAGTATCATGGAGGACTTCCTGGAGAAGATACCATTGGGTTGTGAGAGATGAGTAGGAGTTAAACAGGTGAAGTAGGGAGAAATGGGAGGAAAAGAGCATTCTGGATGGAGGGAACCTCATGAGAAAAAGCAGAGAGGCAAGAAACATCACTGTGCATGTGGGGAAACCACTGCGCTGCTAAAGCAGAAATTGTGTAGGAAGAGATGGTAGAAGATGAGACTGGGGAATAATCCAAGCCATATAATGAACTAGAAGCACCAAACAAACCTCTCAATGAAAACAACATTAGTGCTGGATAAAATAAAAATAATCTCCTAAAGTGTATCTCAAGGCTAATATAACAGTAAAGAATCCACAAGACCGAAAAATGACATGAAAGCAGGAGCCCTCTGAGGGAAGCAATTGTCAAGGCTGACTTTTGTCTGGGGGAATTTTACCAAACCCTGGAGACATGGAGCTTCTACTCTGATGGCTGTACAGGTTATGGTGACAAGAGATAAAGCCTAGGACTCCCTCCAAAGTGGGGATTCTGGGAGGAAACACCTTCATAAAGTGCTACACCCTCAGGAAGGGGTAAAAAGAAATAAACACACTTGCCTGTTTTGATATTAGCACTTGGTGGGAGAAAAAAAATTCCTCTGGAAATGAATAACCACAGACTGTTCCTCATATAGATATTTGGTCCAAATTCATACTGTCTGGACCGTCCTCAAACTCTAAGTGGTGGAATTTAGTTTAAAGTAGTCCCCTGTAGGTGGTGCCCTAAGGTGAAGAGCTGGGCGAAAACAAATCTCAAGGGCAACACAGCCTCATACGGACCTTAAAGAATTCCCAGGCAAAGTTTCAAGGAAAACGAATAGCTAGCTCATCATCGACAGTCCCAGAACTCCTAGGAAAATAAGGCACCATGAGTGAAAACTGACAGAAAGAGTAAACAGTAGACTTAGACCCACATCTTTAGAATTCAAAATTATCAGACATAGACTCATATGTTTAATATGTTTCAAAAAATAAAAAGTAGCTTGAAAATATGAACAAACAACAGTAGACTAGATAGAATGACCAAGCAGATTTCAGAAGGAGCCAAAAAGAACTTTGAAAAATGAAGAATAGAATTAAAATTTAAAACTCAATGGGAGAATTTAACATTAGTTACAGATGATTAGAGAATTAGATGAGATCTAATAATGTTATCCAGAAATTCGCATAGAGAAACAAAACCAAAAAAGAGATGGAAATATGAAAGAAGTTAAGACAGAGAAAAGGGTAACCTACATCTAATCAGAGCTGCAGGAGAAAAGCAAAGAAAGAATGAGAAAAAGGCAGTATTTTTGGAAAATTTTCAAAATTATTGATGAACACCATTACCCAGATTTAAGAATCAAAATGACTCTCAAGTACCAAAAAAAAAAAAAAAAAAAAGAAAAAAAAAAGAAATCCATAACTGCATATGTCATAATAAAATTGCAGAACAACAAAGTAAAAGATATTAGAAGCAGCCGGAAAAAATAGATTGATCACCAAAGAGCTGGCAACAGCTTCAATGGGAGCTAGAGGAAATGCAACATTAACTTTGATGTGCTAAAATAAAATAACAGACACCCTACCATCCTACATGCAGTGAAAATATTTTCAAGCATCAGGATGAAATAAAGATTTTTTTTTTTCAAACAAAAACTAAAAGAGCTTACTACTAACAAGCTCTTATTCAGGAATTTATAAAAGCTATTCTTCAGGCAGAAGGAAATGGATCATGGGTGGAAGTGTGAGATTTAATTTAGAAAATGGTCAGCCAATATACTGATAAGATATTGATTAAATCTAAATAAACATTGATTGCATAAAACAGTAATGTCTAATTGATAGGGTTTAAAAAATAGAACAAGAATAAAATAAAGAATAATAGTAATGAATAAGATGGGAGGTGGCTGATTGGAGTTAGACTCTTCTAATATCCTTGTGTTTTTTTATTTTGATTTTTCTGAAGGAGGATAATATTACTTAACTTTAGACTTTGCTATATAAGATATGCATGTTAAAATGCCTAGAGTTACATAGAATATGTAACTTTTCAATCAAACAGAAAAGGAAACAAAAAGAGTAAGAGAAGGAAGGCAAACTCAATCCTAAAGAAAGTAAGAAAGGAGAAAAATAGGATAAAAATTAAAAAGGAGAGAGACTACTTCTGGTAATAGCAAAGTAGCTCTTATCAGAGCAATCCTCCTAGAGATATTATGAATTCTGAATAAAATATACAAAACAACTACCTGAAGTTTCTGGAAAGATATTAAAAACGAGAGACTAGAGGGGAGCGGACATTTAAGAAGGAACAGCTACCACATGCAAAAATATGTAAAATCTCAGACATAACATTAAACCTAAAAAGCCCAAAACTAAGAGTATTGCTGTATAATTCTGTGTATATAAAGTCAAAAATGAGCAAACCTAAGGGGCGATGTTTGAAGTCTGTACCACAGTTACCCTCTGTGGGGAGATGGGATCCTGGCAATGTTCTATTTTCTAGATCTGGGTGCCAATTACATGGGAATGCTCACTTGGTGAACACTCATCGAAACTGATGTGATATATGCAAATTTCTGTATGTATATAATGCTTCAGTATACATTTTAAAAATTGAAAAGAGAGCAGAAACAAGGTGGAACAGCAGGTAGGGGAAGACAGTGAAGGGGCCTCAATGCCAGACTAATGAACTTGGACATGACCCTGCAGGCAGTGGAGACACTGAAGGTGTTATGGGGGGAGTGAGCTGTCAGGGATGTTCTCTTGCTGCAGGGTGGAGGTGGCTAGCAGAGGGGAGAGCCTGCCCTGTGGGGCATTTCTGAGAAGAGTGGCCAGAGCCTAGCCCTCCGATGACAAGGACCCAAGTCAGGAGAGGTGTGGGGCCTGGGAGACAGAGAAGCTTGGAGGTAAAACTGGAAGGACTTGGTGGTTAATAAGACACACGAGGCCAAGCAAGGAGAGGGAGGAGTTTAAAAGGGTTTGAGGAGAGGCTTGTCATAGCTTCTAAAGAGTGAGTGAAGGGCTGCTGGGAGAAGAAGTGAATTTAAGGGAAGAAATTTGCTTAGAGAGAGAAAACAGCCATCTTTGTAGGCCATGGAGAAGAAACAAGTAGAGGAAGAACCTGGATGTTACAGGCCCCTGAAGCAGGAAGGAGCAGGGGTGAAGGGCCACCAGTGGGCAAGGCAGATCTGAGGTGGACAGGAGGAAATTCGCTGCTGTGGACAAAAAAAGGGCCCTATGATAAATAACCTCATAGGGCAATATGATCATAAATTTCTAACTGGGCAGGTCGTGGTGGGTAGTACCACCCCAAGCATATAACTTTAGTAAAAGGTTTATCTTCGCCTTAAACCCTATTTCAGTGCATCTAGGTTAACAGGCCTTTAAAATGCCTCTTTTCAGACCCCTCCTTCTAATGTGTGAACCACCCTTTCAGACCCCTCCTTCTAAGACATAACCTCCCTGGAGAGCAAATAATCTTAACTATTCTATAATCCATTCCTGCCTTGCTTTCTCTAATCTTCCTTACATCCCCTCCTTAATTTCAAATATATGAAAGAAACTGCAAAGTTGATATTCTCTGGAGCATTTGAAATCTAGTTCCCTGGTGTTTGTCATCAGTTTTGGCTCATATAAACTCTTATAAAAATTCTCTACAGATTTGGATGTTTCTTATGTCAACACTGTCAAGTGCTAAGATGCCCAGTGGTGGGAAGTGCGTGTGATGAGGTGGATTTCTGGGCCCCAAAGTTTAGAATATTACATGATGGACCCAGACCATTCTAAGATTTCCTGACCTGGGTAAACAGGATTATAGCTTAGTGCACAGTTCCATTGTTGTTTTGGAGGTGGTGCTCAATGACGTTTTCTGTCTAGTCAGTGGTAATCTTAATTAGTTTAGTCGTCACTAATCCTTAAAAAGTCTTTCTTTAGAAAGGTGGTGGTGTCTTCCTTTTCTTATCATAGAATCTAGGTTTCACTTCTAGGTCTCCTGGCCCTCCCTCATTCTGATCCTGCTCCACACTGTTATCCCTGCTTGGTGCAGGGAGGCAGGGTAGGGTAAGGAAGAGATAAGGCGTTTGGGCAGTGTCCTAGCTCGTGACCTTGGGCCAGTCTTTCTCTCTCTCTGAGTCTCAGTTACCTCATCATAGACTGCCTGATTGCAAAGCTCTTTGCACACACATCATTACACACAAAACTCTATTTCAGGTCAGCTGCATCTTAAATTGCAATGCCCCTCAGAACCAGGCTATCACCCCAAGATAAACAAAAGCATAAGGTCATATGGTAAGGGCATTTATGAGGAGCCCTAAATGCAGGGCAAAGAACTCTGTTTTCAGTTTGTGTGAGGTCACTTCCGGGCAGTGGTGGAGGGTCTGAAGATGAATCCTTCCTTGGACAAACACAGCAAGTGCTTCTTCCTACTGTGTGGTTTCGAGCAGAGGCCTCATTGGCTGGGAACTCCTGAGTCATGGTGACCTCACAAAGACCATAACATTCCCCTGGGCTGGGGGGAGCCTAGGTAAGCTGAGGGGTAGCTCTGAGAAAGTCCCAGGAGTGGGGGCAGTTACCACCTTGACCCCATCCCCCTGGGTAAAAGTCTCTCCCCTCTGGCTATAATTCCACAGTTAGAACTTGATACCTTTGGCTTAAAGCTGAATTTTCTGTTACCATGTGGATGCCACAGGTGGAGGTAACATACTGAACTTTATATCAGCAGCTCAAGGCTCATGGAGAAAGAGCTTAGGCTATCGAGTTCTGAGAGTGTGGTAGGTAAGAATTGGGGGGAGACAAGGGGGAAGGTGTGAGAAGACCCAGGGAGAGAATATCAAGGGAAAGAGACAGACAACTTGGAAGCCAGACTTTTTTTTCTCAAGTCTCCCCACCCTACGCTTGCCCAGGGGGAGGAAGGGATGGTGAGAATGAACATTTTTTGAGGGCCTACTGGGGGCCAGGCTCTGGGATCATTACTATCTATTTTATCACCTACAGTAATCATCTGGACTGAATATTAAGGTTGATGCTCAGTGTGGTGAGGCTACCTGCCCAGGCTAATACAGCTGGTGGGAAACAGAACACATTTTGGATTCAGGACTATCTGACTCCAAAGCCTTGTATTTGTGCATTATAACTGGGCACCAAGAGAATTGTGTTGCTTTCATTTATCTTTTCTTTTAGGATAGAGGCCTAAAAGTGGCAGAGGGAATGGGAAATAGGAAATGGGAAGACATAGCTTCACTGAGTGATTCATGCCTTGGGAGTCTCTGGGATCTTGTAAGGAAAACTATGAGGGGTGAAGAACTGGATTTGAATTCTACCTCTGCCACTTGCTGGAGGCTTTCCAAATCACTTTAGATCTCTGAACAGTCTGAATTAACATGCCAGTAAATGAGGACAACGATACCTATCTTGAAGAGTTATCATTCATTCATTCAATCAATTATTCATTTCCTTATTCAATGAGGCTTTCTGAACCTTCCCTTTGTGCTAGGCACTGTGCCATGTGCTGGGAAAACAGGAGTAACAAAACAGCCAGATACTCACCAAGCTCCTTTTCTGGAGTAGAGACTTATAAGTAAACAAAGCGATCTTCTGATACAGAGTGATCACATGAGGAAGGTGCCTTGCTCACATTTGAGGGTCCCAGGAAGACTTCTTGGAGGAAAAGTCTCTTAAGCTGGCATCTAAAATGGGACTATATGTTAGCCAGGGGAGGTGATGATTTAGGTGGTAGTCCTGGGGAAGGCTTATAGGTAGAAGGAAGAGTATTTGCAAAGTCCTGAAGTCAAGAAGGAGCCTAATATATTTGAGGCATTGGGAGAAGTTGAGAATGGTTTGAGTATGGGGTACAACTTGATTAAGAGTGGCTCAAGGATTGGACTAGGGAAAGGGATGAATGTAGCTGGAGAGATGGAGGGGCCTGTGGGCGGAGGATTCTGGTAAAAGAAACACAGATATCAGACTGCAAGATTAGGTGTCTCCACCAGTGGGCCTGCCCACCAGCTACATGATAATCACTGTGGGGAGGGGAGATAGAGGAAGAGTTTGATAAAAAGACTGAGTCCTGAGCCCCCTCGGAGCTACATAATGGTTTCTGAGAGTGAGGTGTAGGAATCTTTTTAAAAATATAAGCTCTACCCACATCCTGAATCTGAAAACCCACGAGAAGTCACAGAGGGGGTCTGAGAGAGAATGGCCTGATTGAATTTGCATGCATTTTCTCCTCATGTGAGAATATCTTTATTTCCTCTTCATTCCTGAAGGATAGTCTTGACATAATTTGTGGTTGACAGTTCTTTTATTTTAGCACTCAAAAAATGTGTAGCACTTCTTTCTGGCCTCATGATTTTTGGTGAATCCACTCTCATTCTAATTGATATTTCCCTATAGGTAATGCTCTTTTGCTGCTTTTATAATTTTTTTCTTTTTTCTTTTGTTTTTAGTTTTCAGAAATTTAATCACAAGTTTTGGAATGGATTTCTTTGATTTATCCAATTTGAGATTTTCTTAGCTTCCTGAGTCTGTATGTTTACATCTTTCACTAAGTTTGGGAAGTTTTCAGCCATTACTTCTTTGAATTTTTTTTTCAGTATTCTTTCTTTTCTCCTTCTAAAATTCTGATGATAAAACTATTAGGCATTTTATTTGTCCCACAGATCCCTAAGACTCTGTCTATTTTTTTTTCAGCCTATTTTCTCTCTGTTGTTGAAATTAAGTAAATTTTATTGATCTATCCTTAAGTTCACTGATTTTTATCCTGTCATTGATTGCCACTGTACTATTGAGCTCATCTAGCAAGTTTTTAAAAAATTTCAGTTATTATGCTTTTAAGTTAACTCCTATTTTAATTCCATTTATTGTATTTTTAAATATTTATTTATTGAGATTTTCTATTTTTCTTTTTTTCTAGGAAGATTTGTAATTGCTTTTTGAAGCATCTTTATGATAACTATTTTAAAATCGCAAATTCTGACATCTGATTCATCTCAGTATTGGCATCAGTTGATTATCTTTTCTCAAGATAAGATTTTCTTAGTTTTTGGTCTGATGAGTGATTTTTGATTATATCTTTGGCATTTTGGACATTAAGTTAAGAGATTCTTGATCCTACATAAATCTTCTATTTTAGCAGGCAGTCAATCTGTTAAGCTTTAGAGTGTAGGCTCTGGCTGCCTACTTTTATAGACTGCAGTTCCAATAATAGTTTTCAGAGCCTTGGTCTGCTTCATTCTTCTGGCTCTTGCTTATTCCTGCTGGAATTGCCTTTAGGGGCAGAAGGTACTCCCCTGGGCCACCTGTTGTCACTGTGGGGTCAGGAGCTATGAGACTTGGTAAGTTCTCTGCCACTGGATAAAGAGCCTAGAGATGCAGGACTTGGCTAACGCTGCCACTGCAGATGGATTGGCCAGCCACTACTCTGGATAAGGAGTGGGAACTGGGGCTCCCCACCGGCATTCTCTCTCTGTTATGCTTCCCTTTTCCTGGTCCTTTGGTGGGAATTTTTTTTTTGTATGTGTGTTTATATGTTCTCAGTAGAACTGTGTTTCAGGCCTTTCTGGTGCCCAGTCTGGATATACAGAAGACAAAAAGAAAACCTGAGGGAACTCACCTTTGTGTCACCCCTCAAGTCCTAGCCCGTTCACTGTCTTCTTTCTAGTTTTCAGAGTTTTTCTATGGTTGCATGTTGAACTATTTCCAAGATATTTATTGTATTTAGAAGAAAGGCATAAGAAAAAGTGAGTCTCTGCCCTCTTGCCTATTACATGCATTTAAAAAATTGTGGTGTAATATACATAGCATAAAATTTACTATTAGTGACATTTAGTGCCTTCATAATGTTGTGCAAACATCTTCTAGCTCCAGAACATTTTTGTCACTCCAAAAGGAAATCCTGTGCCCATTAAGCAGTCACCTCCTAGTCTCTCCTTTCCCCTGCCCCTGGCAACCTTTTCTGTTTGCTTTAATCTGCTTTCAGCCTTTCCATATTTGATTATTCCAGATATTTCATATAAATGCATTCATACAATATGTGACCTTTCATATCTGGCATAGTATTTTCAAAGTCTATTGATGTTTAGCATGTATCAGTACTTAATTCATTTTTTATGGCTGAATAATATTCTATCATATGAATATACCACATTTTGTTTATCCATTCACCAGCTGACAAATGTTTGGGGTGTTTCCACCTTTGGCTGTTGTGAATAGTGCTGCTACGAACATGTGTGTACAAATTTTGTTGGAAACAATATTCAGTTCTTTTGGGTATATAACGAGGAGTTGAATTCCTAGATCATATCATAATTCTTTGCTTAATTTCTTTAGAAGTTACCAAATTGGTTTTTACAGAGGTTACATCATTTTACATTCCTACCAATAGTGGGATTCTAATTTCTCACATCTGATATGAGTGTTCCAATTTCTCTACATCCTTGCCAACACTTGCTGGGTTCTATTTAAAAAAAAAAATGATAACTTTCCTAATAGGTGTGAAGTAATATCTCATTGTGGTTTCGAATTGCATGTCCCTAATGACCAACGCTGAACACCTTTTCATTTGCTTATTGACTATTGATATGTCTTCTTTGGAGAAATGTCATGTTTAAGTCATTTGCCCATTTAAAATTGGGTTTTTGTCTTTTCGTTGTTGAGTGGTGAAAGTTCTTTTTATATTCTGATTACTAAACTCTTATCAGATATATAATTCACAAATATTTTATTCTATTTTGTGGATTGTCTCTTCACTTCTTGATAGTGCCTTTTGATGTACAATTTTTAATATGAATGATGTCCAACCTAGTTTTTCTTTTTCTGTTGTTTGGGTTTTTGGTGTTATATCTAAGAAACCATCGTTAAATCCAGGGTCATAAAGATTTTTTCCTGTATTTTTTTCTAAGAGTTTTATAACTTCAGTTCTTACATTTAGGCCTTTAATTTATTTTGAGTCAATTTCCGTGAAGTAAGTGTTAGGTTCACCGAAGGAGGAACACTCAAGGCCAAAGGGGTTAAGCAATATTTATTGTAGCAGAGTAACAGCCTGGCTGAGCCAAAGATGGTGTCAGCCCTCAATGCAAGAGGACCTGAAACTTATATGGCTTTTTTGGTGGGAATATTTCAGGCGGATAAATTGGCGGGGAAGGGAGGAGGGTCTAGTGAGGTGGGAGGTGAGCAGGTAGTATTGCCAACCTGGAATCAAGGTCTGGTTCCCACGCAAGGGGAAGAGAGGAGTCTAGTTCCCACACTACAGGGGTTAGGGATAGGGCCCTCCTGGACCTAACAGTAAGAACTCCAGCTTTATTCTTTTGCATGGTGATATCCAGTTGTCCTATGACCATTTGTTGGATAAATTATTCTTTCTCCATTAAACAGAGTTGGCATTCTTGTCAAAACCCAATTAACCATAGATGCATGGATTCACTTCTGGCCTCTCAATTCTATTCTGTTGGTCTATATGTCTACCCTTGTGCCAGTACCACCTGTTGAATGCAGTTTAAAGGAAGATTTTTATGACTCAATTTGGAAAATGGTTTATTGGGTGCAGTCTCTAGATACAGGGGCTATTGTTGAGAGGGCAATCTCAAAACCAAACCACAAAGCAATGAAAGTTTCACTAGGGTCTAACAGGGATGATGAAGATATGGGAAGATATTTAGGAGTTTTCTGGCACCAGAATTAGCAGAACATGGCCACAGTTGGATGCAGCAAATAAAGAAGAAAGGAGTCTAGGATAATACTATTTCTGGCTTGGATAGTGGTGCCAGTTACTTTCAGTGAAAGAGAAAATGAGGGTCTGATTTGGGGAAAAGGGGGCAAGTTCTGCTTTGGATTCTTTAGGTTTGAGATGCCCTAATGCCAGATGTATGTGTGCACACATACTCACATGAGTGCCTAATACATATCAGGCCCATACATCTCATAAGTGTGTTTTTAATGAGGAACCGAAAGATCCACTGATATTTCCTTATCCTGAGAGTACCAGTTAGGGTCTGGAAGTGTTCATTGAGGTGGAGGAGAGATAGGAATTGGTCAATGATTCTCTTAGTCTTGGACAGGACTAGCTGTTTTATGGCCATCCTCCACCCTCCTCATTTGGGGCCCTGGGGTTTTGGAGCAAAGGCCAAAGTGTGGCATGTGGCTGACAAGATAGCAGTGAGCTCCTTTAGCTCCCTTGGGTCCCACCCAAGTTCCTTAAGAATCATTACCCTTCCCAATGCACAATGGGCCTTACTCCTCTCTGCCCACAGTGCTTGGCAGAGAGTAATAGATCAAGTAGCTATCATTTAGAGAAAGCCTTAGGAGAGCCATGTGTTCCATGCCAGACTGAAAATACACCACCCTGGGTAGCAGGCTTTATGCTCCTCATATTAGAGATAAGGAGGATGTGGGTCAGAGGTGAAAAGTCTCTGACACTAGTAAGAGGGTGAGTTGGGATTTGAACTCAGGACAACATGACTCCAAATCTCTGTTTTTTTCCAATGCCAAGCTATAAAGATGCACAGCAAAATTTGTGCAGTGAGTAAATGGTTTAGTGAATGAGTGCATGAATAAATAATAAATGAGTAAGCGCTGAAGTCAGCAGAAGAATGGATAAGTGAATGAAGAAGAAACCATAAGATGAAGTAACAAGCTCATTTATTGAACATTCACCGTGTGTCAGGTGCTGTACTAGACTCTATGGATCTTATTGTCTAGAAAGGAAACCAGATATTGTGTGTCAAGAAGCGGAAGTGGACCAGATAGATGCCTTGGGAACTTACCAGTGCACCTCACCTTTCTGGTGAACCTAGAAGGCTCTTAACATTTGAGCTGAAATTTGAAGTGATGAAGCTATAGGTGTTAGCCAGGGAGGGAGGCTGGAGAAAGGGGACACCTAACTTGTGAAAGGGCCAGACCTAACCCAAGAGCCTGGTTCTTTGGAGAAACTCAAAGGAGTTGAGGGATGGTGGAATGGAGTTGGGAAAGGAGGTATGGAGAGACAATAAAGGTGAAAAGAGAGTTGAGGCCAGACACTGAATGGCCTTTTGAGTCCTCCTAATGATTGAGGACACTGTCCTGAAGACAATGGGAAACCATGGAGGGTAGGTAGACTGGTGACATAAAGAGGTAATCTTGGCTGCCCAGAGAGCCAGTGGGGTGGGAGACTTTCTTTGTGATCTCCACTTTCTTGAGTGTAGAGTGCAACAACAATAACTAACTTCTGAGACTCTGTATACCTCACCTGTAGACTTTGATCAGTAAGTATTGAAAAAGTCATCCTTCACCTAATGTGGTCTCCTTCTGTGTCTCCTCACAGGGGCTCACTCCTGCTTAAGAACACCATGCATGCAGGTGAGCTGTGGCCCTGGTGTGGCGGTAGAGCAGGGTGGGGGGAATGGGGAGTTCACTCAATAGTCAGATTGCTGGGTTGAGGCAGGCTCTTTTTTTGATGACTGTCCCACATTCTTTTCCATGTAGCCTGCCACACCCAGAACAGGCAAACTGTTAAAGGCAGTGGGCAGCTCTGTCAAGGCTGCTTTGGGAATCTAGTGCCACAACCATTAGCAGAGTAGTTCTAGCGAGTTAGGAGTTGGCTGAAAGTAGGGTATCTTAAAGCGGAAGAGGTTCCTCATGTCTAGTATTCGTTGGCTTCCTACCATGTACCTGGCACAGTGCTCGGTGCTGGAGATGCCTCAGGGAGTAAGATATGCACAGTTCTTGCAAGTGTGGAACTTATTTCTAGCAGGGGCTAGATCACTAAGTGAGTCATTAGAATAAAGTCTGATGAATATTTTGCCATGTAGGGTGCAGCTTGAAAGGTGGGCTGGGCATAGTCATGGAGGATCTAAGCCATACAAGGGCCTCATCTTAAAGATAGTGGGGAGCCATGGAAATATTTTAACAGGTAATAATACATGGCTGAATTTGCCTTTTCTCTCTCTCAGGAGCACTGCAGGGAGCTCGACAGTCAGCTATTGGAGAGAAGGGGGCAGTGGCATTGAGAGACCTTCAGATCAGGCATGGCTCTGAGTCCAAAGGCTAGTTTGGTCCTCTGTGAACACTCAAAGATGACACCCAGTCTCACCTCCAATGGGACCCCAGGTTTAGGTTCTGACACCATCTCTGGACCCAACCCAGACACAAACCTTGTTCCTATCTTGAATCCACCCCCGAATCCTGGCTTGGCTCTTGTTCCAGATCTTAATCCAATTTTGAGTCCTGTCTCTGAGCAGGCCTCTGACTTGGTGTCTGATAACACTCCCAAACCTGATGACAGCAGGGCTGTGGCTCTAGCCTCCCTCCAGATTACCACTTTCCACTCCAGTGAAGCCCTGGGCCTGGATTTGAATCACATCTCAAGGCCTAACTCACAGGAAGCCCTATGTCCAACCTCAAACCTTGTTCCGAGCCTTGGCTCTACCGTGGTCCATGATCTGAGCTCGGGGAACCACTCTGGGTTGAATTCTGAGGAGACCTTCAACTCTCACTCAAGTAAGATTTTTGATTTGGGTCAGAGTAACTCCAATCCTTCCAGGCCTGAATCAAACCTATTTATAAGGTCCTATTCAAGAGAAGCCCTAGTTCTAGACCACTGCATCTCCAGGCCAGGCTCAAAAGCACTCCTTATTCCAGCCTCAAACTCTTCTCTGGATTTTGACTCTGATCAGCTGCTCCAAGTGGGTTCAAGAACCATCTCTAAGCTGGACCTGAATGTGGCTCAAGGTTCTTGTGAGACCCTAATCCCAAACACCAACGAGACCATCAGTTTGGTTTCACAAAACATCTCTGGGTCTATTTCAAAAGGAGCCTTTGGTGCAGCCTGGAACACAAGTTCCAAGGGAACCATCAATGTGGATTCAAATGGCAATGCCAGGTCTGATTTGAATGTGACTGTCACTCAGGCCTCATGCTTGACCCTGATTCCTGGCTCCAATGATGATATTAACCTGCACTCCAGTACCCATGGACCCAACTTCACCCTTTCTCCACCCTCGTGCATGACCCTGATCCTGGGCTCCAATGAGTCTCTGAGTCTGGGTTCTAGCCTCATCTTCAGTGACACTTCCACCCTGACTCTGAGCAGCCAGCAGGATTATTCCGAGGACCACATCATCCACACCGTGCCCCTGGAGGAGAATCTGCAGAACTGGAGCGAGATGGCTGGTGCCAAGATGGACCAGTGTCCTCTGGGGTTCCCCACCTGCAACACCACTGATGAGAACACCACAGATTTCCAAAGTATTGCTGAGAGTAAGTATGGCAAGAACAATAGCCCCAGATTTGGCACTGTCCTGTAAGAACTCTATTCAGACATGTAGGGCAGGGAGGGGAGAGGAGAGAGGAGAGGAAGAGAATGGTATTTAGTGGATAACATGTAGTATATTAATTTTGCACAAGAGATCCAGTGCTCAGCCTTTGCTTGCTGTGTGACATGTGATAAGCAACTTAATCTCTCTGAGCTTCAATTTCCTTAACTGTGATATCTCTATATAATAATACTTTTATTATGTCCAAATTACAAGTCACCTTTCTTTCAAAATGTATGCCTCTTTCTTCCTTGATAAATTTCAGACCTGGCTTTTCAGGTCAAAGTTTGATGTAAAGATCTTCTCTCAATTATTTATATCTCCAAATACTTTTGTTTGTTCATGTACCAATACCATATTGCAATTTAAAAAAAATTACCGTGGCTTTATAAATATGTATTCATATCTGATAGGGTGAGAATTCCTTTTAAAAGTTTTCAAAATTATTCTGAGGATAAAAGCATTCAAACAATGCCCTGGAAGTTATTAGTAGGGCCTTATTCTTCCATATACATTTTAGAATATGTTTGTCTAGGTCCTCAAAAAATCTTGCTAGCATTTTATTGGAATGTTAATTAATTTAGTCATTCATTAAAGTTTTACTTTATATAGGATATATCTTTTACTAAAATTTAAAAAATTCTGTCTATGGCCATGCCACCCTGAACAAACCCAATCCTGTCTGATCTTGGAAGCTAAGCAAAGTTGGGCCTGGTCAGTACTTGGATGGGAGACCATCTAGGAAGACCAGGTGCTGTAGGTGTAAAAAAATAAAAAATAAGGGATTGTAAACTGACAAGGTCCTTGCAATCTGTGAGATCAACCAAGGGTTTCCTCATCTAAAAAAAATAATAAAAATAATAATAATCATTAGACCTTGTTCGAATGTTGTCAATTGTCTCAGCAATGTTTTTTTTTTTTTTAATGAAGAAAAGGATCTAGCTCAGAATCATTCATTGCACTTTTTGGTCTAGTCTGTTTTGTTTCCTCAGTCCTCAGCCTTTTCTGGACTTTCATGTCCTGGATACATTTGAAGATTATAGGCCGGCCATTTTGTAAGTTGTGCTTGAGTTTGGGTTTGTTTAATGTTTTCTCACGACCACATTCATGTCACACATCTTTGGCAGGAATAGCACAGAAGCGATGCTGGCTTGTTTCTTATTGCATCCTGTCTAGTGGTATATGATTTTGATTTGTTTCATTACTGATGATGTTCACTTCGATCATGTGAGCAAGATGGTTGCTGCCAAAGTTTCCACTGTAAAGTCAGTATTTACCCTTTTGTAATAAATATTACAGAGGTTCTTTAAAACTATAAATATTCCATTCTTCATCAAACTTTCAATTTATTCATTTACTTATTTATATTAGCATGGACTTGTGGTTTCCTAATTTATTCAATGAGCTGTATTATCTGTTGCTACCATTATTTATTGTGATACTTGAACTTTCCCCAATTTGACCAGTAGACTCCCCTTCCAGCAAGGCTTTTGTGTCCCTTTGACATATTCCCAGCATACTTTGAGTGCTTTTCTTTCCTTGTTTTCTGGTATAAGATATCTCAGGCTCATCCTGTACTTTCCCTGCCTAACTCATAGAATCAGCCATTTCTCCAAGGAGCTTTGTCCCTTTTAGTGGAGAATGGTACTTAGAAACCAAGATTGTGGGGTAATCTGTATTCACTACTATCGAGGTGTGTTTGTTTCTCCCTATTAGCTCCATCCTCCAGCAGCCTCAGTGGCCAAGCTGGCCCTGGAGTTCTTGGTTCTCATAGGCCCTCAAAAGGAGGGAGACATGTTTTCTTAAATAAAGAGCTATATTGGCCTTGCTCAGCCAAAAGCCCATCCCTGGACCAATCACTGTGGTTGGGGGCATGGGACTCTCTTATTGGCCAAGCTTGGTTCTAGGTCCACTGCTATTTGAAGAGGGGTGATGAGTGGGGCTTGAGGAATTCATCTTCACCTAGCTACATGGAAAAGGAAACCCGCAGGGGAGAGAGGAGCTATTTCACCAAAAGAAAGATAAGGAAGTTTGGGGCTGACAAACCAGCAGGTTATCTACTATAACGAAGAAGAGTTTAATTATAAATTATGATAATGTTTGAAAGAAGAGAATAAAATGATACAAAGGGGATCACAGTGGGCCCTCTGTTATCCTGAAGGTGAGGGGAAGCCTCTCTAAAGAGTGATAAGCAAGCTGAGACCTGAGGAAGGGAGCAAGACCTGGCAGGGGGGTGTGGCAGTGGATTGTGCAGAGGTCCTGAGGGGGATCTTGCCTGTGCCTGGAAGGAGGCCAGGATAGCCAGAGCGTGGTGAGCGAGGGGGATGGGGCAGGGGAGACTGACCTAGTATGGTCTTGAAGGCACTGACAAGGATGCTGGCTTTATGTGTGATGGAATGGGGTGCTCAGTGAAACGAGGTTCCCACTGAAGGGTTTTAGGGAAGGGAGCTCAGTTAGGCTGCTGGAGAACTAAGGATTTGAGAGGCCTAGTTGGGGAGGAGAGATAGGATTGTGGTACCCTAGGCATACCATATTTTTACCCTCTATCTTCTCTCCTCATTGAAACTATGACCTGCAGGAGCCTCATGCGTGGTGAATGTGCCTGGGAAGAGAAATGATGCCAATGAAATGACTCTGGTATGCTTTCTGTTGAAACCCCTTTTGACTTCCTAGGATGCTCCCTCTCCCTCTTCCCCCACTCCCCAGCCCTAGCCCCAGCATTCCCTGTTTCTCTGTCTGGCTCCTCTGTTCTCCATGGTGCTTATCACCACTGATGAACGATATGCTTTACTTATTCATCTTATTTCTTGTTAGTCTCTCCTACTATAATGTTTCCCCCATAAATTGGTTTTTTTTTTTTTGGTCTGTCTTATTCACAGCTGTATTCCCAGCATCTAGAGCAGTGCCTGGCACATCATTTACATGCTCAATAAGTTTTTTTAACGACTGACTAAATTGTGAGAGCATCTCTAAAGGGGATAGAAAGGTTGAAAATGGCCCATTTCAGGACACAGGCCTGACCCAGATCTTGGCCATGCAGCAGGCCTCAGGAAGCCAGAGAAAGCCAGCTTCGGCAGGACTTGGGCCCACTGGACTGACTGGTGGGAGTGACACATAGAGTGTGGGCGAGACTTACTGGTGGACAGAGTCTGGATGTAGGGGACCCAGGCTAGGATGTGTGGGAGAAAGGCCCTGTCCTCAGGCTGCTTCAGAGGCAAGCTCTGGGGCAATGCATGGTGGGGGTGGGAAGGTGGGGAGGAAGTGACGGGATGAAGAAGAGGTCTTGCATTTTGGGAGCATCTGTCCTCATCCCATGGCCTTCTCCCAGTTGTCCATCTTGCTCTGGCACACTGACTTTTTTCTGTTTCTCACACATGCCAACCTCATTCTTACCTCAGGGCCTTTGCACTTGCTGTTTCTTTTGCCAAGAAGGTTCTTCTCATCTTTAAAATGGGCATAATAAAGTTGAAATGAGGTCAATATTAGATAATGTGTACCCAGCACTGAGCATGGTCCCTGCACAAAAGGGGTTTATTTTGGCACTTGCTCAGCAAATTTTATTGAGTCTGTGCCAGCTACTATTTCAGGCTCTAGAGGTACAACAGTGAAATGCCATTCTAGTTGGAGACAGGCAGACCCTACCTCTAGTTCCTATGACTAACTCTTTCTTGTCATTTAGGGCTCAGCCCAAATAGTATCTCCTCTGAGAGGCCTCCCCTGACCTATATTAGCCATCCCTCTACATCACTTTTGCAATCTCAGTTGTTGTTCAACAAACCACCCGCAAACTTCGTGGTTTAAAAACCCACTCTGACTGCAGAAGGAATAATGACAGGAAGGGCCTAATTACTCATGATTCTGAAATTTGACTGGGCTCAGCAGGGTAGTTCTGCTCTGTGTAGTATAGACTGAGATCGCTGGGGGAAGTGGGGCTGGAACATCCAAGGTGACCCACATCTTCCAGGGTCTTTCTCTATGTGGTATCATCATTCCGTGGCAGCTGGGCTCTAGAGGGGGAGAAGCTGACAGTTCTTTTAAGGGTTAGGCCAGGAACTGGCACAGCATCACTTCTACCGCATTCTGTGTTCCAAGCAAGTGGTGAGATGAGCCCAGATTCAAGGGTCATCTGTCCTCTTGAAGGGTAGGAGTGGGGAAGACCTGTGCCATCTTTAACCCACCACACTCTCCATCAGATTACCTTGTTTTGCTTTCTTTACTACATGAAATTACTTTATTTCATGTTTTTTTTTTCTTCTGCCTTAAGATAAGGAGAATGAATAGATTAAATGGACATTGATTAACATATTCCCTCTCCCAAAAAACAGAATGCCTTAATCTGACTAGGATGTGCCCTTAAGAAGGGTAGGTACTAGAAGACCCTTAAGAGGTATTACTAATTGTGAGATTTCAGCTTGAGGTGTTGGGACCCTTTCTGTCCCTTCAGCTGCTGCCTCTTCTCCCTTAGTTAACTGGAAAAGGGGAAGTGTTTTGCAGTATTCAATGATATCTGTTCTCCTCCAAATGCTGGCCTTCAGAGACTATCTACCCCATGCTGCCACCTTCTCAAATCTCACCCCTCCCTCAAGAAGTTCCTCTTGTGGTTTTTCATTTGTCTTGAGCAACTGGGGCGGGCGGTGGCAGGGTGGGGGACGGGGAAGTGGGGCGGTGGGGGAGTGGGGGGAGAGCAGGCTGGCTTACCTGCAGGTGGCAGGTGGCTGATGGGTGTGTAGGGACAGCCCCTGAGAGCTAGGTTCAGTGTGGTTCTTACCCTGTGGCTTTGCTCTCTGTTTCCGCTGAGGTTGAGAATGTCATCACCTTCCAGAAGAGCCAGGATATGCTGGAAGTAGAAGGAGAGAAGAAGAAAACGATGAAGAAGATGATGGTGCGTGAGCCACATGCAGATCTGTGGCACTGGGGTGGGGAGGGAACAGAAGTTCTGAGTCCACCCACTGATAGATTGGGAGCTGAGGTAGGAAGAGGACAGAGGGGGAGGCAGCTCTAACTACCCTCCCCCTACCCAGAGGGAGCTTGGGCAAGTCGTTTCCCTTCTCTGAGACTCACTCTTCTCATCTTCAAATGCCTGATATAATACTTGGGTCATGTTGGGGGGACATAAGCAAATAATTGGTTCACTGTAAAGCATTATGCATCTGGGAGCACTTATTATTATTTAACACCAGAAATTGTTCCTGGTGGAGAACTTTTGAGATTTCTTTATCATATTGCTAAATACAGTCACTTCTGTTATCTATCCTAATAGGTTGGGCAGGGATAACCACTGAAGTTTCCAAAATTATATTTTGCTTGATCTTTGATACCTTCATCTGATTAATATTAATGGAGCACCTATTGTGTGTAGGTGGTAGGTCAAAAGGGAGAAGTAATTAGAAGATTTTAAAAGGAATTCAACTTAAACCTCTTTCAAGGGCCTTTCGTGGTGTTTTTGTTTTGGGCCAGTCCATAGCTGAAATACACTTCCTCATCACAAGGCTGTGGAGGCAGTTCTTGCTGAGTCCCAGATGTGGGGTGCAGCCAGTTAGGGCATGGGGTATTTTTGGTGGCCTTGAACTGAGTGCTCAGAGTGTTCAAGATGGGTTTGAGCAGTGAGCTGGCACCCCCAACAGGGTGTGGCTGTGGGGACGGTCTGCCCAGGCTGAGGGGCTGATGCAGCCTGCTTCCTGAGGCAAGGGGTGGACTCGGTTTTGCTAGTCTGCAGCAGTCTGACCCTGTCATTGGTCTCTCTGTTGTCCCCTGTCTAGAGGCAGATCCAGGACGAGCCACTGGATTCTCTCTCCAGCTCCATTCGCCAGGAGGCTATGGAGACCCTGGCACAGCTGAGGTGTCCACGGCCCTTTCTCCACTCATCACCCTCCCCCCTGCCCCAATCTCCTTTCCTTTCTTCCCATGGGCTTTCCTGTCTCTTCTGGGACCTTTCTGCTGTGCCCCCACTGCATTCCCATGCCTTTTCCTTTCCCCTTGTCCAGTCTTTGGCTGGGCTGTCCTTCACACTCACTCCCTTCCTCCCCCTGCCTCCCCTTGCCCTTTGTGGATCTGAATCTCAGGCTGGTCCTGAGCCCTAGCTCCGGGTACCCTCATCCCAGCCTCCAGCCACAGGGCGCCCTCCCTCACTCCATACCTTTGCTTTCTGTCTCTTTCTCAGTCATTCCCAGCCAGTCCTAGGTGTGCGGGAAAGGTCAGAGCTGGTGAACACGTGCGTGAAGAGTGTGTTCTCCCTGCCCTCGGTACAGGCCATGCAGGAGAAAGATGAGGACAAGGCCGAGGTCATACAGGTGAGCAGGGGCTTCCCGCAGTGAGTCCTCTGGGCTGTCCAGGGTCCTCAGAGTGAGGCACATTTGTGGACTCCCAGCAGGGAGAGAAAGGATGTTCCAGGGGGTAAATAAGGATCTTCAACCTCCTATTCAAGCTTTGGGCCCTTGGCAATTCACTTCACCTCTCTTGGCTTGAATAGGCCCTCGATACATTTGGTGAATGATTGAATCTTTGGAATAGGCATTGATCCCTCACTTGGAGTGCTCTGTGCACTTCTGGGCCCTGCCCTGGGAGAGGGAGGTAGGCAGATGTTGGCATGGCTAGGAGAGTGGCCAGGATTGGAGAAAGGGGGCTGAGGACTGGCCCATAATGAAGAAACACTGGGCTGAAGCCTGGAGAAATAGAACCTCAAGGGGCTCATTCACATGAGCATCTTTAAACTTCTGCAGGGTTATTCTAGGAGGAGCAGATAGAGATGACCTTTAGCATGGAGGCAGGGTCAGTGGGGGAGGTTAAGGAAGGGAGGTTTTAGCTCAAGATGAGGCATATTCATTCATCCTTTCATTCATCAAATATTAACTGAAGGCTTACACCAGAAGAACAGGGCGAGATACAGTAGGGGCAACGGTGGGGGGCGGGGGGTGGGGGGGATGGAGGGGAGATAGATATTATCAAAGAATTATATAATTAATGCAAAATTACAATAGTGGTATTTACCAAGAAGTACCTGGTGCTATAAAGAGCCTGGCCTAATACAGGTCAGGGGTCATGGTGCTGGAGCTAAGAGGTTAAAAAAGAGCCTATTAGGTGAAGGGAGTGGGGCAGGCAGAAGGAAGAGCATGCCAGGTAGAAGGAACAGCTTGTGCTGAGGACCGAAGACAGAACATGGTGATTGCCAGGATAACAAGGAGCAGTGTGGCTGGAGCCCAGAGGGCCAGGCAAGAGTGCTGGCCAGCGAGTCTAGAGAGCCGAGAGAGGCAGATCACTTGCAGCAGGAGCATTCTGGGTCCCAGAGGTGGTGCGTTGAGAGACTGCTAGAAGGAAAGGTGGGAAATCCAAGCTGTGGGGGAAGAGAGCAGTCCTTTTGTAGGACCGGGCACCGCCAGCAGAGGTCAGTGCCGCACAGCGATGGGCTGGGGATGGGAGGGAAGGAGGAGGTAGTTGGCGAGTGAGGCTTGATTGGTGGTTGTGGAGTAACTCTGTAGTGTTCCTCAGGAAGACTGGACAACATGGCAGATAGATGTGGGGATCTGGCAAGAGGAGGGGAGGCAAGAAAGAGAGGGTCATGCTCAGCCAGGCTTTGGTTTAGCAGAGGGAGGAGGAAACTGGCAGAGGAGAGATGGCTCCTTGAAGGGGCAAGTTGGAAAATCTATCTAAGAATAGCAATTTGTAAAAGAATCAGAGCATTTCCCTAGACACGATGATTAAAGTTTATCTGGTTCTTACAGTTCTAGAGCATTTTCCCACCCGTTCTCTTATTTGTTGCTCATGACTTGAAACTTCTGTGTTATGTGACCTTGGACAAGTGTCCCCTCATTCATTAAATGAGAAAAACACTTGAAGACAAAGTGATATGATTGTGCAAATCACCAGGCCCTCACCTGGTCCATGGTAGATTCTCAGTAAATGCTAGGTCTCTGCCTCCTCCCCCTATAAGTTAAGAAGTGCAGGGATAATACTTACCCTTTTGTTAAGAAAACTGTAACTCATGCAGGGGAAGTCATCTGTCCAATCACACATCAAGTTAGTCTCAGAGGTGGGACCAGAAAGCAGCTCTCCTAGGTCCAAATGCCCCCTCCTCCCTTGACCCATACAAGGGGTTGCCTGGGGCTGGGGTCTGCTCCAGAGGCTCCCTAGTGGCTTGGTCCTCCTCCTGTCCACAGACACTTTACCATGAGACCTTGGATGCCCTGCAGAGACTGCTCAATGCCCTCTTTGTGGAGGACCCCACTCCTGCTGGGCTGAAGAGCATTTTGGAAGTATGGGGGCAGGGAGGAAAAGAGGGGCGGAGGGGAAAGGAGAATGGGCCCAGGATGGGGGTGTGGAGCTGGATTGAGGAGGAGTGATTTGACTGCAGGATGTCATCTTGTGTCATCTTTCTGCCTCCCTGTCCTTCTTACAAGGCCCTGTCCCAGACTGCTGTCCCTTTTACCCACTCCCTATACCCCAAATTCCTGCTATAGTTGCCCCCACATCTTTGCTCTCTTCATTTTTGTCCCGTCTTTCTTTTCTATCCTCATGACTCTCCATCTTTCATCTCTCTCCTCACTGACCTTTGTCTTCCTTCTGGTTTTTCAGTCCTATTCTCAGCTTCTGGATCCCTTGTCTCCCTACGCTCCAGGAAGAGGAGGAGGGCTATGGGGAGTTGCCTCTATGCCTTCCCCAGAAGCTTTCTGCTGATCGGTGAAGGCTGGCCTGCCCACCCAGGCAGCAGAGGCTGGCAGCCAGCCTATAGCTCTGAGTCTTGCCCTTGTCCTCACAGCCCCTGGGGCCCTGGATGAACTCTGAAAAGGCCCATGAGCGAGCACGGGCCGTGAAGAGCAATGTCTCTTTGTTGAACCACATGCTTCTGAGCCTGCCTTTCTTTGTGAGTGGTGTCTGGGAGGGAGGACATTTATAGGGAGAATCTTCCCAGCTCTGAGGGTGCCTGTGTATCTATCTGTCCAGAGATTCCTAGGTGCCCTTGCCATCCTCAGAGGGTTCTGTTATCAGGGATAAACTTTCCAGCTCTGTTCACCATTTACTGTATAGCGTTATTGAACCTCTATGACTCAGTTCCTAAGATTATAACACAAACAGATGTCCTCGGGATTCTCTGCACTGGGGCTTCTGCTGGGAAGGCTCATCCTTCGCATTGGGGATCCTGATGAGGATATTGGCCGGGAGGCTCTGGACGGCATCATCATCCTCTACACCATCCTGGAGCTCCAAAAACGTAAGCCCTTTGGAGTGCCTCTGAAGCAAGGCTTCTGAGCAGGCCCTCAGCCTAGGACTTGACTGCAGCCTTAGCAACAAGGCACAGGAGACCAGCACAGGGTCTGAAGGTCTCTGCAGAAACCAATGCAAACCCTTAGTCCCACAGGACAAGGGGATAAAGGCTATAAACAAACCAATTTTTTTGAAAATAGTGAAGTTAATAGAAAATATCACATCATAAACAAGTCCATTGATCCATTAGCTTCAAACAGAAAGGCAGCACAATCACGTATAAAAACTAAAGACAAAATGCTAATAGCAAACACAGCACTTAAAGAGAGGCGTGAGCCAGGTTCTGAAGATCTTTCCTGGAAACAGAAGAAGCAGGACTTGAAACAGGCATGAAGTTAGAGAGGAGGTGGCAGTATCCACTCCGTGAAAGCCTGAGAGAGAAAAAGAGAGGCAGAGCAATAGACTCATCTTATGAAGGATAAAGGGGCAAAAGGGTCAAACAAATCTGTTTTGATTTAAGTAATCTTATCTAAGTCTTCATTCTTCCAAGTTTAATTTGTGACTCATTTTCACATTCCTACAGCACCATGTACACCCAGGCACGATAGTCTTAACGTTTCATTCCTAGTCTGTCTTCTCTACTAGCCTATAACCCCATTTGAGGGTAGGACAAGGCTGTGTCTTGTTCATCACTGTATCCCCAAGGGCTAGCCTTGGTGGGTGCTCAGTGAACATTTATTGAATGAATGAACAAAGAACAGATCCTATCTTAGAGTCTGAAGTGACTAAAACCTGCAGGTGGGAGGACGTTCCTGGATTCAGCTTCAGGAAGCTAGCAATGTGGTATATGGGCTGACACAAGTACCTGCTAGCACTGTACTCAGAGGTGCGCAGTATGAGCTGTTATTTGCTTCCTTCTCTTTTCCATAGTCCCAACTCTGCCCCAAACCAAGGGACCTTGGCATGTTGTTTAAACTCCCCTGGCTCTGGAGGCAGAGTGATCTAGGTACAAGAGCTGGTTGTGTGACTTCAGGGAAGTATTTTTCTTGTCCAGGCCTAGATTTCTTCATCTGTGAAAAGGGTACAGGAGAATATAACTACTAAGCTTTTTGAAAGATTAAATGAGGTCATATACATACAGAGACCAGCTCAGTGATACACATAGGCACTTGTCAAATAGAGTTCCCTTTTTCCCATCACTACAAGGATCTGTTATTAGTTTCAGATATTTAGGATCTGTCTTGTATACATACTTTTCTTGACCTTTAGCATTTGGGGCAAAGACTTGGCCCCTAAGTGATTTCCCCTGCTGCCCAGGAATCACTCGGACCTCTCAAGTGATGGGTACAAGTGGTATAAGCCATGCTAATCATCAGCCTTAGGGGCAGGAATAGTATAAACTAAATTAATATTGTTAGATCTAGCAAATAAAAATACAAGATGCCCAGTTAAATGTGAATTTCAGATAAACAATGAATAATTTGGGGTATATTTGAGACATGCTTTCACTAAAAATTATTTGTTTATCTGAAATTCAAATTTAACTGAGTATCCTGTATTTTGTCAGGCACACCTCGGCCAAACCACTCTGTTAGAGTCTCTAGGAGTGAAGTGGTTTGTCCAGGTCCCCTGACTGTAAGAAGCAGCAAAGCTAGGATTTGACCCTGGGTCTGCCTGATTCCAGGCCTCAAGCTTCTTCCCTTTACAAACAACCCACACTCTTTGTCCATGTGGACACTCCATCTTGATGGACCTTTCTTATGCCCATGTCTTGCATACCCTGGGGGGTCCAGGTAGAACCCAGGCCAGACCACAGTAAGAGCTCAGAAAATGTGCCTGAAATGTATTTCCTTCAATAGAAAACAGAGTCATCATGTGCCAGGTATTATTCTAGGCACTGGGACACTGCAGTGAAGAAATCAATAGAAAATTAATTAACTAAATAATCCTCCCTGTCAAGCTTAACTTCTTGTGAGGAGACAACTAACAAAATAAACAAGTAATACATATAGTAAGTCAGATGATAATAAGTCCTAAAGACAGACAAACAAACAAAAAAGTGGTAAAAGGGGATTGGGAATGTCAGGGGCAGGGGGATTGCAATTTAAAACAGGTATTGACACACACCCACCAGCATGGTAAAATTAAAACACACAGATGATGCTATGTGCTGGTGAGATGTGAGGCCACTGGAACTCTCTCATACACTGCTGGTGGGAGCATTATGGGTCCCCACTGTGGAAAGTGGTTTGTTGGTATCCCTTAAACCTGCATCTTTGCCTATCCTAGGACACAGCAATTCCTCTCCTAGCTATCCACCTAACAAATGCCTACATGTATTCACCAAAAGGCATGGACTAGACATGCTAAAATGCTCATAGCAGCACTATGTATAGTGGCTGCAAACAACCCAAGTGTCCATTAGAAATAGAACAGATACATGAATTGTAGTATATTCATACCATGGAAAATTATGCAGCACTGAGGATGAATGAAGCAATGCTACTTGCAACAGTGTCAATGAATCTCATTCACGCGGTGTTGCGTGAAAGCCAAACACAAAGGATGACATACTATATGAGTCCATCTATAGTAGTCTAACAGCCAGGAAATCTAATCTGTGGGTTGAGAAGTCAGAATAGTGGATACCCTGGGTGGGGGAAGGAGAGAGTGAAACAGGGGCACAAGAGGGGTTTCTGGGCTGCTGATCATGTTCTGTTTCTGGACCTGGGTGTGAGCTACATGGATAGGTTCACTATGTGAGTATTTATCAAGCTGGTTACCTGTGATTTGTGCATACTTTTCATCTATACTTAACAAAGGGTTTTTTAAAAAAGGGTGGTTGGGCCTCACTGAGAAGGTTCTCTTCTTGCAGGACCCAGAGAGAAGGAAGAGACCAACAAGAAGGAGCTGTATGAGAGCAATAAGCGCTACCTGGGGCCCTACAACCCCGTCAGCCCATGCCAGAACATTCTGCGTGTGATCGCGGTGACTGCTCACTGCCCATCGGCCCTGGGCCCTTGAGGGGATGGGGGAGAAGGGCAGCACCAACCTGCCAATGTCATCTCCTCCCCTTCCGTCTTTCCAGGCTCAAGTTCCCTTCACAGGAGGGCTTCCCTGACCACATGGATCATCTTGAGTGCCCCCAATCCCTGTGGTCTATGCCACAGCTTGTAGACCATGTCACCCAGCTCTGGGGACAGAGGCCACATTGCCCCTTGTTTTGTAGTTCCTCCCCAGAGTTTGTGGGCCCTCTCTGCTGACCTCTGTGCATGTCTGGTCACATTTGTGTGTCTGTGTATGGCTCACTTGCCCATGTGTGTCAGTATCTCTGTGTCTTTGTTTCAGGAATTTGGAGACTTCCTGGGGCCCCAGCAGGTGAAAGACCTGCTACTAGCAGCCCTGGAAGGGCTGAAAGGTGGTTCGGAAGCTCTGGGGAAGGACTCGGGAGAGATGATGCAGCTGGCTTCAGAGGTCACGCTCAGCTCAGTGCTGGAGTGGTACCGCCACAGGGCACTGGAGGTGGTAAGGCCCCTGTGGGCAAGGGCTGGGCTGAGAGACTGCACAGGGCCTGCTAAATCCTCGGGCAGGGCAGGGGTGGTGGTGGCTGAATTTTAGGTGCTTCCAACCTGCAGGTGAGAAAGAACTCACTTACCAGCTCCCAAGAGAACTTACAGATCTGGTGCAGGGTGGGGGAAGGCGGGGAAGACAAAGTGGCTCATTCCCAGGGAAGGAGCAAGTATTCTGCCCCCCTCTCTCCCCATTTCTTTCCTGTGTTCCCTCCTGTCCTCTCCCTCCTTTCCCCTGTCACTCTATCTTACCATCCCTTTCTTCTTCCCATCATCCCCCATTCTTTCCTTGGCTTCTCCATGGGCCCTCTGCCTGATGATGGCCACCCACTATGCCCCAGATCCCAGAAATCATGCAGGCCATCTATGTGCAGCTGAGCCACATCCAGGAGCCACGGGCCCGCGAGGTGGCCCTGCTGCCCGTCTCTCTCCTGGCCAGCTCCTTCATGACCGAGGTCGTCGTGGCCCTGCTCATGTGCCCCCTCCCACTGGACAGGTACCAAATGAGGGGAGGTCAGCCACCACATCTCAGAGGGTTGAAGCAGCCCCAACCCTGAGCTGGGACTCCTTCCTTCTGCTCAGAGAAGCCCCTTGCCCTCCCAGATGTCCCCTCTTCCATGACCTGTGATGTTTATGACAACCGTTAAGCATGTCCTGAGCACTGCTAGGTATCATTGCTCAGCATTAATAGTACAAGAACCCCATTCTACAGATGAGGAAACTAAGGCTCAGGAGGAGTTTCTTACTCTAGGCACCCACTGAGCAAGCAACAGAACAAGGGTCTAAACTCATATCAGACCAACTCCAAGCCCAGTGCGCTTTAATAATGCTGTAGAAAGATGGCCTGAGTGACAGTCCTGACTCTGCCTTCAGCTGCTGTGTGATTTTTGGTAGCCTGCTTACTCTCTCTGGGCTTCAGTTTTCCCCCATAGTGAAAGGAGGGCATAATCCCTGTATTCCCCCCGCAGATGGGTGGTCATGAAAGTAGCACAGCCAGCTATGCCCAGCACCTACCTGGGCCTGGGCCTGTGCAGGAGAATGTGCCATATTTTCAGCATTCAGGGAGCTGGTGGTCTGATGGGCAGAGGGGACAGTGGCCAGATGGTGAGTTTGTGAGCAGGAGAGACCAGTCTGACTGTTCCAGCCTCACAGCTCAGGAAACGCTCCCACGCCTTTGAATGAATAAAACAAGGCAGAAAGCATGTGATCCACATATTAAAATGGTTGGCTGAGAGGGACTGTAAAAGAATTGTGCTAAACCATGCAAATGAGTGTGCTTCTAATAAGGAGAGTTAGTGTCATTCATAGAAGCCAAGGACATCAGTGGGGGTGGTAAGGGCCAGGGTGACATAAACTCATTCTCCCACCTGCAGGAATTTAACCCTTTCTGGCCGCAGTGTCAACCACAGCGTTTTCTTCTTGGAGCCACTTAACATTTAGCCCCACAAGGCTGTTGGGGCCACACTCGACATCAGAGTTGCTCAGAGTATAGCACAGGGCAGTGTCAGGAGCTCCTCTTTGCAGGAATCCTTGTAGCTGCCCACGAAGCCTGCCAGACAGAGCTGGGACAAAATTTAAGGAGGCCCTCACCTTAGATGCCACACCTGCACTTGCATGAGCCTGAGACTGAGGGCCTACTTAAATTTTTGTGCCCTAGATGCTTCACTTTCCTCACCCTAGTCTTGGCCCTAGGTCCATGAGTTGATCTCTTGGACTTCCCAGGTGAAAGGTGCAGGAGCTGCCCTGGCTTAAATGGCTCAGGCCCCACAGGAACTAATATCTCTTAAAATAAATAACTCTACAGACTTTGCTTCCGGGGTTCCCACAGGGATAAGCCAAGTCACAAGAGTCACTGCCCTCCAGGAAGCTCAATGCTATACTGTCCCCATTGGTTATTATAGTTAATTTATAGTTTCTCCCAGCTCAGATGCAATTTATCAATTGGGTCATTTTCACCACGAGCAATGTTGCCTAGCAACATAGTTGACATACTATCTTTATCAGGTTTCCAGGGGAACAGAGCTGGAAAGTTAAGGGAAGGTTCAAAGGCTCATGCAGAAGGGGAAAAGGGTTTGGTTAACCCCATAGTGCACTGGCCTCTCGGTGCCTTCAACTCCATATGATAAGAGTGCCTGCAGGCTGGTGCCGCCTAGCACAGATGACCTCCCCTGTAGGTGTATTGCCTTCTAAGGGACTGGAGTGGGGGCTCCTTGATATTATGTGACAAATGCAAGATCCAGGCCCCAGAGGGTTCCTTGGCATGGTGGGGGGAGGGGAAACAAGCTTTGGAGACATGAGGCCTGATCACTTCTTGACAATACAGCTCATTAGTTATGTAGTCTTTAACTGGTGATTTCACTTCTCTGAGCCTCAACTCTGCAAAATAGGAGTAGCAACCCACATGAAGGTCATTGTGAGAATTCAGTGACCTTGAATGTCTTGAATTTCTTGTTCACATATGTATCTCCAGAGATTTGCCTAGTGCCTGACAGACAGCAGATGCTCAGTATTTGCTAAAGTAATAAATAGTATGTAAAGCATGTGGTATAATACCTGGGAAATAGGGTTTTTAATCATTGTTAGCCCCCCGCCTCTTAAGAAGTATTTTCTGGACCATTCCATAGATGCTCTTTCAATGGCATCTTCCCTTCTCCTTCCCAAAACCATTGGGAGGCAGGGTGGGCCCGCTGGCCTGGTCTCTACTAAACATCCCCTCCCCGGCTCCCAGCAATGGAGCAGAGATGTGGAGGCAGCTGATACTGCGCAAGCCCAGCTGTGATGTCCGAGACCTCCTGGACCTGCTTCTGACCAGCCTGAAGGAGAAACCTGTCACCAGGAAGGGCCGGGCCTCCATTGTGCCCTTAGCGGTAAGAACTGCCCACCTACCATGTCACTGCTCTGTCCTGCCCTCCCTCCTCACTCCTGCTGAGCTCATGACACCCAGCTTCCAATACTCTGCTCTGCCAGCAGCTAGCTAGTTGGCCTCAAACAGGTCTCTCTGTCTCTAGGCTTTTATTTGTGATCCACCGGACAACAACTTACTGCTATTTACAATGACAGCAGAAGCCTGGGGTAGTGGAAATGGAATGACCTGGATTCATAGACCTTAGTCTGAGAACTACTGGCTGGCTTTGCTACATTACTCTTTTGTGACCTGAGCAAGTTACTTCACCTCTCTGAGGCTCAAGCTCTGCATCTATAAATGGAAAGAATAATATCTGCCTCGTACAGTGGTTGTAAAGATTAAATGAGATAACTCATTCCTTCATTTAGGCAACACAAAATATTTAAGTGCTCTTCCTTCCAGTTGAGCTCTGACTGGGAACACCGAGGGAAAGGGCTCTGACTGCGGGAAGGTGACTGGCTAGAAAGATGGATCTCTCTGCCTCTATTCCACCACCCTCGTCTAAGCCAGCTGGTTAATACCTCTGCTCATCTGCCTGCTTTTGCTCCTGCTCCTCCATTCTGTACCTTAGCCAAAAAAATTTTGAGAAATGCACATCTGCTCTTTCAACTCTCTCAATGGCTTCCCATTGCCCTTGAATGGTAACACAGGGCTTTACCTGAGCTGCAAGGCTCTGCACCCCTCACCAGCTTCACCATATTCCCTTGTTCTCTTGCTTGCTTGGCTCCAGCCTCACTGTTCTTTGTTAGAGTATCATTCATGCCATACTATCTACCGTCACAGGGCTTTTGCATGTCTTGTTCTTTCTGCCTAAACTGTTCTCTACCAAGTTAACATCTACTCATCCCTCAGCTCTCAACTCAAGTATAACTTCCTCAGGGAAGCCCTCCCTGATTTCCTTAACCAGATCAAATCTATGCATATTATACTTTGCTTCCTCTACTTTATCTTGGGAGAGTTTATCCTAGGTGTGATTTGACAATAGTAGAGGGGGTCATTTTAATAATCTGTGACCTGCATGAAGACAGTGCCTGAGCCTGTTTTGTTCACCATGATATCCTCAATATCTAACATACACCCAGCACATAGTAGACACTCAAAAAAAATTTTGTTGAACTGATTCATTCAAAAAATATTTATTGAGCAACTACTCTGTACCAGACACACTCATAGGTTCTGGGGATCCAACAGAGAGCAAGACATTCTGATGGAAGGAAGCAAATAAACAGAGATAACGGGGGATGGAGGAGCAAGTGATATTACCCTTTACAGAAGAAGATACTTCTGCTCAGCAACAGTCCATGTTTCGCTCAAGGTCACATAGCTAGTGAGTGGTGATGCCAGTACTCAAACCCAGATCTCTTACCTCTGAATCTTGTGTTTCACCACTGGATTTCTCTGCCTCTCTCCCCCCGCACCCACGGCTTCCCCGATTTGGACATTTATCCAATCCTCCTCCAATCAATGTGTATTTTTGAGTCACTCATTTTGCTTCTTTTTCAACAAGCATAGTTTGAGCACAGATACAACCTGGACTAAATTTCATCTTATGGTATTAATAAACCATCTGAGCAAGACTTAGCCAAGAGCAGAGCCCTAGGGCATATCACTAGAAACTTCTCTCTACACCACTGACTATGTTCTTTGGGTGCATTCATTAGCTTTAGGCTACTGAAAAATGTAAAGGCTTTGAGTCAAAGAGGCTTATCTTAGCTTTGCCACCATCTGACTATATAACTTCGGTCAATCATTTCCCCCTCTTTAGCCTTGGTATTTAAATCTGTAAAATGGGTAGTAATAATGCCTGCCGTGTCTGTCTTACCTGCTGAGAAAAGTGAGATAGTGTACGTGAAAGGGATTCCTAAGCTGTAAAGTACAAATACATACCATTTATTGTTATCCTTCAGCCCATATTATGTCGCTTATTTCCATGGGAACAGGCCATGGGTTCTTTCATTTCACAATTAAATGCTTTTCCTTTGGGCCAGCAACATGGGGTCTTGGTGGCACCGATCGCAACCATTTCTTTTTCTTTCTTTTTTTTTTTTTTAGGTGAGGCAACCCTTGGTTGACCTCACAGATTGCAAGGAACTTGTCAGCTTACGATCTTTTAATTTTTTTTATTTTTTACAACTATAGCACCTGGTCTTCCTAGGTGGTCTCCCATCCAAGTACTAACCATGCCCAATCCTGCTTAGCTTCTGAGATCAGATGGGATCAGGCTTGTTCAGGGTAGCATGGCCGTAGACTCGACCATTTCTTTATAAAGCATTCTTCTTCCCCCTTATTCAATCTCCTCTATACCTTGGGGCTAGCTGTAAGAGGACCAGTAAGCTCACCTTAGGGAAGATGAATCTGATGCTCAAAGAGGGGTGGGTAGTGGTGGAGCCAGAATGAGCCATTAGGTCTGTGACCCCAGCCTGTCATCATACCCTGCTCCCTCCATTGTCTTTTTGCTAGTTAGAGAGGACCTGATGTGCTGAGTGTGAGAGATGGGCCCAGGCCAAGGCCAGAAGCTGGACTGGCAGGTGGAAAAGTTGGGGGGCAAGTACAAATTGGGTCCTGAGGACCCCAGTAGACTAAAGACCAACAAAACCAAGTTCCTGGGACTTGGGAGGGCTTGTGTGGGAGCCATGGTCTTGAGGGACAGGGGTATGGGATGAGTGAGTGTGGAGTGACAGAGTGCAGGACTCATCCTCCTTGGCTCCTGATGAAGATGGGGGCTGCTGGCCACATGGGGAGGCAGTGAAGCCAGACTTGTTCAATGGCCAAAAGGAAAGAGGCAACTGCTGCCCCTCGTGGTCTGTGTGCCTGTGTTATGAGTGAGGAAGAGGCAGGATATGCTGCAGCCAGCATCTGAAATACTGCTTTAAGTCCCAGCTCTGCCCCTGAGGGGCTGGGTGACCACAGGTAAGTCCCGTCATCCCTCTGAGCTTGTCTCTTCACCCACACAGTGAGATCAAGATACTTTAACCCACAAGGGGTGGGATGGAATCCCTCCACCATGATTCTTCCAGGGGTGTGTTAACGGCAAACAGGTGGGCTGCAATTATTTTTCTGGGTCAGGACTCACCCAGTGAGCCAGGAGCTAGGGTGCAGGGGGACAGGGGGTATGGATCTGGACTTTTTCAGGCCGGGCCAGAGAAGAGCAAAAATCCAGGTCTGACCTTTAGAGAAGCAGTCCATCCCCTGCCAGGGGTGCTGAGATGATGGGCCAGGACATCCCACCAGCCTCCCTTCTGCCTGCAGGCAGCCAGTGGCCTGTGTGAGCTCCTGTCCGTCAACAGCTGCGTGGGCCGAGTGAGGCGCATCTACCCTCAGCTGCTCCTGGCCCTGCTCATTCAGGTCCATTATCACATCAACCTCAGTCTGCCTGGACGTGTGACATCCCACAAGGACTCCAAGAAGGATGCACAGCCCTCTGTCTTCTTACCTGTGTGGTATGCTCCCTGGGCTGGGTGGGGCCACCCCCTAAGGGACTGTTCGAGAGTCTTTAGGGCAATCTATCAATAGTCATAGAAATTAGCTTTGGGACTAGAAGAGAAAACAAAAGTACATTTTTATGAGAGAGAGCTAGTAATTTGTTCAACAACTATTTGTGACCATTTGCTGTGTGTGTCAGACTCCGCTTAGTGCTGGGCTGCAGGAGAGAATCAGCCCTCCCCAGGAGCTCATCATTTCTTTTTCCTCCTTACTCCCAGATATATTATTTGTATTAGGTTTGTATCCAAGGCCCAATCGATGTTAAATTATTAATCAAAATATGTAATATATGCACATGGTAAAAATCTCAAAAGACATTAAAAGTGAGTCTCCTTTCCTCCACTTACCTAAGTTAACCTCCTCAAAAGAACCATATTTTTTCATGTCTTCCAGAGGTGATGTAGGCAGAAATAAGTGTATGTTTATATTCTCTATTTTTACACCAATGGTAGCAAACCTTACACAACTATACATTTTTGCTTTTAGCATATACTATATCTTAGAGATCATTACGTATAGAACTGCCTCATTATTTTTAACAGTCACATAATATTCCTATGTAAAGAATTCCACCATACCATTTTTTATTTAACCAGGGTCCTCTTTATTTAGGCACTTTGCTGCCCTTGGTAATTACAAACAATGCTGCAGTGAGTTTGCCCATTTGTATGTATGTATGCACACAGGTGATTGTATGTATTGGATAGATTCCTGAAAGTAGAATGATTGAATCAAAAGATTTCTGGATTTAAATATGAAGGTAGAAAAAGGATATGTGGTGGAAAGAGTTCTTGACCAGAGAGTGATGAAAGGGGAAATGGAATACATCCTAAAGTGCCCAATTTGCAAATTGTTTCCCTCAGGGGGCACTGCCACCAGTAGTGTGTGGGAATGACCATTTCCTCACACCTTTGTTAGTACAATGTGGTATAAAACATTTTCATCTTTTCCAATCTGAAAGTTGAAAAAAATATATTTTGCTGTAATTTTAGTTTGCATTTCTCTTATTATGAGCGAGGTTGAGCTTGAAATGCCATTGTGTTTCCTTCTCTGTGAGTCACCTGTTGTTCTTTGCCCAATTGGACCTTTGGGAATTTTTCTTATTAATTTGTAAGCGCTCTTTATATGTTAAGGATATTGTTTGTCCTTTGTATTTCAGTTTGCCACTTAGCCTGAAACTATTCCATGGTCTTTTGCCATTCATAAATTTTAAATTTTTATGTAGTCAAGTTTGTTAATCTTTTCCTTTTTGGTTCTATTGTGCATTATGCTCAGAAAGGTACACTTTGAGGGGCAGAGGGCAAACAGTTGTATAGCTGGAATTAAAGTCAGAACACCTTGAATTTGAGTCCTGGTTCCATCACTTAGAGCTTTGTACTTTGGGTAAGCTAATTTAACCTATTGGCAACTTGGTACTCTTGCCTATAAAATGGGGTAAGAGATTCCTATCTTACAGGTGTATTGTAAGGACCAAATAGGATCGTATCACAGCGTGACACCAGTGCCAAGGCTGTGGCACCAATTCTGATTTCCCTGGCATTCATAGGTGTTACCCTGAGAGTGTCATCCCTGACTCAGAAAGCTGGTGGGTTCTGGGGAAAACAAAACCAGAGGAAAGTGGAGGGAGCGCTGGAGGAGGGGGAGGAGGAACACGTGGTGGAAAAATTCTCAACTGTTGGTGAAGAAAGATTGGAGGGCTTCACTCAGCTGAGTCCCGCACAAGGGAGCTGGAAGAGAGACTCAGTGTCCATCCTCACCTCCTGTTTACAGGAAGTAGCCTGGGAGACAGAAAAAGCAGAGGCAGGTAAGCGCTATGCTAAAGGGGACCAGAAAAGACATGAAGTTATATTTGGGAGAAGTGGGCTGAATGGTAGCCCCCAAAATTATATCTGCCTGGAACCTATGACCTGATTTGGAAAAAGAGTCTTTTGAGATATAACTAAGTATCTTGAGATGAGATCATCCTGATTAACCAGGTAGGCCCTAAATTCAATGACAAGTGTCCTTATAAGAAGAGAAAGACACACATAGGGAGTGAAGGACATGTGAAGAGAGGCAGAGATTGGAATGATACAGCTATGAGCCAAGGAATGCCATGAGCCACCAGAAGCTGGAGGAGGATACTCCCCTAGATCTTCAGAGGGAACATGGCCCATTGGCACCTGGATTTTGGACTTCTGGTGTCCAGAACTGTGAAAGAACAAATTTCCATTGTTTTAAGCCACCAAGTATGTGGTAATTTGTTACAGCAGCCACAAGAAACTAAGACACTCAGGTACAGAACCCAAGTGGGTCATCATTGCTTCAGACTCTGGTGGTGGAATGGGAAAACTTAAGGAAACCGCCAAGTGCACAGAAATCGTCACACCGTCCTGTGAGGAAGGATGGGTGCAGGTGAAAGGCATGGACATCAGCCCCTGTTATGCCAACTTGGGTTTGAAGAGAGAGGGGCAGAGTCCTGCTGGACTGGACCCCACAGATACAGCCTGACAGCACATCCCGTGAAGTCTAGCGTCTGTGCCCTACAGCAGCCTCAGGCTTTGAAGCAGTATTTGACCTTTGTTTCCCCATCTCAGTGCAGGGATGGGCAACCCTCATTCCACTTCAATGGAAAAAGCTGAGGACATTCAGGAAGGTGAAGCTTTCAGAGAGGGTGTTTGGGGATCCAAAGGAGACCTCCCACCAGCCCCTGCAGCTTCCTCACAATGGTGTCTTTTGTGGAGCAGAACGGTCCTTGTTTGGGGCTTTTATAGGTGCATCTTTGGGAGTGAGGTGGGGAGGAAGGGAGATGTAGAGGGTCATTTTTGTTAAACCCTAGAGCCTGATTGAAGAAATGGTGAAACAGTGGAGGGGACAAACTATTAAAGATGCAGCTTTGTGTTCAGAAGCTTTGACCTAAATCTATATTCCTTGTTGGCTACACAGTTGAGGACTGGGGGTCCGGGTAAAAGCTGTGACTGTGAAACCTCTAAGTCAGGTTGTTCCCTGTGAAGCTCCTGAATCCTGAGCTCAATGCTGTCCCCAACCCAGTTAGTGAGAAGGTTATCAACTGCCCCTGGACACAGGAACAGGGGAGGGTGGTCAAGTCATAGTGGAGAGCATGCACAGGTGGCTCATTCTGTTTTAGTTAAAGGTGCTAATGCTTAAAATGGAGGTTATAACCTTCCTTCTTCAAATGAAAACATATAAATTACAACTTAGCTATTCAGCCAGTGCTTGAAGTTTCAGAGGCAAGGGAAGGTCGGAGGATGGGAAAGCTGGATAGGGTGAGCCCCAGTCTCTTAGTGTGGACAATACCTAGAGCCTGCCACCCACTTTTCTCTGTGTGTGTGTGTGTGTGTGTGTGTGTGTGTGTGTGTGTTTAACTTCAAACTCTGGAGGCACTGCCGGTAGTGAGCTGTCATTGGCAGCACATGTTACAAAGAATCAGCACTAAGGTTGTATGATTCTGAAAGCCTTGGGCTCAGGAGATCGAATTTTTATATTAGACTAATATTCATTACAAAACCAAAAATATAACAATTAAGAGCAAATTTCTGAACATTACCGAGTTCCAAAATGCTTTGATGCTTTGTCATGAATCATGAGAACCACCAGTTCCCGGTATCACTGAAGTGTGTCCATATAACTGCGTCATAAACTCCTAAAGCAAGGGTTTAGGTTTCTGGAAAACTTTGTTTAAATGTAAACCTTATTCCATACATTGTCAATTTTTATTTGAATAAAAGTTCATACACACTATAAATGTATATATACACACATATACATATACAAACATATACATATACATACACATACACATACACATACACATACGCATACATATATACGTGGGAACATCCAATGCTGTACCGGGCACACAGTAGGATGGCAATCCATGGCAGTGCTCCCCTCCTCCTCCCTCACAGTAAGGCTTCTCAAGCTCAGGCAGGAGCTTCCAAAGCACAGAGGCTGGGGTCCCAGCCTGGTGAATCTGGCAGTTGTACAAGCTCCCTAGGGACTTTTGCTGTGTATCTAGGTTTGAGAATCACTCCTTAAGTGTCCTGAGCAGATGAAGGACCCAAGGTTGGACAAGAGACTGTGTCCTAATGAGCACAAAGGACTGTCCTGCAGGGCGCTGCCCAGCCATGGACTTGATGGAGGTAGAGGGCAAGAGCGAGGCTGTACCCAGGAGGCTGGGAGGCCCAGCTCTAATCTCTCCCTTCAGTAAAGAGGCTCATAGGAAAAGGGAGAGGAAAGCACTAATTCCAAAGGGAGGGAAATTTTGTTTCTGTTTACTCTCTTATTTTTAAAGTGAATAATTGTAAAAAGCCACTCTTTATGGATACACTGAATACCACTATTCAACAATTAACACAGTGAAGAGAAGTTGGCCAGATGGGAGCCGATAGCGGGAGGGGCCAGGGTGGAGGGAAGGCTTGCCTTCCGGGGGTACGGCGACATGAGGTTTTAGCCTCCTTGTCTTGGCAGTTGGATGGTCAAAGTGGTGAAAACCTTGCTGCTGAAGATGGGCTGCTCATACGAGGCCGCCTTTCTGGAGGAACAGGGTGGCTGGGAGCTCATGGGGCAGGCGGAGAACCACCATCGCGGAGTGTCCTTGCTGGCAAGGTGAGGCCTGGCACCACCACTCCCACCCCCCTACCTCCCCAGGCAGGGTTCAGAGCGGGGAGAGACCTCAGCATCTTCAGGCAGACTTGGGTTTGCATCTCTCTCTGGGCAAGACCCTTCTATTAGTGCATCGCCTCTTCTCTTAAATCAGCAGAGTGTTGTCTACCTCAGCGTGTAGACAATACAGATGTGAAAGATGGCACACACGCTCTAAAGAGGCAAGCTGTGGTTACCATAGTACCCAGCAACTGCAGAGCACGTAGATTTTTTACTACACACCTTTTCTCACCACATTATGAGTTTAATTTTATTTTTGTTTGTTTGTTTATTTATTTATTTTTAGGTGGAGGAAACCCTTGGTTGACCTCACAGATTGCAAGGACCTTGTTCGCTTACAATCCCTTATTTTTTATTTTTTATGCCTACAGTACCTGGCCTTCCTAGGTGGTCTCCCATCTAAGTACTAACCAGACCAGACCCTGCTTAGCTTTCGAGATGAGACGGAATCAGGCTTGTTCAGGGTGTCATGGCTGTAGACCACATTATGAGTTTAGTTTCCACACTAATACAGAAATGTGGGATGGTTGAGTAGTTCAGAGTGTGGCTTTGGAGTCTGAACCCCAGCTCTCCATTTCCAGCTGTGTGACCCAGGGCAAGTTACTTCCCTCTCTGTGTCCTTTTAGGAGTATTGAAATAATAATAGGACCCACCTCTGAGATTTAGGGTGAAGATTAAATAAAGTACTTGGAACAGCCTCTGGCATACAGTAAGAGCTCAACATAGCTTTTACTATCATTATGCTGACTGGTGGGGCAGGGATTACTGATGTAGAGGAGCATGCCAAGGTCCAGAGAGGGACAGTTATGTACCAAAGGTCACACAGCCAGGAGGTGGCAAAGCTAAGAAATGACTTGCTGATCCAGACCAGGGCTCTTCCTTGAAACCACACATAGCCTCTCAGGAGGTTGGGAGGGGACACCTTGATTTCATTGATGTGACTCCTGTAGGACTAGCCTGCTTCTTAGCCCTGCACTCGAGTGCCCAGGATAGTGCTCTTTCTGGGGGTCTCAGGATACAAGCACATTTATCGAGCATTTACTATGCTCTAGGCACCATGCAAAGAGCTGTACACATGTGGATTATTCCATTTAATTCTCATCATGACTGATGAAATAGCACTATTATTATCCCAGTGTTATCTATGAGGAAACTGAGGACCAGAGAAGTTAAGTGACTTGCCCAAAGTCAGAAAGCTAATGGTGGGGCCAGGACTTGAACCCAGGCTGTTTTACTCCAGACTCTGTGCACGGCTGCCACACCTTCCTAGATTCATTGATGAATGGAACGTAGTGCAGTTGTCCTCAGACTTGAGTGAGCATCAGACTCACATACAGGGCTTGCTAAAACATGATTGCTGGGCTCCACTCCCAGAGTTTCTGATTCAGTCGGTCTGGGATGAGGGCCTGAGAATGTGCATTTCTGGTGAGCTGCTAGGGTTGCTGATTCTGCTGATATGTGGGCCACACTTAGAGAACCATTGACTTAATACAATGAATGAGGCAGCTGGAGTGGGGAGCCCTGGGTCGGGGCTCCAGCTCTGCCTTTTTTTCCACCTCTGTGAATCTGGGCAGGTCATATTTCGAGCCTCTGTCTCTTCATCTGTGAAAACAGGGATAGTAACAATAATCGTCCCCAAAGCTTGATGGTGAGGATCAAATGCATTAACAACGTGAAAGCATCTGGCTGCTGCCTGGTGCTTAGTGAGAGGTCCTCACATTCTCTCCTTCCTGTCTCTTCCTCCTGAAGTGGTCCTGTGCAGTGAGGGGTCTTAAGCCTCTCTCTCTTACTGATTTGCCCTGTATTGTCGAACAAGTCACTTTCCTACTCTAAGCCTTAGTTTCCCCATCTGTAAAACAGAGTGGTTAAAATGGATGGCCTCTGAGATCCTGTCCGGGTGGGAAATAGTGGGAATGAGGAACCCAGATGTTTTTGCCTTGTCCAGAATTTTGAGTGTCATGGCCAGACTCCTACCTAGCAGGTCTCCCTGGGGCTAGAGAGCCTTAAGGGACTGCTCCCCCTTCCCCATCCCTAGGGCCATGGTGCACTACTCCTGCCAGGAGCTATGCCGCATTCTCTACCTGCTCATCCCACTCCTGGAGCGAGGTGACGAGAAGCACAAGATCACTGCCACCGCCTTCTTCGTGGAGGTACAGACTGGGCACTGGGTATGGTGATGGGAGATATGGGGCTGCTCCTAGGCCTTCCCCTGAGCATAGGCTTCAGTTGACATTTCTAGTCTTTTTTTTCCTTTGCAAACAGTACTTAACAATTTACAGTCTTTCATGAGCATGATTTCTCTTGAATATGAAGACCTCCCTCCTCCAATCCTTTTCTCCTCTCTCCACCCCTTCACTACATTTCATTCTTCCCAGACTCTGCTAGTGTCCCAGGCAACCAACATCCTTTGCTGGGCACCTATGTGCCAGGTACCAGATTGGAGAAACAAATATAAATTTGACTCCACCCTGCCCTCAATGAACTCTGGGTGTAAGAGAGGAGATAGAGAATACCCCAGTTATAACATGGGGTACCATAGAGTGGTGTGTGCTGTAATGGGGGCAGCCCACCTAGGCTGTGGTGGGAGAATAGAAGACTTGAGGTGGTGCGGAGCATCAGAGAGGGCTTCCTGGAAAAAGTGGCATCTAAATGACATCTAAACAGTTTGCCTGGCTCTGCAAGCACCAGCAGAACATGCTACCTCCAGGAGGATGAGCCTGAGTCTTGGGGTCAGGAGTCCTGGGTTCCAAGCCCCAACTTTGCTGGGTTCTACTACTAATTTCTCACATGTCCCTGGTGAGAAAAGGGAAAGTACCATATCTCGAGGGCCTACTATGTGCCAAACACTGTGCTGACATCTTTCATATGTTAGTTATCTCACTAATCTGCATAGCAGCACTGCAAAGAAGGACTTGTAATGCTCAAGTTTAGCTAAGATAAGGGGCATTTTTCAAGGTCACACAGCTCAAGGAGTCCAGAGAGATTCAGACCAGGTCTACCTGACTGGCTCTCCTCTATCCCAGTCAGGCTTGTGGGAGAGGTGCTTCTCTCTTAGTCTGCTAGTGGCTGCCAAATGGGTTCTTTGGGGAGGTGGTGGAGGTTCGACTTTGCTAGATATCAGGGATGATGCTCCCATGTCCACCACAGATCAAGGACTCTAGACTTAACCTTTCCCAGTGCTCCCTTGGAATCTTGAACAGTGGCTCTCCCTTGCTGAAGCAAGGGTTCAGTACTTCTCCCACTCTCTAGAAGAGGTGGCCTGCTCAGGGCCAGAGTCAGGCTCATCATGTTTACTGTAGTGCTTTGATGTAGCTCAGATGTCCCTCCCTGGCTACCCTGGTTATGCTGTCATTGTCTTGTGTACACTTGCTTCTCCCAATGATAGATAAACTTCTCAAGGAGCTGTGTGAACCTGCCTGTGCCTCAGTGTCATCATCTGTATTATGGAGATAATGAATTGCCCATCTGATAGGGTTTTTTGAGGATTCAGTGAGGTCTGTAAAGCACTCAGAACAGCATCAGCACATAGGAAGTGGTCTTTGTGAGTTAGCTCTGTTGCTATTACTATTATTATCATTATCCTTTTCTGTGTTGATGTTGCCTGGTCCAAAACCTGGTGCAGAGCAGGCCTAAGTATCCACTGGGTGGAGGGCAGGCTGTGGGAAGGGCCCTACCTTTTCTCTCCTCTCTCACCAGCTCTCTCTCCTTATCATACAGATACATGGTCTTAATAGTCACAGTAGATGTAGGGTATGGGCATGGAACGGAAGGGAGAAATGATTATGAGGATGACCAGGGAGAAACTGAAGACTCATGGCTGCGGTGGGTGGGGAGGGTTGTGAGGGAGAGGAAGGAGATGAGAGCGAGGTCTGGTTTGGGACTGGGATAGTGGGGGATGGTGGCTGGTGGTGCAGACCCTGCAACGGGGACACAGGAGGAAGGGCAATTCTAAGGATGAAAGCAACCAAATTTCATGTTTTGTGCAACAGTGTTCCCTAAGCACATATTCCATATGAGAGCTTGCATTAGATAACGGGGACCCAATGAGAAACACTGACTTATGTCCTTAAGGAAACCTCCAGTGAGATGGGGAGGCAGATGCATAAGCAGATCGAAGCACTAAGGTCCCCATGTCCAGAGCTCCCAGGGGCCCAGAAAAGGGGGCTGTCAGCTTAGATGAATCCTGGGGGCACTGTCAATCATAGCTTCGCAGAGGTCCAAGTTTTGGATGGAGCCATGCAAGGTGAGGAAGGGCCAGGGTGGAGGTGGACGCCCTGGCAGGAGGGCATCCCACCCGCGCCAAAGGGACAAAACAGCCTGAGTCATTTCATGAACAACGGGCAGCATGGTTAGAAGCCAATTGAGAGTAAGAGTGTAGGCTAGAGGGTAGGTAGGCGTAAATGAGGACCCAGAGCAAGTAGAGCCAATGAGCTCTACTAGCTCTACAAGTAGAGCAAGGCAATGGGGGACATGGGGACTCTGAGCTAGAGAGTGACAAGTTCAGCTCTGCCATGAGGTGCTGATGGACATCAGGCAGAGATGTCCGGTGAACTACTGGTTTTCCAAGTTGGGAGCTCTGGACAGAGAGGCTGAGTTGGAGACAGACTTGGGATTTATTCACTTAGGGACAGCAGTTAAAATCCTGGAAGTGGGGAGCTCATTGAGGATAGTGGGCAGAGAAGACAGGGCCCAGGGCTGCCACCACTGAGCACTGGGTGGAGACAGAGGAGCCACTGGCTATCATTAACTACACTGGCTAATACAAGAGCCACCAGCCACATGGGACTTATTTGGCCCTTGGAATGCAGCTCTCTGAATTGAAATGTATTGTAAATATAAAATTCACATCAGGTTTTAGACTTGGTTCAAAAAAATTTTTAAGTGTAAAATATACCAATAATTTTTATATTGATTACATGTTAAAATGATAATATTTTGGATGTACTGGGTTAAATAAGATGTGTTATTAAAATTAATTTTACCTATTTCTTTTTACTTTTTTAAAAAGTAAAATTTAAACTAATTCATGTGGCTCATATTGGACAGCACTGACCAGACACCAGTCATTCATGCCCCAACCTACACTCAACCCCTGGTCGTCTAGTGTGCATTATCAGTGCGTGGGGAGATGAGGTGGGGGAGCTGCCTCTTTGGCCCAGGGGGTACTCACTGTTACACTCTCAGCTCCTCCAGATGGAGCAGGTGCGGCGGATTCCCGAGGAATACTCTCTGGGGAGAATGGCAGAAGGCCTGAACCACCGCGACCCCATCATGAAGGTCCTGTGCATCCGAGGCCTGGTCATCCTGGCCCGTAGGACTGAGAAGGTGAGCCTGGTCATCCTGGCCTTGGGCTGGAGGAAGGATAGAGCTGGCCATCATCGGATGCTGGTGGCTGGAATCAGAGCCCATTTCTGTCCTTGCCCCAGTTGCCTCATCTGTAGAATTGATATCCCTTAATAATTCCCCACATATTTTATTCTTTTAGAAATAGTTTCTAATCCAGATTTTCCACAATGACCTTTAAAGGCAATGTGTGTAGGATGAGCTGAGGATGGTAATTATTCCTGTTTTACAGATTAGGAAATCAAGGCCAGGATTATTGAGGCATCCTTAGCATTTTAAGAAGGGCTCTGTTTTTCCTACCAATCACTGTTGCAGCTCATGATATATACAGCAGGATGACAGGACAGGACACAAAGCTAATTAACAATACAAGGAGAGAGTAGACAGCAAAGGGTCTCGGGTATCCAGGCCAGGAAGGAGTCAGCGAGATCAAAGTGGGCTTTGGGAAAGGCAAGAGCTTGAGTGAGGGCACTCCAGGCAGATAGACTGACATAAGCAAAGGCCTGGAGATGGGACTTAGCCCAGGTAGGAGCCCCCATCCCAAATGCTTCTGCTCCATAGACTGCCAAGGTGCAAGCGCTCCTGCCCTCCATGGTGAAGGGCCTGAAGAGTGTGGATGGGCTGCTAGTGATGGAGGCAGGCCGCAACCTCAAGACCATCTTCAAGGGGCAGGACCGGAAACTAACTGACAGTTCAGTCTATGTAGAGATGCTGCAGGTCCTGCTGCCACACTTCTGTGATGTAAGGAACCCTACTGGGGTGGGGGTGGGGAGTGGGAAGGGTGGGGGGTGAGCATATGGAAGGCAGGTCTTTACTACTCTGGGGGCTGCAATAGCTCCCATGGCCCATTGGGGCCTGGGCAGGGCCAAGTCAGCCCAGGGGGCGTGGCACCTTGCTCCAACTCATCTGTGTCTTTTTGTAATTGGTTGGCACAGAGAAAGCTCCTTTTCTAATTGGTTCTCACAGAGGGAGCTCTTTTGTAATCATATCTCTCTAGAGATTTGCTTCATTGCCATTGGTTCACCTACAGGGGGGCACATTTTTGTCCTGCCAGAGGGGAGCATTTTTCCATTGGCACTAAGGCACCTTTTAGGTGAGCTGGAGCCTTGGCTGGGAAGAGTGGGTGGATCCCTGGACCCAGGCGCCAGTGAGGGGGATGCCAGCCCCAGATCAGCCTTACCAGGTGGCCTCCGCTCTTCCCTGCCTCTGTATCTTCTGTGGCTGGGGGACCCTTCAGAATGCATGGAAGGAAGGCAATGATGCCTCCACGTGGGGGAGCAGAGTCCCAAGCAGCCTCTTGGAGGTGGGAGCATGCTTGAGCCTTCCGGTCTTTCCCAGTCACGGGAGGACGTGCGCTCCTCCTGTGTCAACCTGTATGGCAAGGTGGTCCAGAAGCTGCGGTCACCCCGCACCTCGGCCATGGAGGAACAGCTGATCAACACTCTGGTGCCTCTGCTGCTGACCATGCAAGAGAGTAATGCTAAGGTGGGCCGGGTAAGTGTGTGCCGGCACCGAGCCCTGTGGGCTGCCTCCCTGATCCAGAATCACTAACAATCCGTCTTGGGGAGTCTGGTTTCCAAAGGCACCCATGTCAGGATTTCTCCTCAAAATAGCTGACTTCACCTGTACATTTCAAATAGGAATTGGTTTTCTAAAATCCTGTTTCACATAACTTTTTTTTCTGAAACATGTCCTGACTGTCCTGGAATTCCCCAGCTCTGGCATTCTCTTCCTATTGGTCCCCAGATCTGTGTGAAGACCCTGTTCCGCTGTTCCTGTTTCATGGCTTGGGAACTGCCAAAAAGAGCTTATAGCCGGAAGCCCTGGGACAACCAGCAGCGGAGAGTGACCAAAATTTGCAAGTACCTTGTGAGTGCTTCCAAGACTACAGTGGTCCCTTATGAGTATGTTGGAGGTGGGCCATTCTTTCCTTTTCTCTTTCTTCTTTTTACATCTTGACTGGCAATTCCATGACCACTCACAAGGTGTTGGCTTCTGAATGTTCATCCCCATCTCTGACTTCTCTCCTCTCCTCACTCTTAGTGCTCCCTCTCCAGTGGTCTGCTGACACCTCCCCCAGCTGAATAATGTGCAAGGCAAGCTCAGCATGTCTCTTTTAAACTGACGGACTTCCCATTTCAATTCTGCTCTGTCCCTCAAGATCCCCAAAGCCGAACCCAGAATCATCCTAGACTCCTTCATCACCCTCACCTTCCACATTGGATCTATCTTAAATATCCTAAATATCTCTGATTCTGTTTCTCCCTCCCCATGCCCACTGCCATTGCCTTTAGTTCAGGTCTTAGGTGTCTTTCAGCTGGATCACGAGTCCAGCCATCCAGTGTGTCTCTCAGCCTTTAATCTCATCTCCATTCCCCACCCAGGTCACCAGAGTGATCTGGTTAAAACACACATCTGTCTATGTTATATTCCTGCTTGAAGGGCTTCGTTGGCTCCCTTTTCTACAACAGTAATTCCCAGGTGTATTGTCTGTGACACCAGTCCTTATAAGATACCCCACAGGGGAGAGAAGGAATTGTAAGACAAATAAGTTTGGGAAATGCTTCATTGTCACCTTCCTCTTGGAGATTTGCAATGCCATCAGCTTATTATAGGCTCTGTGATGTTTTGTGCTGAGGAAATGTTTCATGGTTGTTTAATTTATGGTTTCCCAAATTTATTTAACCACAGAACCTCCTTTCTAGGTAACACCTGAGAACATCCTGAGGTAGGAGCGAGCCACAAACATATGGTGAAATGCTGCACTGCAGGACACAGCCCAGTTCTCCACATGACATTTGGGAAGCTTTGCCATCTAGTCCCATCTACCTTCCCTGTTGTCATGCGCTGGGTTCTCCAGGGACTCTGAGACAGAGATTATTAGGGAGGGCAGGGAGCAGGAATGGAAGAGGGAGAAGTCAGGTTATAGTGTAGTTTTAGAAGAGCTCTCAGCCAACACTATGTGAGATTCCCCAAACTGGAGCCAGGGATCAGGTCTTCACACCCCTGTGTCCATTTGTCACTGGATGCTAGAACTCTGAGAAAGGGTGTGACCTTGGGTAAGCAGTTCTGTTTAGCCAAGGCAATCTCTATAGCTGGGAGAATAAATTTTCATATGCAAAGGGAGATCTGGGCAGGATATGGCGTCCCCCACACCAACCTAATAAAAATATACAAAGTAACTTGTTACTAGGATTGAGAAAAGGGTTCAACCCTGCCATTATCAATAATGCTTAAAATCTTCACAGTCCAGCACCAAATATTGTGACCATCATTTTATAGACAGAGAAAAAGGCCTGGAGGAAGTGTTTGGCCAGGGCATTATTCAAATACCTATAGTGACCACTGGGCAGATAATGATCGTGAGTGATGTGGCAGTGGCAGTGCTTGTGGCAAGCTGGAGGGCCCAGTCCCTTAGAAAGCATGAGTGTAGCACTCCAGCTCACTGTGCAGCCACTCTTGCTAGGTCCACTGGTTTCACACAAAAAGCTAGAAACCTAGGTTTTTGTAAGACATTAATTAGCAATTAATTTAGCTTGTTTAAAACACCGTGCTGGTCACTGCTTGGCCTGCCACTCGTGTACTTCTGTGTTACACCCCTCTGGATTCTAAGTCTCTTCTTTACTCTCTAGGTGTCAACAGCTTTGCTCATGTGAAGGTCAACTTCTAGCCTTAGCTTTAATAAGGGGTGGTAATCTAATTGTTCCTTTGTTCATTCATTTAATCATTCATTCATCCATTCATTCATCCAATACTTGCTGGGCACCTGTATCATGCCAAGCCCTGCTCAGGGTGCTGAGGACTCTGGGCTGAGTGAGATGGTCCCTTCTCCCGGGGAAGCTCCGGATCCAGTGGAGGAGACAGGCACATATAATTATAGTATGATGTCCTAGGTACCATGACAAAGGCTGTGTGAGATGCTGCAGAAATATCAAGGATAGTGGGATCAGCTCTGCCTGAGGGTTGGGGAAGATTTCAGGGAGGAGGTGGCTTTTGAGCTGAGCCTCAAGAGATGAGATGGCATTCATCAGGTAAAGAAGAGAGGGAAGGACACTACAATCGGGAGCAATCGCTTGTACCAGGCTCAGATCTTGGGTGAGCTGGGCCGCATCCTGGGGCTGGTGTATAGTGTGCATGGCAGGTGGAGGCAGTGGTAGAAGTGGAGGTTGAGAAGGAACATGACCATGAAGGCTTTGCATGCCAGGCCCAGGATTGTACTCCCTGATGTGCAGATTGTCAAAAGAAGAATGATCAAATGAGATTTCTCTTTATCTCCCTCAAAAACCTCTTAGCAGGATGCCTGCCCCCTAGTTTCTACTTGATTGAACTCACCCTGAACACCACTGCCAGACTATTTTATCCCAAACAGTGCTTTGGCATCATCCTATCAAGAATGAATGCTGGCTTCTTATTTTCTAATGCATATCTAAGCCCTATTTCTGTCTGACTTTTAGGAGCTTTTAAGACCCTCCTAATTTTCCATTTTATTTCAAACTGCTCTGCAACTTGAATCATTCACCCTGGTCAGACCTGTCTCCTTATGGATCATGTCCCTCACATGCCATGTCCTTTCTCACCTCTGGCTGAATTTGCATTTTATAATTTTCCTTCCAGCTGCAGCAGAGGGTGGATTAGAAGAGGAGATATCCAAGGCGAGAGACCACTGAAATGATTGCTGTAATCAATTAAGAGAAATGAGGCCTGGCCTCTGGGGGCTCAGGCAGAGGCCAAGATGGGTAGCAGAGAAGTTTGGGAGGCAAGGGCCAGGGCTTGGCTGCATGACAGGGTCACCATTCTTAGCTACAGGAGGAGTAGAAGGGTAATTAGTCCCTCTGAGGGCCCAGCACTCTCAGAGGTTCTCTTTGTCCCAGGTGAACACCCACCAAGACAGCGCCTTCACATTCCTCAGCCAGAGCCTGGAGTATGCCAAGAATTCCCGGGCCTCCCTCCGGAAGTTCTCAGTCATGTTCATAGGTAACCTGCCCTGGCACGACTTATCCTGCTGCTGGGGCTTTACACATGCTCCAGTTTGCTTCCTTCTCTTGGAAGGAAGCTGCTAGCCCTTTCAGCACCTGGGTGGATGCTTCCCCTTGGGTTTGAGGCTTGGCCAGGTGACAGTCATGATGCAAATTAGAAAGGTCTTCCCTCCTCTAGGATGACTGCTTGGGAGTAGGTCAAAGGATCAGCAGAAGTGCTGTTTCCTGCTGGAGTACAGCTGGGTTCAGGGCTAGCAGGAACTTGCCATTGACTATGGCAGGAGGGCCAATTGGCATAGTGGAAAAGTGAATTAAAATCTCAGCTCCACGATCCCTTTTCAGAGCCTCAGTCTGTGAGATGGGACCAAGTATTGTTTTACAGACTGGATGAGAATATTTTTTTAAAAATGCGAAGCCTGGAACATCAAGGTGCTCACTCGATGTTAATTACTCTCATTCTTCAATTTCTCACCATCTCAACCTCTGCCTCTGTGGGGAAAAAACAAATAGCAGATTTCTCCTCACCCAGAATCCCCCACGGGACCCTTCTGATGACATGCTGCTTATGTCTCCTCCCAGCTGCTTCCCTCTCCTCCCTCGAATAACCACACACTGCCCCAATTACCAGGAGACCCTGCTGCAAAGAGGATTGGAGAGGATGACGTTCCCAGCCCCCTCCTCCAACTTTGTAAAGCAGTGTTTCCTTTAATGCCTTTCCTCAACTCACTTGCAGTTTTTCATCTATCCAGTTATACATGCATCTACTCTGTGTCAGGCACTGTGCTAAGACTAGGGAAACAAAGACCCCTTCAGGAGGTGATGCTGATGGGTGTGGGTTGAGGGGTGGCTGTTAGCATGGCTCATATATGAGCCATGCCCACGACTGGGGGGAGTCATCAGAATATGGGGGTCTGCTCAGAGGCCACTTCTAACATAGAGTGAGATTGTTTCCCAGGTGCCGATTTCTCTCAATCTTTTTCCAAATTAATCACTTCTAAAAATGTTAGTGTTTAACCCTCTGGGAGTCTCCTCTGTGCCAGGGCCTGTGCTGAGGAAACAAAGAGAGCCCCCAGCATGGTGCAGTGATTCCAATCTCTGTGGGTTACTGATCTTCTATGAGGCTCTGAAGAAAGTTATAACCACTTTCTCTAGAAAAATGCATATATCCATACAATTATCTAAGCTAAAAAATACCCTCGTCTGGTGGAAGAGATTAATCAATCACAAGTAAGATACAACATGATATATACAGATAGAAAGAAACTCACAGGGACTCTTGGAACCCTGAGAGGTACCTAACCTAGCTTGGGGGCAGGGTCAGGAAGGATTTTCTGGAGAAGTGACTATGCCAAACAGAATATTCAGGAATAAATATGAATTAGCTAAGAAAGAAGTTCATGAAGGGCCTTCTGAGAGGTATGGGCCATTTAAAGATGTGCAGGTGTTTTGGGAGTCAGGCACGAAGGCTGGAAGTAAGGGAGGACAGAATAATATTGCTGAGGGGCTCGGTCTCAGCCCTTCCAGAGACCCTGCCAACAGCCTGCCTGGAAAGTATGCTAGGTGCTCAGTGTCTTGCATGTTACTGTGGCTCAAACTCTCTAGAGAAAGGGCACCTGAGGCAGTACCTCCCTAAATTTCAAATGAGGACACTAAGGGCCAGTCTAACTAAGGGACCACCTAGGGCCACCTCAGAGTTGGCTGTAGCCCACATCTTGCCGCTGTCCTGGTGCCATCCCTGCCTGCTGGACCTACCCTCTCTCCCAGTGAACCTCTTGGGGGATCTGTCATAGGGTCAAAATGAAGTTCTCTTTTTGTGTCCTCATATATGAGACTGCAAGAGGATGAGGAGGGCTTCTCTGAGGAGGTCTGGTCCAAGGGTGGAATGGGACTGTGGTTGGCATCAGGAGATGAGTGTGCTCACCTCTTGGATTATGCCCAAGGGTCCCTGGTCCCCTGCATGGACGGCATGATGACTGAAGATCGTCTAAATGAAGTTAAAGGTGGTAAGTTGTGCCCTGCGTTGGTGAGGTTGCAGGGGGCAATGAGAGGATGAGTAGGCTCACAGTGGGTAATAGGGAAGGGGCAGGGGTCCTAAGGCAAGGGTTCTTGACTCAGTCCAGTTGTGCTAGTCTTTGTCCAGGAGGGTGCATGGTAGATGCCGTGGGGTTACCAAGACACAGAACATAGCCCACTCTAGGGGAGCTTACAGTGTAGGAAACCAGGCTCAGAAAACCAGACCGAAAAAACCATTTAGTGAAAGGCAAGTGGTACAGACTCTTAAGGTGGGGCAGATTAATTTAGAAAAATGGGGACGCTGATAGGAGCATGAAAGTAGGCTAGGGTGATTTAAGAAGGCTTCCTGGAGGAAGCAGGTTTTCTTCAGGCTTTAAAAGGTATGATTAATTTGAAGAGCTGGGAGGTAGAGAATGCTGAGCAGAGGGTGCCTAAGCCAAGGCATGGAAGTGAGAAAAAAGGATGAGGAGTGAGACCTATGTGGGGACCTGGTCTTAACAAGTGGCCTCTCTCCTCTCCATGACTCAGCTCTGGAAAACTTGAGACATGACCCAGAAGCATCAGTGTGCATCTGCGCAGCCCAGGCCCAGGACAACATCTTGGCCAGATGCTGGAGGAACTCCTGGCAGCTGCCACATGGGAACACATGGGTATGCAACCCAGCCACCACCCACCGCTGGAGCCCCAGCTGTGAGAACCTGCCCACTTCCCACCAGCGGCGTTCCTGGATCATGCAGGCACTGGGGTCCTGGAAGATGTCCTTGAAGCAATGATGTCCCTGAGCCCTCAGCCCTCCCCAGGGGAGGCCACAGCCCCAGCCATGCTCACTATAAATGCCACGTGGCTTACCTCTCTCCCCTGAGTATTTATGTCCTTGTAGGAGATGCCCTGGGGTCTGGAGCAGTCATTGCTCTGTGCGACAAATCTGTGAGAGGAGCATGGCCTTCATTGTTGACTCAGTTGACATTTACGACTCATGTAGGCTGTTTGTCCACATTTTATAAGTGGGAAGCTGAGTCTCAGCGAGGTGAAGTGGCTTGCTCCAGGCCACACAATAAATCTGCTGAATGTCTCAGTTTCCCCCCACCCACTCACAGGAAGACTATAAGAACAAATGAAGATGATGATTCAGGTGGCTTTTGGGAGAGTTAAAAAAAGATACTCCTGTTACCCCGTGACATGATGCATATCCCAGAACTCTGATCTCTGAGTCCCACCCTTGAGTCTTTGCCCAGAGATTGGCCACCACTCATATGGGCAACATTCACTGAAAATACAGACATGAACAAGACCCAGCCCCCAGGCCCTGATACAGTGCTTCCTCACTGTTGGTGATTTTGACACCTAGGGAATATTTGGCAATGTCTGGAGACTTTTGGTTGTTACATCTTGGGGAAGGAGATGTTATTGATGTCCAGGGCATAGAGGCCAGCAATACTGATAAATATCCTACAATGCACAGGAAAGTTCCTACAGTGAAGAATTATGTATCTCAAATTGTAAAAAATGCTGGGGTTGAGAAACTTTGTACTAATGGAAATGTCAGAAATATATAGAGACACCAACAGCCCAGCAGGCCAATGCTGTGATAAAAGGAAGCACGGGGGCTATGAAGTTAGAGGAGATATATAGGTCAGCTCAGGGCTGGGGCATCAGAGAAGGCTTCCCAGAGACCATATTACCTTCCAGGGGGTTTGGAAAGATGACCGCATGGTGTCTGTGTATGGAGGACAGCAGTGTACATAGGACCAAGGCCCAAATGGCAATAGGTAGGTGTGACAAGAGCCCAGTGGGAAGGGAGTGTTATGGAGGGAGACTTCATCCAGAAAGCAGTGGGAAGGCATGGTGAGGAAGGGAGAAGCAAGCAGGGGAATGATGTGGGCAGATGGCTGCTTTAGAAAGATCCCCGCTCACAGGGATACAGGAGCCCCCAGGCACTGCTGGTGGGAGGGTAGATGGGTGCAGACATTCTGGACAGAAATCTGTCTCTTTTTAGACATAACAAGTTTATGTATAGCCATGACCTTGCAATTTTACTCATGGGCACACATCTCAGGGAAATCTTTTCACAGGTCCATAAAGAGAGACATATGAGGAAGTCTATCACAGTGTTACTTGTGGTGCCTAGGAGGAAGGCACCTGACTATCCATCCTCAGGGAGTAAATGAGCACTGTGACATTCCACACAGCAGTTAGAGGTAGTGAGATACATGTAGCATCATAGATGGGACATAAAACCTAGTGCTGAGTGAAAAAAGTTTATTAAAAATATATGCTCCAAAGAAGTTACCCTTTGCAAGAACACTTACAAACTGAAAATGCATGTGAAAACACACTGAGTGGTGGGAGAGCATAAGGAGGAGGGCTCTGAGACATAAAGGGGAATAAATAAAAAAGAGAGCAGAAGAAAACCTACTCTTATTGGAATGAAAAGGCAATGGCCAGGGGTTGTGTGGATATGAACACAGGGAGACTTGGATGGAGGCTTCAGAGAGGAAGTGGAGGCAGTGCTGGGCTGTAGTGTGGGATGGAGAAGGTGACCAGACCTGTGTGAGATTAAAGAAGGAAAATTTTCAGAACCTGGTGGTTGATGGAGGAAGGGGAGGAATAGCAAGGCACCAAGGATGGTGCTCAGGTCTGTGGGTGGATGACTGGGCTAGCGGTGTTCCCCCACTGAGTGATCTCTCAAACCAGCAGCAGGTTTGGTAAGGGATGAGTCCAGTCCGGATGTGGAGAGCTTGAGGAGCTTGCGTGCCATGCTAGTGGAGATATCTACCAGGTGGATGGCTGTACGGGGAGGAGCTCAGCAGTGAGATAAAATAGTTTTGGGGTTCATTTGTGTATAGGGGTAAAGAGAGATTCCCTGAGTGAGTGTGTAGAGTGGGAAGAGACACAAGCGTGAGGAGCACCTAGGATCCCATAAAGTTGACCACATAATCATTCTGCAATAAATGGTAGGCCAAGGCCTTCAGGATCCTGGTCCAAAGAGAAAGTAGGAAATGGGGGTATAACCTTTTCCATTGCCAAGAATGTTCACAAGCATCATCTCCTTTGCATCTCACAGTAGCCATACAGAATTATTGGAAGGGCAGGCAGGCTTTATTGCCCACATTTGACAGGTGAGGTCAGGGCCCAAAGATGGTGAGCTCTGTCCAAGGTCTCAGAGGGAATCAATAAATATGTGGGTCCCAAAGTTTTCCCACCCGTGTCTGAGCCCTTTCTACCTAAACCCACCCTGCTACTTTCATTGGCCAGAACCCAGGTCTGGGGGTGGCCTTGACACATGACAGCTGCCATATTCAGGGTCTGGGTGGCCTCGAAGCTCAACAGAGGCTGATAGGCTCAGTTACTGGCCAAGGCCCCCAAGTAGTCTCGAGTTGGAAGGGTTAAAGAGCACTCGGCAAATCACTTCCCCTTTCTGAGCCTCTCCTAACATCAGCTATAAAATGAGTTCTTATAGAGTTTTATAGAAATTGAATTAAAAAATGGAAGCAAAAGGACTTAGTAGACTCTATACTCAAGAAGAGAAACGATAATGAAGAAGAAAATAAAAATGGGAAATGTGGTTAAGGGAGCAGGCTAGAGGAGGAAGGGTGGAAAATAAAGTTTAGGTTTGGAGGAAAGGAACCAGATGTTCTGTTACGTGTGGAAAGACAAAGTCCTAGCCCTGGAAGGCTCGTGGCCTTTCACATGTCATCTTTAGCCTTGCTGTCAGCATGCTGAACTGTTGCACGCCTCCATGTCTCTCTGTACATGGGCTCCCAACGCCTGAAATGCCCAACTTCCCTGCAGTCCCCATCCCTCTGCAGAGACCTTTCTCATCTCTGCTCTCAGCTCTGCATTACCTTTTCAGTGAAACCTCCCTGTTCCCCGTCTCCTGTAACGCCCACCCCTCTGAGCCTCCACTGTGCAGATTTGTATTTAAGCCCTGGTTTCGATTGGTCTGCGGCCTGGCTGCCTTTCCTTCTAGATAGATCAGGCTGTGGGCTCCCCTACACTGTAACACTCAATGCAGGGCCCGGCAGCCATTTGCTGGGTAACCCAGTGGCTGAAGGAAGGCACATCTGGCCTGGAGACCTTGTTTTCATCCCAGTTGTAGGGATAGCGAGTGGTTAACATCATAGACATGTCGGATCACATCTCTTCTTTCCTCAGAACTCTCCAAAAGGTCCTATTGCACTGAGTAATACCCAAGTCCTCCGAAGCATGGTCCATTAACTCTCCCACTTCGCCGTCTTTCTCATTTTCCTCCAGCACCATCCCCTCACTGCCAGCTCCCCAGCTGGGGCTCCGCCCTGCCTGTTCCCTCCATGAGAATACTCCCCCATCTCGCCTCCACCCCCAACACATACCCTGGCTACTCCAGGCCTCCTCCTCTGCTGGAATGCCTGTCTACCAGCTTAAAACTTTTCTCCTATAGCTTTTGCTACCACCCAACAAACTCTCATATCTTATTTATTTACTGTCTGTCTCTCCTCACAACCTTATTAACTCCAGGAGCACAGGGATTTTATCTGCTTTGCTGACCACTGTATACCCAGCGACTACAACAGGCCTGGAACCCAGAAGGAGTTTAGGAAATATGTGTTAATGGGCTGAACAAATGAGCTGGGGTTTCAGAGATAGTTGGGCGCGGTGGGGCGCTGAGTTTATACACCACACCAAAAGCATTAGGGGGCCTGGGCTGCGGCACAGCAGCAGGGAGGGCGGGGCGGGGCTGGTGCCTGTCCCGGGAGGTGTGCAGCCGGGTCGGCCACGCCCCCAGAACAGCGGAACCCGAGGCGCGTGGGCCGGCGTCGCCCGGAGGATTGAGGGAAGAGAGCCCGCGCCGCCGGAAGTTGCAGCGCCATTCCGAGTGCTGGGACTGTGGCGGGACGGCTGAGGATCCGCCATGGAGCAGACTGAGCTGGAGGCTATCTCCGACGACGCCATGGATTCGTTCTTGGAAAAGTTCCAGAGCCAGCCTTACCGAGGAGGCTTCAACGAGGACCAGTGGGAGGAGGTGGGCAGGCCCCGGGGCGCTGCACGTGTTTGGGGCGTCGCGTTCTGCGGACTCGGGCTCCAGGAGCGGAGGCACCTCCCGCAGTCCCCGGACCCCTGGCGCTGCTAGCAGATAGGTGATTTCTAGTTGAGTGTTAAAAGTCGACCTCAAGGGTTTCAGGGTCTTTTTAGTATGCCAGTACATTTAGGAGTCTTGGTTTTGAGGTCAGACAGATCTGTGACTCCATCACTTATTGGCCCTGATAATGGGTCAGTTACTTCCTTTAGCGGTCTCCCGGATCTCTAAAATTGTCCTAACTATAGCACCAATCTCGTAGGATTGTGGCGAAGATGAAATGAGATGGTGGGTAAAGTGCCAGGAACATAGAACCTTCAATTAATGGTAATTACTACCGGTCTTGTAAGAATGTGATAACTAGTAGAATGATTTTTCTTTTTCTTTCTTTTTTTTTTTTTGGAAGAATGTTTAGAGATCATTATCCTACACTCTCATTTTACAGATGGGAAACTGAGGCCTGGATAGGGAGAAATATAGCCAATCAGGAGCATTTGCAAATTATGATAAATAAGAAAACTTTGATATAGAGACATGGAGTTGGATCTACTCAATGGAAAATCCTATTTGTATAGTCCACTCTTCTCTTAACAATCCCTAGGAATTCGAAAAGATCCCTCTATTTATGAAGAAAACGCCATCAGAAATTGATCCTGAGGAGAATCCTGACTTGGCTTGCCTCCAGTCAATTATTTTTGATGAGGAGCGATCTCCAGAAGGTATCTTCCATCATTCTAACATTTGTGTCTCCATTGATTTGAGGTAAAGAGTGATTGAAAAAGTTCTTAGTGATAACAAGTAGTAGTTAGCCTGAGCTTACTTGTCACTACTTATTCAACATATACTTCTTTGGATACCTACTAAATGCTGGGCATTGGAGACAGGGATGAAGAAGACTGCCCTCAAAGGTCATGCTCCAATGAATATACAAATTATCCTAAAGAATCAGGACAAATGTGTGTGATAGTGCCAACATGTAACTATGGACTAGGTGCGGCTGGAACACTGAAGGTGGAGGGGTAGAAGGGGACTCATAATGGATCAGAAATCATTCCAAGGAATAAAACAACATAAACACAAACAGAAATATAATTACCCCCATTTCTTCAGTAATTAGCAAAAAAAAGTCTAAAAGGATAAGTATGCATTTTTCTATTATATTTCTTGTTTTCGTAAGCACTTAATCTACTTTCTTATATATTTGGAATTGATTATAGCATTAAGTACACATGATTTTGTCCATGTTGATACCCAGTTTTATAGTATTTTGTTTTCTTTCCCTATTGGTTTCTTCTGTTTGGTTTATTATGTTTAATTTTTGCATGATTTAGAAACTTTTAATGAGACTTTTTAAAAATAGGAACTAGTGATTATTTCTTCTCTTCTTTACAGAACAGGCCAAGACCTATAAAGATGAGGGCAATGATTACTTTAAAGAAAAAGACTATAAAAAAGCTGTGATTTCATACAGTGAAGGCTTAAAGAAGAACTGTGCAGATGCTGATTTGAATGCTGTTCTTTATACCAACCGGGCAGCAGCACAGTACTATCTGGGTAATTCCATTATTTAGTGCTTTCTAAAGAGTTAACTTATGATAAAAGCCATTATGATGGCTAATGGAGAGATTGAGAGTGTCAGAGGAAGAGGAGCTGCTTCTCCCAGAAACTTAGGATAGTTTAATTGAACTCTGATCTTCCAGGTAGACTTGGTGAAAAGGGAAGTCAGATAGATTATATAATTCTTTTTTAAAAGAATTCCCATCCCCTCATACTCCCATAGATTGCATAATTTTTACTATCTGAACCAAATGAGCGACGTGAAGTACCTTAATACAAGAGTTTATGATCTGAGGTTTTTTAGCCCAAATTCTCTCTCAGAAGTTTTTTTCTGGCCTTGTACCCTCTTCTCAAGTATACTAGAAGGATTAAGGCAATCAAGGTCTTTGTGTGAGAAGTATATTAATCTAAGGGAGAATTTCTCAAAATATTCTGTGTGACCCTTAAAAGAAAAAATATTCTTAGGACAAGTAAGTTTGGAGAGTGCTGCTTCTTTGTTGGGGATTTGCAGTACCCGTTGGTATGTTAAGGACTGTGAGATAACCTATAGCAAAGAACCTTACCTGTGATTCTCAAGTTTTGTAAGCCCCCTTTTCAGTTAACATGTATTAACATGCAGTACTGTTCAGCAGATGTCACTTCGGGAAACACTGATTATTTGGGTGGCATTATTGCTGGTGACTGTTTACTGTTTTTGGCCATATTAGACCTGTGTTTTTTATCACAGAGTTTAGGGAGTACCTGGAAATGACCCCAGGCATTTCTTAGGGCCTGAGAGAGAATAAGCCTTGCAATATAGCTGGGATAAATCTGTTGGGATTTATCATCATTTGGGTAGTTTCTACCCAACCATAGTCTGCTCCTACTGTTCTCATTTAGCCTGTTTTATTATAAAATTCTAAAAAGTAAGAGTGGAATAGAACTTTAGAGGTTATTTGGGCCAACCAACTCCCTCATTTTGTATAAGCCCAGAGAGGGGCCCTTTGGTTAGTACCAGAACCTGGATTAGAAACTCAGTCTTCTGACTTCTGGAGGAATATATCTTCATTCAGCCGACAAACTGAGTTCTTATTCTGTTGCAGGCACTGGCATCCTAGAGATGATTAAGACCTGACCTTTTACTATGTGCTAAGCACTGCATTGTGAACAAGAGCTACATAGTTCTTTTTCTTGGGGAACTTAAAGGATGTCACTTACAGGGCTAGTAAGACCAAAAGCACCTTGCAAGGAAAAAAAAGTGTGTGTGTGACCCCAGAGGGGCAGATGCTTAATAATGAGAGCCATTCTGTAACTAATATGTCACTGGTAGAGCTTACTTTCATATTTGTTATCCCTTTTGACCTCATAGCAACTATGAAAGGTAGGGTAAGTTCTTAGAATAATGTTGGGTCAAAGTATATTCAAAGTGCATGCTGATTTGCTAATTTACCCTTAGAGTGCCCTTTTCCCATATCTTTAATATTGGATATTATCTTTAATTTTTACCAATTTCATGTTAATTTTAATTTCTCTAATCATTCGTGACATTGAGCATCTTTTCATGTGCTTACTGTCTGTAGTTCTGTGGGTTGGTTGCTTGGTGTTACAAATATTTCTAAGGTTTTTGATGACCACAATTACATTTCTTTTCTAAAAACAGTTGCTCTGATTTATATTTATTCAGGATTGTACAAGAGCTTCTTTGTGCCTACCCACAAAATTTTGGAAATATTCTAATCTCAAAACTTATTCTTTCTTTTACTAACTGGTGTTTCATTAGGCAATTTTCGTTCTGCTCTCAATGATGTGACAGCTGCCAGAAAGCTAAAACCCTGCCACCTCAAAGCAATAGTAAGAGGTAAGTCTTATAGAACTACAGTATGATTGTCATGAAAGATAAGTTGGCATGTACTGCACCAAAAGTTGAGACATTTTAAGCTCCTGGTCCTTATCCACAGCAACATGCCATTTTTAAAAGAATTCCTCAGAGAATCATCTAATCTTTTATGTTTTAGCAATCTGTAGATAAATTGAAATTTCTCATTTCAAATTAGTAAAGAATAAAATTAATTAAAATAAAGCAGTTCCAAAAGCCACATTCTAATTTTTTTTTTCAAATTTGCTGATTGAAAGCTGAGATCTTCAGATGCCATCTTCATGTTAATTAAAAGATAAGTTATGGGACCTTTGTTGATAACTCTGATGCTGAGATGCTTCCAGATTGTTTTTTCACTTGTAGTCTGGTCTTTCCATATAATAATAGTGCTTTTATTACTTTTATACTTCATCTTTTTTTTTTTTTTTTTTTTGAGAAGCTTAAAGGTGCTTTGCAAACTTTAATTTATTCCTCACATATTAATCTTCCCTATATTCCCATGGAGGAACTTAAAAATGCTTTGTCAAAGTTCTGCTTCTTTAGATATTTATGATTGGGTGTGGTAAGTAGATCCATGTCGCTTAGCTGTGGGGCAAGAAGGTACTGAGCAAAGATTGGCAAATAAATTGAGTGTAGTCCTGTGGAATTGGCCTCTGGCTGGAAGTCTAATCCTTGGCTGAATTGTCACTTTTATTTTACCATCTGACCTTGGCAAGACATCCACTCCGAGTATCAGTTTTCTCATCTCTGGAAGATGAGGTTGGATTCTGTTGACATGTAAACCCTTACAGTTCTGATATTTTGAAATTCTGTGGAAAGCCTAAAGAGGCTAACTGGAGAAAATTGAACATGATTAAAGGAGAGGCAGCTTATACTGGTAGCCATCAAGAGTAATTTTAAGAGAGACCTAATGTCTTTGGTCTTGCCACTGCTTTGATGAATGGCTGAAGCACATTCTGCTTGCTGATTCCATTTAGGAAAATCCTCTGAGATGGGCTTTATTTTTATTTTCAGACGAGGAACCCGAAGCTCAGAGATGTTCAGTTCTTTGTCTAATGTCTTTAATGCCTGGTAAATGACAGAGCCATATTTCCAGCCAGATCTGTCTGATTTCAAAGCCTATGCTTTTTGCCACTAAGCCATAGCCTTCTCTACTTTAAGAGTCCCTAATACCAGAGAGGCTCACAGGAGTTTTGAGCCGAATGGGTCCTAGAGGTCTTACTAATCTAAGATAAAAAAAAAAAAAATAGTCTTCCTAGTCTGGAGAATGAGTACAAGGGGCTCTATCATCTGTTTTTCCCTTTAGGGTACTGGGTGGTAGCTGGTGGAGGTGGGGGTTCCTGTTTAAGGGGGACTCTTTCCATGCATGTTGTCTAAGGATCTTAATGATTCTGGGTTCTGCAGGTGCATTATGCCATCTGGAACTGAAAAACTTTGCTGAGGCTCTGAACTGGTGTGATGAGGGGCTGCAGATAGATGCGAAAGAGAAGAAGCTTCTGGAAATGAGGGCTAAAGCAGACAAACTGAAGGTTGGTGGCAGAATCAATAGCTATTTGACATTTGTTAATTAGCATTAATGAATTAATTAGCATCCTCAAGATTGTGTGTTTTTGGTTATTGTAAACTTCTTTAAAAACAAACTCCAAACCAGTCTTTATCCCTGGAATGCTGGAGGACACAGAGAAATAAACAATAGTGTGATAGAGGCAAGCAAGAATATAAAGTAGGAGTGGTGTGACTTTGCCTTGGCTAAGAGCAGGGCAGAAATGGGGGTAGCAGAGAAGATTTGCTGAAAGAGGTGATGCCTGAGTCTAATCTCTTGAAGACTGAGCAAGAGTTTACTCAGTTGGGGGGTGGGGGTAAGGGGAACATTCTAGATAGGATAAAGCAGAACTTAATAGCCTTGGATAAGTTCCTGATCTTTCTGAAACTCAGACCCCTCTTGGAAAATAGTGAATATAATATATACCTCAAAGGTTTTTATGAGGATTAAATGAGAGGAGGTGGGGGGAGGGGAGAGGGGGAGAGGGAGTGTGTGTGTGTGCTTAGTGCATTTCTTAGACATATAGTAAATACTAGATAAATATGTGGCTATTTTGATCTGAATAAATAAGAAATGGCATAAGACTGCCATAGTTTGGCTGGGTATAGGGGTGGTAGTGGGGGGCATTTGTAAAAATTGAGGCAGTTATTTAAGGTTGCAGTTGCCTGAGGCAGTGGATAACAGCTGAGGCAAACAGTAGGCTTACCTGAAAATTTAAAAGGAAAAGCTGGGGAATGAGATTCTATAAGGGCTTTGTAAAGCTCCAACATATTCCTGGGAATGTAGGTCATGTTATGTGCCCAGGGCTATGCACGTGCTCAGGAAAGACCTAAGCAGGCCTTAAGCTCTCAATTTTGGCTAATTTGTAGGCTCTGTGCAAGCAGGAATTGAAGGCTAAGGCTGAATTGTAAACTGCTTGGGTGAGAGCTGAAAGTGTGCCCCAACATGTACATAGAGCTTTTCAGCAAAGACTGAGAAACTTTGTTGGCTTAAGGCATTTAGGGAAATCTGTCCAGTCATTAGCTAACAATTAAGCTAAATGGTTAGAGACTTTAGTGGTCACATAGAGAATACAGGCTTTACAGAATTAGTTCAGAAAAGTAGCTAAGCAAACAAAAAATAACAGCAACAACAAACACTGGGGAGGAGACAGAATCTGATTTCCAGAGTTGCGACATTATATTTAAAATGTCCAGTTTACAACAAAAAATTACAAGACATGCAAAGAAAGAAAAAGTACAGTCATACACGGGAAAGAAATCAATATAAACTGTCTTGGAGGAAGCCCAGACATGGGACTTAAAAGACAAGGACTTTAAACCAGGTATTTTAAGTATGTTCTAAGAACGAAAGGAAACAATGTCTAAACTAAAATAATACAAGAATGATGTCTCATCAAATAGAGACTATCAGTAAAGAAAAATTATAAAAAAGAACCAAATGCAAATACTGTAGTCAATAAGTACAATAACTGAAATGAAAAATTCACTAAGGGGCTCAACAGCAGAACTTCAAAGATAGGTCAGTTTGATTACCCAGCCTGAAGAACAGAAAGAAAAAAGAATAAAGATGAAGAGAGACCAAGACACCAGTGGGATGCCATTAAGTATATCATAGACATAATGGGAGTTCCAGGAGAGGAGAGACAGAAAGGGACAAAAAAACATTTGAAGAAATAACAGTTGAAAACTACCCATATTTGATGACAAACAGTAATCTTTCCTTCCAAGAAGCTTAATAAACTCCAAGTGGGATACACTTAAAGAAATCTACACCCAAATACATCATAATCAAACTGTTGAAAGTCAAAGAGGAGAATTAAAAGCATCAAGAGAGAAGTGACAGTTCACATATGAGACCCTCAGTAAAATTAAAAACTGATAGCAGAAACCATGGAAGCCAAAACAGTGGGATGACATTCTAAGTGCCAAAATAAGACCATCAACCAAGAATTCTATATCCAGGAAACTTACCCTTTAAAAATGAAGGAGAAGAAGAATTAAAACTGTTTGCAAGTGATATGATCTTGTATATAGAAAATCCTAAGGAATCCACTCGAACTATTTGAACTAATAGTTCAGCAAGCTGGCAGTATATGTCAGTATACAAATATCAGTTGTATCTCATATACTTTTAATGAACATTCCAAATGTAAAAATAAAACAATTTCATTTATAATAGCATCAAGGATAAATAAAATACTTAGGAATAAGTTTAACAAAAGTGGCATAAAACATATACTCTGAAAATACAAAACATGGTTAAAAGAACTAAACCTAAATAAGTGAGAAGACATTCCATGTTCATGGATCAGATCTTGATATTATTAAGATGACAGTTCTTCTCAAATTGGTGTACAGATTTCAGTGCACTCTGCATCAAAATTCCAGCTGGCTTCTTTGCAGAATATCGAGAAGCTGATTCTGATAGTTCTATGGAAATTCAAGGGACCTAGAATAGCCAGAACAATCCTGAAAAACAAATGTTAGAAGACACACTTCCCAATTTCTAATCATACCAGAAAAGCTATAGTAATCAAGACATTGTGGTACTGGCATAAGGATAGACATACAGTAGAATTGAGAACTCAGAAATAAACCCTCACATTTATAGACAATTGATTTTCAACAAGAGTACTTAGACCATTCAGTGGGGGGAGAAATAATCTTTTCAACAAAGGATGCTGGGAGTAAAACTCCTGGAATAAAACACTGGCATAAATCTTCATGACCTTGGATTAGGCATCAGTTTCTTGGATGTGACACAAAAAGCGTAAGCAACTGAAGAAAAAATTAGATATTCTTTATTAAAAGTAAAAACTTTTGTGCTTCAGAGGACCCATCAAGAAAGTAAAAAGGCAACCACAGAATGAGAGAAAATATTTGTAAATCATATATCTGCTAAGGGACTTTTATCTAGAATATGTAAAACACTCTTAACATCTCAGTAATCAGAAGTTTTTTAAATGGGCAAAGGAAATGTATAGACATTTCTTTAAAGATGATACACAAATGGCCAACAAGCAAAATAAAGATAATATCATTATTCATTAGGGAAATGTAAATCAAAAACACAATCAGATACTAATTCACTAGCATAGCTGTAATTTTTTTACAATAGGTAAATAATAAACTGATGAAAATGTAGAGAAACCGATACCCTCATATATTGCTGGTGGGAATGTAAAATGGTGTAACCACTATGGAAAACAATATGACAGTTCATCAAAAAGTTAACCATAGAATTACCATATAGCATAACACTTCCACTCCTAGGTATGTACCCAAAAGAACTGTAAACAAGTATTCAAACAAATACTTATACATGAATGTTCATAGCAACACTATTCATAATGGCTGAAAAGTGAAAAAACCTAAATGTCCATCACCTGATGATAAATAAAGGAATGAAGTACTGATAAATGCTACAAATTCGATGAACCTCAAAATACTATCCTGTGAAAGAAGCCAGATATGAAAGATCACATATTGTATGATTTCATATATCTATATATATATATAGATATATGAAACATCCAAAATAGGTAAACCTATAAAGACAGCAGATGGTGTCCAGGAGTTGAGGGGACTGACTGCTAAAAGGGCTTGCAGTTTTCTTTTAGGATATTGAAAAGTCTTGGAACTAGATGTAATGATTGCACAAAATAGTGTACTATATGCCACTGAATCATGTACTTTAAAATAGTTAATTTTATGTCAAGTGAATTTCACCTCAATTAAAAATTAAAAAATACATGTACTAACCAAAAAAGAGAAAATTATTGATAAATAGGACTTAGTTGAAACTTAAAAAAAAGAGATATCACTAAGATTAAAAAGCAAGCCATAGAATGGGAGAAAATATTTGTAATACAAATGTCTAATAAAGGATTTGTATCCAGAATACATAAAGAAGTCAATATGGAAAATTTTTAAATGTGGCAACAGAAACAGATACTTCTCAAAAGATTTACAATAAGCACGTGAAAATATGCACAGTATCATTAGTCATCAGGGAAATGCAAATTAAACCTCAGTGGGATCCCAGTGTACAAGACTGCCTGCCAATACCAAATATTGGCAAAGATGTGGAGCAACTGGAACTCTCACATACTGCCAGTGGGATATAAAATGGTATGACCATGTTGGAAATCAGTTTGGCAGTTTCATACACCTATCCTACAACCCAGCAATTTCACTCCTAGATATTTACCTAAGAGAAATGAAAACATGTTTATAAAAAGACTTGTATAAGAATGCTTAGAGCCTGTTTTATTCATAGTAACCCAGAAATAGCTGTGTCTAATAACAGGAAAATAGATAAGCAAAGTGTAAGTATATTCATACCATTAATATTACTTGGCAGTAAAAAGAAACAAACCTATCAATGGTGGGATGGGGTGGGGACTGACTGCAAAGGGGTATGAAGGAACCTTCTAGGGGATAGAAATGTTTTCTGTCTTGATTGGAGTGTTGAGTACTCAGGGTATACATTTGCAAAAACTTATCAACTATATACTTAAAATCTATAAATTATACCTCAATACAGTTGATTTAAAGTTGATTTAAAGGCTCCTCTGACCTGGTGGTTTTTCTACTTTGTATGGGCTGCTGAGACCCCAGACTTCAGGTGAGAGAGCAGGAAGCCATATCTACTCACTTGCATCCTGTAAATACAGAAAAAACAACATGGGGCAGAGGCCAAGTCATCCTTAATCATCCATCTTAAACATTTTCTAATGTGGACCGTACACCATGTGGTTGGTCAGGTGTAGTTCCACTGGGAAGGCAAAACTGGACATAGTTTTAGTGGTATCCATGGGGCAGGCACTCTTGATAGTGTAATCATACTTAATAACAGCAGAAAAGATTTTTGCAGCTCTCTTGGCATACTGGATTGGGGAAGGAATGACCAAGAATTATCAGCCAATGTCTCCCTGAAAGAGTAGATTTTGTTCACAAGAAAAAAAAAAAAAAGACCTGTGTTAGCCTTTGTGGGGCATTTGTGTGGAAGATGAGTGATGGTTAGTTGTTATATTTTAGAGCAGGAGTCAGCAAATTGACCCACAGGCCAAATTCCGTCTGTAGCCTGTTATTGCACATTCTGTGAACTAAGAATATTTTTTGCATTTTTAAAGGGTTATAAACAGCAAACAAAACCTGATAATATATGACAGAGACTACATATGGTCTACAAAGTCTAAAATATTTATTCTCTGGCCTTTTAAGGAGGAGTTTGCTAATCCCTATTAATCCACAATCTTGAGGGTAAAAGCAGGATCAACTAGTTTGGGGTAGATTAGCAGGAAAAGGAAATAAAAATTATATTTCTGCCAGATTAAGTAGACTGGTAGTACTTTTCTCTCACGGATTATAATTGTGCAAAAGCCAGAGCCTCTGATGAGTTCTTACCCTGGGTTTTTCCAATGTGTTTTCCTGTACTCCAGCCACACCAGAGAAGCTGAAATGCCCCATAAGCTCCAATGTTAGTCCCTATACTGAGAATGCCCTTTCTCCTTCATGTGGTACAATCTTCCTTGTCTATCTAAACTCACCTCCTCAAAGGGGGCAGTCAGTCCTTCCTGTGTGTTTCATAGCACTTGGTTCACACTGCCATGGTAACGTATAACAGACTGTTTACTTAGCTGTTCCCCTCAGTAGATTGTGAACTACTTGGGTACAGCAACTGTAGATTTTTAAATTTCTACTGCCACTGGTTCTAGCATGTCCTTTTTAAATGCTTATTGAACTGAATTTGGCCATTGGTATCCTTTGTCATAGGAGTCTGGGTTGGATAGGGACCCGAGATAGTAATTCGGAGCAGGCTGGGGTAACAAGAGGAAGCAAATTCCCTAGAGCTGATGCATCTGAATTTCATTTTTAGCGAACTGAACAAAGGGATATAAGGAAAGCAAAGTTGAAAGAAAAGAAGGAGCAGAATCAGAATAAGGCTTTACTCCAGGCCATCAAGGTGAGTTCTCAAACTTCAGGCCCTTATGTTCTTGCTAAATCCATTAATCTTGAAGCCTCTTGGGAACATTTTTTGGGGTGCTTTACCTGAATGAATTTCTTCATTTTCTTTTTGGTGAAGCAGTGTGATGAAGGGGCCCTGAAGTCAACACCCTCTGAGTTCAGTCAGCTCTCCCACTTGTGTACATGTGTCCCTGGGCTCAGGTAACCTATACTAAATAGTTGCTATGGGTTAAGCATTATTAATCACAGTAGTTTTCTGAAATAGGTCTTCTTTCTGTTTTGCTAGATGATGACATAGTCTTAGAGAGGCGAAGAAACCTCATACAGCTGATGTATGTCAGAGCCAAGTCCTTGCTCTTAGCCACTGTGTTCTACTGCATCAAGAAAGTATAAATTTTTAGGATGTTCCTCCTCTTACTGTAACAACAACAACGACAAATTCTACCTCCCTTGCCCTCTTTTTCCTGCATTTTAAATGAATGTAGTCTGATCCAAACCCTATTTTTACCTGGATGTGCAGCAAGTCACCTGATGAGCCTTGGTCTTATAAGGGGGAATAACACCTGCCATGAGAGTATAGGGTAGGTTCTTGGTTTCATTCTTTGGTTAAATTATGCACCATTTAAGTGACTTGACTTTGAGAACATCAAACTACTAAGATACACTCCACTTATCCCTCCCCACTTTAAGTAATCTATTAACATATATTAATAGATGAAACAGAACATAATACTCCAGATTCTCTACCTAATTCTCATTCACGGTGAGGAATTTGGTCATTTTCTAAAATACGGAATATTGGAATGTACAGACATTTGCCCACAGACCTTTTTTTTGGTTCTTTTCTTTAGTCCAACTCTGCATCTCAGACTTCACTGTATAGAAGAATTACTCTCAACAATAGTATACACAAAGCCATACATACTGCATGATATCAGTGGTTTAAAGCAGAGGTCAGCAAACTGAAGCCCTGCTTGCTTGTTTGTGTTACCTATGGCTGTTTTCACACTACAATGGCAGAGTTGAGTAGTTAACATCTGCAGAGACCATTTGACCCACAGAGCCTAAAATATTTCTTATCTGACCCTTTAAGGGAAAGTTTGCCAACCCCTGATTTAGGAGATATCATCAAAGGTAATTTTGATTGTATGTAATTTTTTCCTTGGGTGCTAGCCTTAGGAACCTCCACACAAATACATAAGAGGTGACTACTATTAGACCTTTGATTTATCCTTATTTCCATGAGATAGTTAAGATTAAGTCAGTGTGCATTATTTTTAGTATTCCATGTCCTAGCTAAACTATCTGGTGATGTGAAAGCATTTACCCTTTTCGTACATGCCATACTCTTGAGCTTTTCTGTGCCTTGGGGTGGAACACCCTTCCACCTTCCCGCATCCCCAATTTCTCTGCCTTTCAGAGTCTTTGTTCAAGGCCCAGCATTCCCCAGTTTTCTTTAGTCCCCAGACCAAATTAATTTAATTCTTTATGATATGCAGTTCCACAGTTCTATTTCTTACTGTATATTATACTTATTTCTATAGCTATCTCCCCACTAAACCATGAGCAGGGTCTTGAGTGCAGGAATCGTGTCTAACTTGTCTCTGTGACAGAGTCCAACATGAGGTTGATGCCTGATGAAGGTAAGTTAAACAAGTGATGCCTACATGTGCCAGGCCTCAGGGATAATGAAGATGAATCCTGTGTAGAGCTGGCCCTCAGGGGGCTTGCAGTGTTGTGGTTCCCCTGTTTTAGTGGAATGGATTTGCATCCTTCCACACAATGAGGTTTGTGTGTGTTTCTGTCTTTACCCCAGGCTAGGAACATTAGGCTAGTCTCTGAAGCTGCCAGTGAGGATGAAGATTCAGCCTCAGAAGATCTAGGTGAACTTTTTCTGGATGGGCTTAGCTCAGAAAACCCCTATGGAGCTAGGCTGAGTGTAGATGACCAGGGCAGACTGAGCTGGCCCGTGCTCTTTCTGTATCCAGAGTATGCCCAGTCGGACTTCATCTCCACTTTTCATGAAGACTCCAGGTACTTACTTGCCCAAGAGTCCTCTGCTTTTGCTTGCATGATCTTTTCCTGCTATCTCTGCAGGAGGGACAAGTGGATTTTTGGTTGAGGGAAGAGAATAGTATAGAGGATTTCAATCTGGTTTGGCATAATCTCTGTCCTGTACCTGATTTCTCTCTTTACTAATTAGCTTTTGAGTGACAAACACAGTCTCACCATTGTATTGATTGTCAAGTATTGGTACCTATCTGGTGAGATATAAAATTGTTGTAAGAGTACATACATAGTAATGCAAGTGTATATTTATTAGAAAAAATAAAACTAGCAGTTTTAAAGTGTGATTTCATAGAGTTAATGTTTAGAATGCAGCTAGATGTAAGGGATGTTAAGCCTGAGTTAAAGAAAATTACTATGTCATAATAGAACAAGTGATACACATACACATTTTGGATACTGTTATCAAAATGGCTGCTTACATTTCATGTTTTGTACATTCTTGTTATCTCTGATTTGGTGTCTGGGGACAATGATGTAGGAAAGATCATGAGTTATTGATACCCAGAAAGTACATGTTATATCCTTAGGTTTATTGATCATCTAATGGTGATGTTTGGTGAAATGCCCTCTTGGGACTTAGAGCAGAAATACTGCCCTGATAATTTAGAGGTAAGTGAAATTTTATTTTGTTCCTCTATGGGTTTTTTTTTTTTTTTTTTTTTTTTTTGAGGGTTAGGGAGAAGTTTCACTGCCCTTTTAAAAAAAATTGTACAATATACAGAACATAAAATTTACCATTTTAGCTATTTTTAAGTGCATAGTTCAGTAGCAATAAGTACATTCACAGTCTTATGCAACCATCACCATTGTCCATCTTCATTTGCATCATTCCAATCTGAAACTACCCATGAAACAATAACTCTATATTTTCCCCTTCCCTGTCCCCTGGAAACCACCATTCTATTTTCTGTTTTTATTAACTTGGCTATTTTAGTTACCTCATATGAGTTGGAGTCATAAAATATTTGTCCTTTTGTGTCTGGCTTATTTCACTTAGTATAATGTCTTCAAGGTTCATCCATGTTGTAACATGTATCAGAGTTTCCTTTTTAAGGCTGAATAATATTCCATTGTTGGGATTTAAAAAAATAATCACAACTTATAGTACAAATAATTTGTCTTCTGACCATTTCAGAATAAGATGCTAGCTGATGCCCCATCACCCCTGAATACTTTAGTGTCTACTTCCCACAAACAAGGACATTTTCCATCATAATCCTAATCAACCATCAATATTAAGAAATTAACTTTGGCACACTAATGCCACCTAATCTTCAAACTCCGTTCAGTTTTTACAGATTGTCCCAGTAATGTTCTTTATAGCAAACAGATCTGTTAAGTATCCCACATTATATTGTATTTAGTGGTCATGTCCCTTTAGTCTCCTTCAGGCTGTGGAAGAATTTCTCAGTCTTTCCTAAGTTTTCTAGATCTTAACACTTTTGAAGACCAGGTATTTTGTGGAAAGTCCATCAGTGTGGGTTTGTCTTTGTTTTTGTGACTAGATCTGGATTACACATATTTGACTGGAATATCACATAAGTGATGCTGTGTTTTGTTGCATCCTGTCAGGTGCACATGATTTCAGTTTGCCATTACTGATGACATTTACTTTGATCATCTATCTGGTTGAGGTGGGGGGTTTGGCAGGCTTCTCTATTGTGAAGTTAACTATTTTTCACTTTGTAATTAGTATTTTATAGGGAGATACTTTGAAATAATTAAATATCCCATTGTTTATCACACCTTTGACATAATCATTTATTTCTATCGGTGAGTTTGTGGTTTCCTATTCATTGAGTTATAATCTGTTACTATGATTATGTTATACTTGAATTGTCTCACATTTGGTCAGTGGGAATCTCTTCAAATTGTGTCTTTTTGACTTGTTTCCATTTTAAAAGCACTTCCTTGCTTTCTAGCACAAGGTGTTCTAGGCCCAAATTATGCTTTTCTTGTCCAAGCTCTAGAGTCTGCCATTTTCCCCAAGGAGCCCTGGTTCTTTTTAGTGAAAAAATGGTATTTAGAAGCCAAGATCTGTGCAATAGATATACTCATAATTATGGGGGTTGGGGTGGGTGCACTGCTCCAATGCTGTGTGTTGGAGCGGGGGGGATGGAGAGGACATGAGGTCTCACTGGTATCTACAATTGATCCAACACCACAGGATCTCTTCCTTTCTGTATTTGTAGCACTGGCTTCTATTATTCTTAATATATTTATTAATTAGATCAATCTCTCTCTATTTAATCCCACTCCTGTCACCACCACTGTCCCCTCTCTCATGTGAAACCTTCCTTACTCTGCTTGGACTCTTGATTTACCACTTCAGGCTGCCGCCCCAGTATGGGTACCCTCCTCATCCTGTGCACTTTCTCGACACCCCACACTGCACGAATATCCTCTTCATCCTGCTTGGTTCCCACTCCCCATAGCAGGATGCCCCTTGCCATTAGTGGCTGCCTTCTTCACCCTGCTTAGGCCCCCATATCAGCTGTTCTCATGCATAGACACCCTCCTCACCCCATGTGGGCTCTTGATACCCCACCCCGGACAGCCATCTATCAGGAAGCCCTTCTCACCATGCTTAGGCTGGCCGGCCTCCAGCAAGGATCACCTCTAGTGGCTGGGCTTTGAGCCCATCACCCCTGTAGCCCTCCTCTGCAGATGCTTCCTCACCCTGCTTGGGCTTTGACACTAGTACAAGGTTATCCTCTGTGTGGACATCCTTCCCCTGCTCTAGGCCACCATGACTTTCTTCCCCCATGCCTGTGGTTCTGTGACTGAATTGTTGGGGATGGGAAGCCTTACAGGTCTGGGCTTGTGCCTTGGCTCCTTTGTTTACTGGCTGGATTTTTTTGGTGAGTTATTTCCCTTCTCTGAGTATTGGTTTTACCTTTTGGAAAGTGGAGCTGATAGTACCTTTTTTAGTGTCACGGGAGGACTGAGTGCTTTATACTCCACAGCCTATAAAGGAGCCATTCTCTGAGTAATAGTCACCATCTCTTTAACTTTTCCCTAGACTTGGTCTCGACATGCCTGGTGCTGCTATATCCCTTTGTATCTGACTCCTGCTCCTTTGTTAATCTTACAGGTCTACTTTGAAGATGAGGACAGGGCAGAACTGTACCGGGTGCCTCCCAAGAGCACCCTGCTGCAGGTGCTGCAGCACCCCAGGTGAGTCACTTCATAGGGCTGAGTAGACCAGGGAAGATGTTCATGTACTATCTCAGGGATATAGCGACATTCTCATTCCACTGTTGATTGCCTTGTACTCTCTCCCTTCTGCCTTGGACACAAAACCGTGAGATACCAACCATGGAGACTGGCCTGGCCATTGGCCAAGCAGGTGGCAGTGTGATTACTCAGCCCATTGTACTGTAGCCTTGACACCCTCAGACTGGGAGAACTGAATGGCGCTTGTCTGAGGAGGGAAAAGCTTTCCTGAAGACAACTTGGATGGCCCTGTTCCCAATTGTGCCTTGTCTCCGATGCTATTGTATGGAAAGAACATTGGCTCTTAAAGTCAGACACTGTCATTTACTGGCTATTTGACCCTGAGCACACACTGCCTCTCTGGGGTGGTTTCCTCATCTTTTGAATGGTAATAATAACTCTTGCCTACATATTTCTCAAGGAATTTGAGAATTGATGAGAGAGTAGGAGTCAAAGTGCTTTTGTAAACTATAAAGGGCAGTTGTGCTGTAAGTGGGCATGTTGGTTAGCAGTGGCAGCCAGTTGGATTTGGTATTTGTCAATTTCTTATGCTTTGGGGTGTTCCTGGATTATAAAGGAATGCCCTCAGTAGATGTATAAATTGATTTGTGGACTACTTTTCCCTAAGCTTTGAGCAAAGCAAATATTCTTGCATTTAGGCTCAGAGTCTGATGTGTTTGGGGAATGAAGGTGGTTGGGCGTGGTGGGAGATGAGGCTAGAGAGCTGAGTTAAGGCCATGTGGGAAGGCCTTGATGCCCTGCCTCAGGAGTGTGACCTTCATACTGACAATGGTGTGTGGAGCCACAGAGGTGCTTGTTTAGGTAAAATTTACATAATGATGTAAGATTTTAAGTGTACTATTGGATTGGTGAGGCCTAAAGTAGGGGATGGGTTGGAGAGAGATTTAGGAGGCAGATTGAATGGGAATTGGTGATGTGGTGACTGACTTGGTAGCGGTGTCCAGCTGGTCTTGAGGCTTCTGCTTTGGGTTGGCAGGCAGGAGGTGAAGATTCTTCAGTTATGATCGATGATTTCTCTTGGGAGTGTTTTTTCTGGCCCCAAATCTCTTCTCTATTTTGTAGACAAATTTTTAGCTGTTCATTTTCTTAGTAGTTAGCAAATTACCTAGATTCTTTAAAGACCTGAGGTCTACTCTCCCTCATTTATTCCCCCTGCCCCTAAAAAAAAGGAGGAGAAATCTAAACAGAAAGCAGACTGATTTGTGGGGAAAGAACAATTTCATGCTTCTCAGAAAATGTAAATGCTGTTGGATGTGATTTTTAAGTGACTGGTATAGGCAAGAGGTTACCCAGGACAGGTTTCCAGCAACTTCAGACCCTGGACTGGGTGGAGCCAGAATATAGGCCCCTCTGTCCAGATCTAGGTATATTAGGTAATATGCTACCACTCTGATCTAGAAGGCCAAAGCCTTGCCCATCTCTCCAACCTGCCTCACTGTGTTTGCTTTATGCCCAACAATAGTGAAAGCTCTGATGACCTGTACCCCCTGGCTCTACTTCCCCATCACCCCTTTCCAAATTAAGTCAAGCTCAGACATAGCACCTTCTAGGAGCCTTTCTTTATTTCCCTTCTCACAGAAGGAATCATGCTCATTGTTCTAACACTGTACTTTACAAATGTTTCTACAGTTGTGCCTTGCTGTCATAAATTGATTATCTCCCTCTCCTCTGGGCTTGAGAGCAAGGACAGTGGTTTTCGTTTGTTTTGTAGTATGTTTTTAGCACAGGGCTTGGTGCACCCTGGGCATTCACTGTTGAGTGAATGAATGAAAGCATGTTCCTGTAGCGTTCTTGTCACATTTAGCCACACACATACAGTGATGCTAGAGGATTGGCCCAAAGGTTCTGGCTAGGTTGTAAAGGGGCAGGGGTGTGGGGAAAGGCAGGCTATGCCAATTTACCAGATTTATAAACAACCAAACAAAATGTGCTAAACTTACATTTTAATGCTGACTCACATCCAAAGGTTCACCTTGAATGTTGTTGGGAAGGTCCATGAATGATTAAGATTGCAATTCAATTGACCCCTCTCTTTTGTTGTGTTCACTGCAGGTACTTTGTAAAAGCCCTGACACCAACATTTTTGGTCTGTGTAGGATCTTCTCCTTTTTGCAGAAATTATCTCCAGGGGAGAAAGGTGCACCAGGTGAAGTGACTGAGCCAGGCTCGCTGGATCTTCTCCCTTATTCTCCTCTGTCTGGAATCCAGTATACTTGAATCTGTTGGACATACTTGTAGACTGTCTAGTTGGACACACTATCTTTTTGTCACCTTGGGGACAGTCCTTCCTCACATTATGGTGGGAGAGGAGCTGCTGACTTCCCTGAACTGCAGCCTCTCTGGTCAGAGTGCTGAGCCCCAACTGGTCTTCATCCTCTGTTGATAGAAAACTCTACGCCTTGGTCAGGACATACTTGGACTTACTGTGAGTTGTGTTAACCACCAGCCTCCATCTCTAAATGGACCATCTATTGCAGTTAACCATAGCAACTGACCCAAGGAACTCACTGGACTGACTCAGGATCTAGTGACCTGGTTCTGAAGCTTTGTGGAGTTTGAGGCCTCAGAGAAGCTACCCCTCAAACTGCATATATACAAACCATGTATGGAATTTGAAGGCATTAAAGCTGAGCAGCTCCGGCCTCTGGTTATTTCATGAGCACAGAGGGTTACTCTGTGGGGTGCTGTAGATGCCTTGGTGTGATGAGGCCAGGAAAGCTGGGTCCTTTTTCTCCATTTATAGAGACCTTAAATCTGGGATCCCCTAAAACTCCTAAAAAGTTTGCTAATTTTTATGATCTTTGCAATATGGAGGACTGTGACATACTTGGACAGTGGATTCTGCATTCCTTCCCAGTTTTCACATTTCAGAATTTTGTGCCTTTTAAACTGGAGAGTCTTTTTGCATGTTGACTTACTGTCGCAGATTGTATTTTTGTCTGCAGCTATTTTTTTCCTAGAAGGTTTTATATATTCTTACCTATAGCCATGTGACTTCCTGCAGTGTCCACCACATCCCCCTGCGGGTTGTGTACCTTCCTGAAGAGCCATTCCATGTTAGGCTCATGGTCTTTTCCCTCTGCTATGAGAAACTTTCCCAGATTGTGGCTGTTCCTTCAGCCTGGGCGCCAGAAGGGTAAGACATGTGGAGAAGAGCTGTAGCAGCTGGCCTGCAACCACTGATTGTAACACAAATGAGAAATGAATGTTTGTTGTTGTAATAATCAGGGGTTGTGTGTTGTTTGTTACTATAGCAAAGCTAATACATCATTAAACTGAAACCAGCTGTTGTCCTTAAGGTGGACTAATGTGGGATTTTATACTGTGTGCTTCCTTGTCTTTGAAGGTCAGTTTGCTGTGGAATATTGATAACCATGCAGCTTTCCTTCCAGGTGCAGGTCCTTGCCTATGGCTCGTGGCCAGGGGCTGAAGTCCAGCCTTCCTCCCAAGCCTGGCTGAGGCCATGCTTCCTCACTCCCCAGCTAGAGACTCTCACTTGGCTGTCTTTGTAAGAACTCAGCACTTTGTGTAAGAGGCCTAACATTTAGTAACAACCCTAGCCGACATTGTAGGGTTCCCTATAGTAGCCCCTCCAGTCACCTCACTGTCTCGGGGCAAAGCAGGTTCTGGTGTGCTGCCTTACTTCTCTGTGAAACAGACTGATAATCCCACCCTCTCCTCAACACTGAGATGAGATGCCAGAGAGCAGGTTATACATTCAAAATTACATATCTGATAAGAGTTGTCACGTGACCATCCCTATCACCCAGCCCATTTTATAAGGCCTCTGATTGACCAGCTTCTGTTTTCTCTTCCCTTCATTCCCTCCCTTTCCCTCCAGCTAGGGGTGAGGGCAGAAGTGCAAAGGGGAGAAATGGGACTTAGCATGGCAGACTGTTAGACCAGAGGTAGGATCCTAGCATCTAGTGGGTTGAAGCCAGGGATGCTACCTAACATCCTACCCTGCATAGGACAGGTCCCCAAAGAATTACCTGGCCAAATTAATACTAAATTTGAGAAATGCTGCACTAAACCTTCCAGAAGGTGAGCTCTCAGAGGGTAGGGGCCAAATGAGGATTTGTCTTGAGTGCCCAAGCCTAACACACAGTGGGAGTTCAGTGAGTATCAGTGTGCTGATGAATGGATGAATGAACAGATCAAAGAACTAAGGAATGAAAAACAGTCCTGTTCCAAGGCTCCACTTGCACACACACAACCATCAGCAATGGCATTCCCAGGGTTGAACCCAACATAGCTGTCTTATACCTCCTCTAGGAAGGCTCCTGGCCTCACAAGCCCACAGGCTTTGCCTCCTCTGACCTCTGCCATCTTCTCTGGGTGCAACAGAGTGCAATGAGCATGGACTTAGGAGTGGGCCTGAGGAGGTTAGGACTACAACTCTGCTGGGCCAGAGAGCAGGGGTCCCTTTGCACTGCCCATTCTGGGACCTCCCCTTCCAGTTCCCTGGCCAGTAGAAGCCTAGCTGAGCAGGGCAGGGGAGTGTGGGGAAAAAGCCCTGGGGGTGCCCGTTATTCAAGGGCAGGGCTGGTGGGACAGGTGGCTCAAGAGGCAGATGATTCCAAGGGGAGCATGTGGGCCTGGCCATTGCCCAGTGCTTCCCCAGCCACCTGCCCATGGCTGAGACTCCAGCAGAGCCAGAGTCAGCTCCTGCAGGGCCTCAACCCTCCCCCAACTCATTTTACAGATGAGGAAACAGGGCGAGAGAGGAGCGGCAAGGCACCAGCATTCTCGACATCCCTGACTTACAGAACCTTTCCCACCACATGGGGTCCCCTCCTTTCTGCAGGACAAGAATGCAGCTCTTCGGTCTGGTTACTTCTGTGGATTTAGGATGGCAGCTGGAGAATTGGGTGGGGGACAAAGTCCCCTTAAGCTACCCCGAAACACACTACTTGCTAGTTAGGTACACACGGGCAGGAAGGAAACCAAGAGACATTATGGCAGCTGTTCAACATGGAGTTCTGGCACTGTGCAAACCTGAATTCTCATTTTAACAGCCCCGGTCTCGGGTCTAGGATCCCAATTTTATAAATAAGGAGCATGCAGACTTGCCATGGCTGATTATCAGAGCCATGATATGAACCCAAGCATCTCACTCTACAGCCCATCTGCCTCCTTTTTTGTGTTCCTTTTATTGTTTGGTTACAAATATTTAACAAACACCAACCAAGGGTAGGGCATCAAGGCTGAAGTGCATCAGGCACCCTCTGCCTTCAAGGTCATGCTGTTGAGTGGATGTCATAAATTTAACTCTGGGCTGGAAACTGCTCCAGTGAAGAAAAATATAGCCACAAAAGCAAGTCTGTCCATGCCTCTGCTCAGAGCCCCCTGTGGCTCCCTCTCATCAATATAGTGTGGCATCCAGGGCCCTTCAGGATCTGGCCCCTTACTACCTCTGCAGCTTTCTCTCTTTGGCCTCCTTAGCCCAGTCATCCTGGACACATTTCAGCTATGGGGCAGGAGGGTGCAGTGGCTTAGAGTACTAGCTCTGGAGCCAGGCTGCCTGCCTTCCAATTCCAGCCCCACAACTCACTAGCTCTATGGCCTCCAGACAATTTGCTTAAACACTGTACCTCAGTTTCCTCATCTACAATATAAACAGGATAGTATCACCTACCTCATGCAGATGCTGTGAGGATTAAATGAGTTAATTATGTGAAGCACATGTAAATAGAACTTGCCTTAAGTGTTCAATCGATGACACTTTTTAAAAATTCTCCAATCTTGCCATGCTCTTAACTTTGGGCCTTTGCATATTGTTCCCTCTGTCTGGAACATTATTTCCACTTGCTCTCCTTCCTCCATGCCCAACTGTTTCTTCCTTTAACACCTAGTCTTCAATCAGGCCCAGCTGCCTCCTCCAGGAATCCCTCCTGGCCCCTTATCCCACTTGTCCCATGGCCCCTCCACCATCACTACACTTACCACACTGCATTGTAATTATTTACTGGATGGTTCCTCCCACTTCTCTGTAAACTGAGTAAGGGACCCTGAACTGTACACGTTTGTACTGCCAGGACCTAGCAGAGTACCTGCTCAACACATAGTAGCTGCACGACAAATAACTACTGACTGATGACACAGGAAGGAGTGATGAATTCTGAACAGATGAGGGGTGGAAGCCACCATACATGATGAATGTGGGCCATAAAGCTGAAGAAATTGGTGGGGTGGGATAAGTGGGCAGGCCTTCAAGCAAAGGCAAGGAGCCTTGGACAGGCACATTCTAGGGGTAGTGCATATGCTAGCCTGGCTCAATAGTAACAGCTGTCATCTGTGGAGCATTTAAGATATGCTAGACAGCATTCTAGTGATTTATGTGGAATGGCACACTTAATCCTCTCAACACCTCTAGGAGGCAAATAGTTTTATGGTATCATTTTAATAATAAAAGTGGCACCAATGGGGTGGGTAACTTGCCCAAAGTCAACTAGCTGGTAAAAGCAGAGTCAGGACTCGAATTCAGGACTCCTTTAAACCCTTTATGAGATATTAATAGTGACAAGACTGGGCCCCTGCCTTTGAGAAGTTAGTAACAGCCCCAGCAGCCCTTGCCTGCTCACTCCAAGGTTATGGTAAAGTCTTGGCATTCATTGTCATGCAACGTTCCCATCCTGAGTTGAAGAATCCAGCCTGCGGAAACTCCTGCCAGAGCCCACAGCCGAATCTCCACAGCACCCGACACCCCACCAATGAGTCTCCTGTCAGCCCACAAGCTTTCTGGCTGAGCCTGGGCAGGAGATTCTACCCTTACAAATGGGGCATCCTCATTTAGCATTAACTGGTAAGTGCCTCCTCTTCACTCTCCTGTCTCTACAGTTTTAATTAGCTAAGAGCAATTAAACTTTCACCATGGAAGCTCATTAGCAGCCTTTAGATTTGCTGGTTTAACAGGAGTGGACACCATCCTTGCACCAAGGTGGTGCCTGAATGTGGGGAGCCTAAAGGTGCCACCCCCTTCTGCTGGCCCACATGTACCACTCACTCACCTACTGTGTACAAAGGGCTAACTGGCTTAATATAAGGGCAGCTGCCAAGCACCTGCTGTGAGCCAGGCACTGTTGTCCCCATTTTACCAATGAAGCGTAGGGAGTATGAGGAAGGTCAAACTTGCACAAAGTCATATGGCTATCAAGTGGCCCAGGCAGTCTGACTCAAGCCTCTAGTCTGAGTCACTATGACGTAAGCCATTATTTTAAATTAAGTGAAGTATCCTGATTTTTTTTCAAATTCCCTAAGTTTGCAATAACATCATAAAAATATTTTCCCATTTTCCATATTATAGAAAACTACTCACATTTATAAAAACTTATTCTAACTTAAAGCTTTACATGCCCTTGGATGTGTAACACTCCATTCTAAAAAGCATTCTGGAACCTTGGTATAGAAATGGATGGTGGGAATTCTGTGAAGAGGCCTGGCATTCAAGTAGTTAGGAAATGACAATTTCAACAGATTTCTTTTATGGATAGCCCAGCAGGTGTTTCTTCCATTAAAATACAGAATATTAATGGAGCCCTTGATTTACATTCTAACCTTGATTTACACGTTGATTTTGTTATGCACCAGCCTTTGTCCCCAACTATTAATTCTGCTAAATATTTCCTAGCCAGTTGCTTCTGGATCTCCCCAAGGAATGAGCAATGATAATACAGCCCGTACCAGTTATTTTGCCAGCATCTCCATTTCATCAATTCATGGCAAGAAGTAACACTGGCAAGTTTAGGAAGGAGAAAGTTTATTTTGAGTATGTCCATCTCGCCTCTAAGGAGATGGAACCATTCTGCAGGCATTACTTAGTTCTTGCTGGTGGCATTTCCCAGGAAGGTTGTAAAGCATCTAAGCAAGATAAAATTAACAGCAGAACCTGAGCTCCCAATGGGCATTTTCTAAGCCACCTAGTATTAAGGAAGTGTTCCCTGAGAGCATAGCAAGGGTTAAGCATAACATAAGCTCAGCCAACGTCCAGACAACCCTGGGAGGTAGGTGCCATTATCATGAGTGCATCTTACAGATGAAGAATGTGAAATGCACAAAGATCAGGTAATTTATCTAAGGTCACATCCCTGGTAAGAGATGGATCTAGGATTAGGTCTCTTTAAGGTTCTGATCTTTCCACCAAATTACACTGACCTTGGCTACTAGAACAAACACTGGCATAGCAATCAGAACACCTATATTTCTTGTACCTGTATTTGTTTCTGTTGGAAAATAGAGGATGGGTACCTGTTTCATACGTAGAGGCTTCTGTAGTTCAAAGGCTGATTTAGCCTGACCTCTCAATACAAGATCGATAGGAAGCAGCCTAATTTGGGGGATGTAGCACCTGGCCTGCAATCAGGCCTTTTGTCAGATGGTATGTGGCAGGTTAATTCCCACTCCCTGCCTGTTTCCCATCTGTGAAGTGAGGGCTGGACAGGCAGGCTCCAAGTTCTCCTCTCATTCTAAAGTTCCATTATTCTACATCATCTCCAAATCATTCTATAACTTGCACATTTGTGAAGAGTTTAAAATTAATTGAGTGGTTTTTAAAAGTTCTTACATTTGGCTAGCGTTCCAAAAATAAGATTATAGAGCACAAACTTAAAAAAAAATTATATATATATACATATATATATGCGCACCCATATGCACAAATTCTAATTTCTCATTAGTTAAGGCTAACTTGATTAGATAGACATAAATAATTCAGGTTTTACTTACTGAAATCACTTGCATAGGCAGAGGCCATGCATTGTAGTGGGGAGAACAGGTTTTGGCCAATACTTGGATTCTAGCTCTGATACTTAAGAGCTTTGCTCATTGGTAAAATGAGAGTAACAGTACCTCCTATACAATTTTGAGGTCTGAAAATGGTGTAAAAAAGGGCATCACAGCACAGTGGCACATGGCAGGCCCCCAACAAATAAATGACCAGACCATTAAAAGCAGAGAGCTCACATTGGTCTGATAATATACAACAAAAATTACTCAAAGAAATGCTCAACTACAAGGTGGGCTCGGAGAAGGCGGCTACCCACATGCTAGACTTTGCACGTTAGAATCATCAGGAACTTTGAAATTCCTGATACCCAGCCATACCCCTGACTATAACCTGAACCTCTCTGGGTGGGAACCAGGTGATTCCAACATGCAGCCAAGGGTAAGCTCCCCTGCCTTACAATCCAGCCTTTCTAGGTCTTCTCTCAGAAGCTGCATCTCCTGGCCTGAATGCTGAACCCCCAAGCTCCAGAGGTAAGCCTGGAAGTCATTATGGCTTGGCATATGCATTAATTAGGGAACCTGATGGTGTGTGCTTGGGGTGGGGTTACTCGAACTATAACAGCAGTAGCAGTAATAAGCTGCTGGGAAGCTGTGTGGCAGGTGGAACAATTGGCCAAGACAGAACTGCAGTAGACTAGGAATCAGCCTAGGACCCTGTAGTTGCTGACTATCAACTACAAGAGGCTGGCCACCAAACAAGGAGCTGCCCCGAACAAAAAGGAACTCCATCAGGGCTGAACAGGAGAGTGCTGGGGAAAAACCACTTCCAGGAGCTGTCAGGCATATTTTCAGGAGGTGGTGGCCTTAAGCTTGCCCTTGATATATCCTTGTTAGATTTGGACATGTCCAAGACCCTAATCTAGGGAGCACGAGCAATGAAAGCAGGCGAAACTACAGTAGTGGCTCAAGTCTGCTCCTAATTTGCCACATAATGCAGGCAGAGAACTTAATATTCACCTGGTTGTGGCTCTAGGATCCAACTCTGCCCTGAGGACACAGTCACCGTGGCACTCGAAGCCTGCTATCCTGGTATCTGTGGGGAGAAATGGTTTAAAACACTTTCTCAGCCACGCATTTTTTTTCTTTGAGTGGAGTACAGAAATGATAGCAAAAGAAGGGTCTCAAGACAGGAAGCCACTACACTAAGATGGCAAGTGTCATCACTATTTCAAATGAACATGCAAGGTCCATCCCAATAGTTTGACTTTATTCAATCAATCCAACATGATTTCAGCATGGAGCGGCCTAAGTAGAGCCTCGTCTCTGGAGGTGCTTTTGGGGGGTCATTAGCTGATTAAATCAACATTCTGTGTAGCTTAGACTAAGGAGGATCAGAGGAACCAGAACTGTCATGCACCAATCATGGAACCAGCCAGTGACAGACAGTTGTTAAGGAATTTACAGATCTAGTTCCATTTTCTCATGTCATAGATGGAGAAAACAGGCTTCAGCAGGGGAGAGGATGTGTCCAAGTGGAGGAGGGCTGGTGGGCCTGGTATGCAGCAACTGGCCTGTAATCAGACCATCACACCGGAGGGCCCTGGCCATCAGTCACTCCCATCCTTCACATGGGAAACTCAACTCCCGGAAGCACAGTGACTCGCCTGAGGGCCAACATGAGAACTCTGCCCTTTCTTGCCTCTCTGCCTCCTAATGAAGTTTCCACATCGGAATAAAAAAGGGGCTGTATATGGCAGCATGGCCAATCCAGAGAAAGGGACCAAGTTAACGACTTTAAATACAAGTCCTCTGAACAAATGACTGGATAAAAATTGGTTTCTCTAACATATTCTTACCTTCCATGAGCTGCCCTGGTTCTGGAGAGACCAGCCCCAGAAAGAAGTGAAGGCAAAAGCAGCGTCAGAGTGAACTCCAAGGCTGCGAGATGGGGCAGGGTGGGCTGGGGGCACTTAGACAACCTGCACTTGGCTCAGTAATTCTATGACTCCTTCCTTGGTGAGAAAGACCACCTCACCAGTGTTCTGGCACCACACCTCAAAATGGGGAGGGTCCTCCAGGGCCCTCTTGCCAGTGATGATCACAAAGGGGTAGCCAAACTTGTTGGCGTCTTTCAGCCTGTTTCCAATTGTCAGATGGGTCCTGTCATCTAACAGGACCTCCCCACAAAGCCGCGGCACTGCCTCTGTGATGTGGTCGTACAGATGCCCCGCGAGCTCTGCGGCTCCTGCTTCCTTACTGCCCTTCTTTGGTGGGATGAGGCAGACTTGGTAAGGGGCCAGAAGTCCAGGCCAGCGGATGCAGTCTTCTGTAGAGAGAACCTCAATGGCAGCAGCCAAGATCCGTGTCACGCCCAAGCCATAGCACCCCATTTCAGCCAAGGATGGTTTGCCATGGACGTTAATAAACTGGGCATTGAAAATGGAGGAGTACTTGGTGCCCAGGTAAAACGTGTGCCCCACTTCAATGCCTTTGGTTTCATTCAGTGGTCCCTGGCAAACAGGGCAATTCCTTTGTGACAAGTCTAGTGTCTCCATGTTGGCTGAGAAGCTGCAGCTGGGACAGACTGCCAAATGGTCCTCTCCAACATCCATTGGTAGCTGGAACTCATGAGACATCATGCCCCCGATGCTACCCACGTCCGCCTGGACCTTGACACACTGCAACCCCAGTCTGTCAAACAGGTTTTTATAGGCATCACACACCAGGCTGTAGGTCTGCTGGGCGGCCTCTGGGGAGGAGTCAAAGGTGTACATGTCCTTCATGTAAAACTCTCGGCCACGGAGAAGACCAAAGCGGGGCCTGGGCTCATCCCGAAACTTTCTTGTCACCTGGTACAGCAGGAACGGAAGCTGCTTGTAGGACAGTGTTTTCTGGGATGCGACCAGGGCTGTAATGGCTTCCTCGTGAGTTGGTCCTAAGCAGTATTCCTTGCCATGTCTGTCTCTAAGTTTTAGCAGCTCCTTGCCCATCAAGTCCCACCGGTTGGTGGCTCGCCAGAGCTCTGCAGGGCTGAGGCTGGGCATGTTAACCTTCTGTCCCCCAATGGCCTGCATCTCCTCGTCTATCACCCGCACCAGCTTCTCCATGGCACGAACGGTATAAGGCAGGAGGTGGTAACACCCCGAGCTTGCAGGGTGGATAAGGCCCACCTGTAGCATCAGCCGCTGGCTCTTACAGGTCAGGTCACCAGACTTGCCCTCCAGGGAGAGCACCTGGTCTTCCCGAAGGTTCTGAGGCTGGAACACTCGGGACAATGTCAAGCGATTCCCTCTCCCTGGGGCACAGTGGTGAAACCTGCAGGGGACATACCCGGAAAGCTGGTGGCTGCAGGTGGCCAATGCTCTGAATCTTGCTAGCAGCCCTTCCATGCCACCCCAGCATAGAGAAGCACCTGTGCCTAGAGAAAAATGAGTTGTGCACAAATAAGCATTAACTATGTTCTGATACTATGAAATAGCCAGCTCAGTCTGGTCTCCAATAAACTTCAAAGACAACCACTGATTCTGCAGATGCAAACCCTTTCATTTCCAATTTCCTAGCAGATCCAAGTACTACTTCTCAAGTACTACGCCATCAATATTTTTTCATTTACAAAAGATATAATAGCATACTGTGGAGAGACAGGAATGGGTGGTGACTGCACAGGTTCTGGAACCATACAGCCCAGTTTCCAGGCAGGCTTCCCACTGACAGCTTGGGACATGTGACTTAAACCCACTGTGCTCAGTTTCTTCATCTGTAAAATGGCAATGCAATAGGACCTACTCCTAGGCTTACTGTAGGAACTTAGAAGAGTTATAAAAAGTTACTAGAACAGTATCTGGCACATTCTATGAGCTCAATCGATGTTTGCTATTGTTATTATAGAAAACTGGGAAAAAACAGAAACAAATAAAAAAGAAAACGAAAGCAACTATAACCCCGCAGCCCAGAGACAACTACAGCTGATGATCCCCTCTTTTGTCAGCCCTGTCCTTTGCCCACCCCCCTTAAATGTCAAATGTTGTGTGCTTCTTCCCTTCTCTCACACACACTCCCGGGTCAGGCCTCATGCTGACTCCTGGAAAACACACTGCACTTCTAACTCAGCACCCTAAGAAACTCAGCGCCTTCCCCACAAACCCACCCCCTATCACTCTGAATGGGACCGTAAGCCACCCTTTGTGTAAACCAAAAGACTGGGTTCATTTACCTGTCCCCCATGTCCCCCACACAACAACCCTCTTGGCCCTGTCATTCCTACCTCTTCACGTGCTGTTCAATTTGTCCTTCTCTCCACCTCCACAGCCTCCACCCAGGTCCAGGCCACTATCATCTCATCACGCTGCAGCCACAGGGGACACTTCCAAAACACACACCATAACAGTTTTTCTTGCTTAAAATCCTCCAGCGGCTTCCTGGTACCCTTAGAATCGGGTCTAAGCTTCTGACCTTCACAGTGCCCACGCCCACACATGAGCTGGATACTGGTTCCCTTGGGCCTCTTCTCACCATCGCCCTCTCCGTGTCCCGGTTGCACCGTGCTCACTTTTAAGCACACTGCCCCTTTGCATACCAACATCTACTCACCCTTCAGGCCTCAGGATTACTGTCCTGTCTTCTAGGACGCCCTCCTTGTCCCACTCCTCATACTGCAAAGACCAGCTTCTCCTGCAGCAGCCCATTTGTCCCCTATCAAATACCAATCACTCTCTAGAGTTACTGCACGTTGGGCTGCTTGTCTTTCAGGCACTCTGCTCTGAGTGGGCAGGGACCACCTCTAACTTGCTCTCCGCTCAGCACACAGCAGGGGCTTACTAGACACTGTCTGATGAATGAGTATGCAGGTTTCTCTATGATTTTACCAAATATTCACACATTTCTAATGGCAGTACAACAATTCATTGACTGACTATATCAAGAATGATTCTCTTACTACCAGAGAGTGGTCAGTTTTCTCCTTATACATAAATTACAAAGAACAGAAGTCTTTATTTTGTTATCTACTCGGGAGAGGATTTTCAGGAATGGAATTACCGAGTCAAAGGGTATAAATTTTCAAGTTTCTTGACTTATATTGTCAAATTTGGTGAGCAACTCTGATTTTCAGCATATCCCATGGAGCAAAGTTCCCCTGCAGTGTGCTGAGAATGGGTTAATGATCCCTCTCAGCTCTGGGAAGCTGGAAGCCCCAGGTGGTCAGCTCTAGCTTTCAGCCTCAAGTCCTCCAGCTGGTCCTCTCAAACCTCAGGCAGCTTCGTCCATTTCTCCATGCACTGTACAAATATTATCATTTCCCATGTGGCCTAGGACCTGAAAAAGGTTGGGAGGCACTGCATCAGAGTTCTAGTGTGACTGCATGGAAAAGTGTAGGCCCTGGAAGCATGGCACATGTGGTTCAACCTGCCCCCATCACTTGAGGTCCCACCTCACACCAGTGGCCCAAGCCAGAAATGCCTTCACCTTTGGCTCTTCCTAAAGCAAACGAATCTTTCTTCAAGATTTCTCTTAAGTCCACCCCCTTCTTTCTGTCCCTTACTGCCTCAACGGTGGGTTAGCCCCTCAGTACCGCTTGCTACATTACAGTATACCAGTGGTTCTGAAACTTAAGTGAGCATTAGAATCTCCTGGAGAGCTTGTTAAAACACTGATTGTAGGGCCTCACCACCAGTTTCTGATTCAGTAGATCTGGGGTAAAGACAGAGAACTTGCATTTCTAGTAAGTTCCCAGGTGATGATGCTGCTGCTAGTCCAGGGACTGCACTGGGAGCACCACTGCAGAAGCCTGTTTACCCACTCTGATTTAGATTGTAAATTACATGTGGGCAAAAACCACATATATTTTATTCCAAGTTGTACCTGCAGGATCCAGCATGGTGCCTGGACACAGCAGACACTCAAGGTTTATTAATGAATGAACTGAACAATTCTTGACCCCATTTGTCCAGTGTCCATATTACAGTTGATTCAATCTCTCTCCTGTTTATAATCCATTAATGGTTCCCCAATAATTTTCTCGGAATTGTACCAAAGCCTCTTCATATTTTTATCTCAACAGACCTCTTCCAGCTTATCCTACCCCTCCCCTAACACATCCCCAAATTGCCCATTATTCTAAGAACAGGCAAACTTCCCCCCAGCACCTCCAATTCATCAAAGTTCACTTATTGCAAGAAGCCTTCGCCAACCCTTCCAAACAGAGTCACTTCCTTTTCTGTGTTCCCACTGAAAACACTTCTTTATAGTGTACTGCACTGGAATAATTCTCAAACATGGTTTGGAGAAACTGCTGTGTGCCAGGCACTGGGAATGAATGTTTCATGACCTGTTTCCCTATTAAACTATGAGTTCATAATTTTTTTTTTTTTGCATTTTTACATTTCAGGGCCTAGGAGAATGTCTAATATTTAGACTATTATTATTTGTTGATCAACTATATTAGTAAATGAAGAACAAAGTGAAGGAGTGCACTGAGAAATTACCTGGATAATTTAAATAAGAGCCTTAAGCCCTCTGTCCCCAGCCCTAATTGTGTGCTCATCCTCAGATCCCTCAGCTTACACCAACAGATTATCTCAATTTTCTCAGATAATGCCTTGAAAGCAATATAGTTAAAAAAATGTGTCCAGCACCTCAGGAGTCTGGCAAAGAGCCTCTGAGTCAATCATTTAGTAAATTTTTATAGAGCACCTACTCTGTCTTTCCAGCACAGGCCTTTTTAAAGGTTCTTTGTCTCACAATGGTCCTGCAATCCAAGCAGGAAAGCTATGCATAAAGTGCTTATAACAGTGCTTGGGATACAGGAAGTGTTTGCTATTATCATGCCTAACTCACAGAAGAAGGAGGCTGAGATGTGAAGTCACTGTATCAAGAGACACGGCAGAACAGCACAGGGCCACACCTGGAGGTTTTCCCTGCCTTCAATTTTCGATTCCCCCAAAGTCTCCATCACGAACCATGCTGGGAAAAACAAACAATGAAGCCCCAGACCTAGTTCTAAGAACTGGTTCGGCCTTCCCTGGCTGGGCGACCGGGCCACATGACATTTTCCGGACCTCAGTTTTTCCCTATGTAAAATGGGAAGGTTGGCTCAGCACCAGGTGAACTCTGAGGGTCTTTCCAGGGCTGGCACTTCTAGGAACACTGTGCCACAACAACCTTGGATAGACAAGGAAGTCTTGCCTTCAGTTTTCCATGGAGGAAAATGAAACTAAGAGATGAGTATTACCCCAAAGTTTATGTGACTGTGACCCCAAACCAAGGACAGGATGCACGTGGGAAAGCGGACAGCAGAATCCTAGGTCTCTGCGGTCAGAGTCCACTATTCACTCCACCACCCCACACCAGTCTCTCACCCCACTCTGACACCCACGCTCACCAATTGCAGTCCCAGCCAACGCAGCCTACGCGACCGCCGTGCGGGGCGAATGCGCCTGCGCCAGGGACGTGCCCGCCAAAGCTCCGCCTTCTGTACTTCTAGCCAATCACAAAGCCGCGCTCAAGAGGACTCGCCCACCCCACAGCAGACACAAGTGAGAGGTGTTCCGGAAGCCTCGCCGAGGAGAGGGAACTCGGTCCTCCTCAAGATCAAAGATTGGCCGGGGCAGCAATAAGTAAAGCACCATTCCGGAAGTGCGCTCTAGGATTTAGGGAGGTGTAACTCTATCATCAAAGGCGATTTTTCCCGGGTTTTGAGAGTGCAGTTCCCTCCTACTGCCTGGGGCCGCCACACTCTCTGAATAGGAGAAAGGTTGGCAGTAGTGTAACCATGACAACAGTGGGCAATGCAGTTTCGAATCTACCCTATTATTTTACAGGTTTACAATTTGAATAAATTTAAAAAATTTAAACAATTGGAAAAAGGTACACCTTTATTATAAAGCCCAAGACAGCCTTTAAGACATTAAATCAAACTTTCACATTATTTTTTGAGCAGTTACCATGTACTAGCTACAGTTGTAGAAATTGGGAATAGTGAACAAAACACAAACAAAATTCCCTGTTTTTAATGTAGCTCACATTCTGTCAATAAACCAATACAGTGAAACTTAAGGGGAGGTCACGGAACTCAGCAATCGAGAGAAGTGATATTTTAATGTAATTAATTTAGAAAATTAATGCAAAATCATGGTGAAAAAATTATCAAAAATTTATATAAAGACAGGATTCATCAGATGCTTTTTAAATACTATAGAGAAAAATTAATTGAGGAAGTTTGGAGGTCAGGAGGTTGCAATTTAAAATAAGATGATCAAGAAAGCCTCGTTGAGAAGGTGACATTTTAGCAAAGACCTGAAGAGATGAGAGAATCTTGCAGATATCTGGGGGAAGAATGTTACAGACAATGATAACAACAAGTGCAAATGTACTGAGGTGAGAGCTGCATATCACATAACTCTACCTAAGTAATAACAGCTATAGTTTATTGAGTATTTAAAGTGTAGCAGATCCCATGCAATATACTGGTGATTCTAATAGTGACCCTAAGAATCTCTCAGCCTGCTCAGGATCTGCCAAGATCAACACGGTATGATCAGTGGTGTAAAGGGGGCAGAGAAACCTGTAGGATTACTGAGAAGGAGGGCTTCGCTGAGGAGGTGAACCTGAAGGATGAGTGGGGTTTACCAGGTCAAGAATGGCAATGGGAATGGAGTAGAATGTCCAGGCAGAGGGACCATGACACTCACAAGCATGGAATCAGGAAATGATGAACTGGTATGAGGGAAGCCTGGAGTGTGGTAGGGTTTATATCTTCTTTTTAAGCATTTTATTTCATTATTAGTTTCAAGTATATACAGTACACTAGTTAGACATTTATATAGCTTATGATTTACATTTTCTTTTCCCACCACTCCAGTGCTTGACACACAGGTCAAAGCACTGATTCTCAACCTTAACTGAACTGGAATTACCATGTAACCCCTATCTCCCAGCCCTGAGATGCCAGTTATCAATCTGGGTAGGCCTGGGGATCAGTCCTTTACAGTCCCCCAGTGACCTGAGCTGGATTTTCTGGCCTTGAGGGAAGCTACTAGACAACATAGTGGAGGGATGGGATAGATGGTGGATGCATGTTATCATCCTGACCTTACAGTTGAGGAAAATGCAGTTTGGGTGGACCATGCAGTTGCTATCTGCTCAACCAGCTAGGAGGTCAGGCAGAGCTGGACTGGACCTGAGTACTTTTGCTCTAATAATGTGGCTCAGCCTCTGCAGCCTAGCACTGTGGTGGGAGTTTTCTCCAAGGAGTGCAGTCCCAAATGTTTTACTGAGGCAATATTCCCCATGCTTCCTGCTTAGGGGCAGGAGGTGAATAATCTTTGGTATATTTTGGGATCCAAAGTAGCCTTAGCTCTCCCTGCTCCCCGTGAACATTATTACATCCCTTCCAATCCTGGAAAAGCCAGCATCCGTCCTCTGCACCCTGAGGTGTTAATTATTTCTCAATTAGCAGTTCCCAGGCTGTAGAGCACAGTGGTGTGGAGAGGCCTAATGACTTGCTGTGTTTATACACCCCACATCTTCAGAACACTTTACCAATGGTAACTAATTAATGCTCACGACCCCCTTGGGAGGCAGGCTGAGAACTGCTGCATTTTACTTCGTGTTTGCAGGAGGCTCTGTAGCCTGGAGCTGCAGAGCCTGCTCAAGCCAGCCATGGTCAGAGTAGATTTGGTCCCCACTGAGAAAGTACAGGGTGGTGGAGACCCAGAATCTAGCCCTATTGCTGCTAGTAACTCCCTATGTGACATGTCATCAATCAATTTTTCATTTATTGGGTGTCTTGATTTACAGAGCTCCTTCATGGTTAATAACCCACAAATTCCCTAAAACAGGAGGGAAAAAACCCTGCAGAACAAATTGTTCATTCTTTCATTTATTTATTTATTGTCATTAAAACAAAAGGACAGCTTTGTTGCCCTGCAGCCCTGGGGACACGCCTCACCCTTAGTGGCTTCTATTCCTGGCTAGGGCCCCTGGGGCAAGCATAGGTTTTGCTCTTTTCTGTACCTTGAGCATGTGGCTTGGCCCAGATGGGGATTAGCAAAGAGTTTTGATTTTTGTTTGTTTTACTATATTGATCAATAAATGAATGGATGTTTTGTTTCTCCCTGAGTTCAGAGCTCCTATGAGAACACAGAGTCATTTCTGCATCAGGAGCCCATGGTCTGGCACAGACAGGGCCTCCGAATGTGTATTGAATTAAACAAGTGAAGGCAGAGTTAACGGTGAACTCCCTGACTTCACGTTGCTCATAACTAACTTCCTAGAGAGGCTGCTTCTCAAAGTGGTAGTCCCAGCAGCCTGAGGTAAGAAGCTGTGAAGAGGGAGGGAAAAGCAAAATGCCGAGGGACAAGCACTGCAAGGATGGGGCTGATGGGATCAACGGGGCTTCTTGGAGGATAGGAAATGGAATTGAATCTTAAAGGATAACTAGGAGCTTCCCAGGCTGACAGGCGGGATAGAAAGACATTCCAGTCAGGGGATTGGTAAGTCACAACTGTCTGTAAGGACAAAGAGAGTTCTGGAGCACAAGCATACCCAGGTGTCATGGAGGCATCAATGGGCACGCTGGCAACAGGACAGAAACACACGGGGGTAGACCCCAGAGCACCTTGGCCTAGAATAGAGAGGCCTTGGGCTTAATCCCAGCAAACCACCAACCAGCTTAGAGAACATGGGCAAGCCCCATCCATTCCCCGATCTTCCATTCCCCATCTGAGACATTGGGGTTCAGACATGCTCTCTAAGGTCCCCTGAAACTCCTATGGCTCACTAGGGACAGGGCCTAATCGCAGCACTCTCTCCTAGATAGCCCTCTATCCCCCTGCTATTTTCTGCCTCATCAGCTCAAATCACCATATTTGCCCTTCTGACCAGGATGATGACTTCCATTCAAGGGACAGGGCTACATGTGGTGCTTGTGCTAGGACTTAGGGTCAGAAGAGGACTGCTAGAGACTGACAAACTCTGCCTTCACCTAAGGTATAGTCCACATCCAGCTTTTTCTCCCTTATAATTAAATTTGTCCATATGCTGTCTCTACCTGCCCTAACTACAGTTGTTTTAGTAACTACGAATTGTGTAAATTCCAGCCATAAATGAATGATTAATCAACCTGATAGACAATAGGAGTTCTGGGGTGTAAATTGTATTTAAACAACTTTGCTCATGCTCTTGAGAGTGCAGGGCCTAATGGACCAGGCTATAAGTTTTCTTCATCTTTGAGGCTGGTGAGACTTTTTCTATGAAGAGTGATGCTCCTCTATCCCCACAACATATACACACCTGTTTGAGGCTTGGCCCAAAACAACTTCTCTGAGAGAAATTTCTGGACATTTTGCATTCCACGCCAGACATATATTTGTTATAATTTGATGATCATCTCCTCTGCTGAGGATGCTGGCCAATGTGAGAAGCACACCTGTATGTAATGGAAGAGTTTTATACCGGAGAAGTACATGGTCAACTGTGTTTCTTGGCCTGAGTGAGGTGTGAATCCGGCTGAGAGGAAGAAGATGGGGACTCCCAGCATGGACCAGACTGGGGCAGTGGGTGGGAGAGGAGGGGACAGACCCCAGAGAGCCACTGGGACAGTACATCTGATGGACTCCTGAGCCCACTCTTGCCCCATTAGCCCAGCCCAATCTAGATAGACTGGGCTAGAGGTGGGAGGGTAGCCTCGAATTGGAATCCCACCAGCCACCTCCTAGCTATATAACCCTGGGCCAGTTACCCCCTTGTTTTTTCATCAGTAAGACAGAAATCATAATACCACCACACAGAGGTGTTCTGAGGGTTCAATGAGAAGTATAATTGAAAGCATCTGTCCCATCTTTTAATCCATTCTGATTCTGGGGACTACATGGCTCTGTTGCTCACCATAAGGAGAGAAACATCATCTTGTTGCCATGGAATTCCCCGCTCTGCCACTGTGCAGGACGCCAATCCTTCTCTGTCTTCAGAGGCCTCTTCTCCTTGGGCCCAGAGAGTATCACTTGTTCCTGGGTTCAGGGCCTAAGTTTAGACTGATTAGAGGCCAGAAGGGTGCTGGGAAGATAGGTCTCTTTTTTATCAAGATTCCTCAGGATTAAAAAGTATGGTCACCAATTGTCATCATCATCATTGTTCACATTTTCAGAGCCCTTGCTATGTGCCAGGGATAATATTAAACACTTCACACCCATTTCTGATGAAATCCCTACAACAACTCCATGAGGTAAAAATATCACTCCTTTGTCTATTTTATAGATGATACAACCAAGGCTTAGATTGGATAGCTTGTCCGTAGTCAACACAACTAGTAAAAGATAAACTTCATCTTCAAATCTGTTTGATGTGCAGCCTGATCTTCATACTCACAGCCACCAATGGCAACTTATTTGTATCAAACATGTGTTAACCCATAACCAAAGTTGTGGGAACCATAACGCAAGCAAACTCTTTCCGATTGCCTGGGTCCCCTCTGTCTGGAGGCCTGACCTTTAGATCTCAGCTCAATGGCGCCCTCTTTGATAAGCCTTCCTTGAAGTCCTGCAGGCAGGGGCTCCACTCTCCTCAGAATTTTGTCTGAGTCTGTCGTCTGGCCCATTCTCTCTCTGAGGTGTGTGATAGCTAGGTGTGCACATTTAATGGGGGCAAATAGACTTGAGTGCAAATCCTTGCTTTGCCACCCACTTACTATATGCCTGTGGGCAAGATATGCAGCCTCCCTGAGGCTCAGGTGCCTCGTCCTCCCCCGTAGAGTTGTGATGAAGATACAAGGAGTTGACCCATGTAATGAGGTAGGTAATGAGCTCAGCGCAGTGCCTGGCACAAAATAGGTCATGTAGGGCACACAAAAGGTTCCTCTTTACCACCACAGACTGCGAGCTTTCAGTGTGGAGGGCCTGTGTCCTGTTTATCTCTAACTCTGCCATAGTAAATCTGTTTACTACATAAAAAGATTTTGTACATAGTATATCTCAATTCCTATTTGCTGAATTAATGTCATTCTATACAATTCCCTCAGTTCTTAAGAATGCACTGCTAAAAATGCAACCAAATAAAACCTCAGCAGTAGTTAATCTGACGATCAACAACCCCTCTTTGAGCACCTGCTTTGGGTTAGCTCTGCAGAGCACTGGGCACAGCTAGAAGTCTGGAGCACAGCATAGGTGCCCCAGGCCAGAGGGAATGATCAAATGTCTCTGAGTTCTGGGTGTGACTCCAGTAGTTTAACTGGTCACTCTCGTCTGGGAGATTGATAGAAATTGAGTTCCTTTCAATATGTCTTTGATTTTTCTCTTTGGTGCAGGATTTGGATGAGGTGTGAGTGGAACAAGGTGGAGTTCATGCCTTCCAGAGCTAGTGGCTTACAGAGAGGAATACAGTGTTTGGATCCAGACAGACCTGGGTTTACTTTCCAGCTCCTGCACTTATAGGCTGTGTGACCTGGGGCAAGGGACTTGACCCTTCTGATCTTTGGCTATACTTCAGTGAGGTTAGTAACCTTCTTGAAATGCCGTGAAGAGCAAGAAAACAACATTACAAAACAATGTAAATTAAAAGTTCTGTATAAATAGTAGTAATAGAAATACATTCAGATTATTTTTTTGTGAGATTATGTAATGAGATTATGTATGTAAAGCACTTGAAGGGCTCCTGTTAGTGCTCAGTATAGGATTAACTTTGCATCTGCTGTTCCTCCACCCAGCATTTCTTTCCTGCCACGTCCACTTGGCTCACACCTTCAGCATTTTTGGGTCTCTGCTCAAATGGCACCTTTGCAGTCAGGAGTCCTAACCTCCCCGCCTCCCAGCACTCCTGATACTCCTTCTCTGCCTTTTTTTTCTTTCTTTCTTTCTTTCTTTTTTTAATAACATTTATCACCATCTAACATATTAAAATTTTACCTAGTTTTTTGTTTATTTGGGTTACCCCTCCCTCAACCCAAGTAGGATGCAAACTCCATCTAGGAGGGTATGATTTTTGTTTGTTTTTTTTCACTGCAACATTCCTAAGGGGCACCAAACTTTTTCTATAAAGGACTAAACAGTCAATATCCTATGCTTTACAGGACATTTGGTCTCTGTAACAATTACTCAACTCTGTCGTTGTAGCCTGAAAGCAGCCATAGAAGTATGTCAACAAATGAGTATGACTGTGTTTCAATAAAACTTTATTTACAAAAATAGGCAGTGGGCCAAATTTGGCCTGTGGGCCATAGTTTGCCAACCCCTGGTTTAGATCATTGCCTGGCACATTGTAAATGCTTTATATATATTTGTTGAATGAATTAATTAGTGAATAAATGAATGAATGAGCACATGGCAGCTGGTACAGTGCCTGGTACACAGCTGGCACTCGATAAATGCATCTTCCTTCCTATTTTATACTTGTTGAGTGAACTCAAAAAGAGTCTAGGCTTTGCTAGAAATTTATTCAAAAGTCTTAGAGTTTGCAAACTTTGAACACAGCTAGGTGAAAACCCAGATGTGTTTTGAAAAAGAAAGAAAAGAGTTATTATAGTAAAAAGTACATCCTTGAGAATTATCTGTCCTGTATTCTTAGCTGTAGGGTTGGTCCAGGATGTTATTAGTCAGATGTCAGGGGTCTGGATAATGGATGTCAGGTGGTCTGGAAACATGAATTCTTCAGGGAGTAATCAGAGGGTTATCTGGAGGTCTAGTATACGTCCAGATGTATATGTACGCATTTATGCAGGACTGGAAAATCCAAAAGTTTTAAGTTCCCAGGCTAGTTAAGTTATTCAATTTTGTATATTCTCTATTTTCCCTCTTTCCTCATTAATACATACAACAAAATAGACCACGGTGTGTTGTATTAGAGGTACAAAGAAGGTGCCAAGAGAGTGCTGAAGTAATAGAGTCCTCCTCTTTGGATAAAGGGGGACTTCAAGGGTGTCAAAAGCTGGGCTCCCCCAGAAGTAGACCCTGAATCAATGAGTCTCAGGCAAGCAGTTTATTTGGGAGGTGATCCCAGGAAACACTGGTAGAAGAGTGAGGAAATGAGAGAGGGGAAGGGCCAGGAATGAATACAGGGTGTGATAATAATAGAGCCAGTTGCTGTTGTGGGCACCTGGCCTCAATCCCAATGGGACCTCAGGGGCAATGTGGAATGTGCCTCAGAATGATCCTCCCCACCCCCACCCCCCATGAGGCTGGGTTTTTCTCCAATTTCCATTCCCCATTAGTTGAAGGCTGTTCCCAGGAGTGACAAACTACCCAGTGCTTCCAGTCAAACAGAGAATTGCATGCAGGCATTTGCAGTAAGATGGCTTTGGCAGGTACCTGGTAGGTGAGGGGAGAAGGGACATGGGCAGGCGCTGAAATAACACTTGAGCTGGCCTTACAGGATAAATTTCCATTTTGTTTAAGATACTGTCTTCAGGCCTTTGATGCCCAAGGCTAACTCTAACCCTAATGGGACAACCGCTAATGCCGTTCACCTAGCATTTTATGTCTCTGCACCCAGTTGGAAAACTCTCTGGGAAAGACTCTGATTGATCCGCCTTGGGTCATAGGTCAGCTCTTGTGGTCAGGAGGCGGGGTATTATGACTGGCAGCCCTCTGCCTCCAACCAGAGTGGGGAATTTGCAATTCTTAGCCCAGGAAGAGGAGGTGTGCTATTACCCAGCAGGGAGGGGCTCTGGGTAGATGAAACAATAGATCTCTGCAGTAAATACAGAGGTTCTTTTGTTTGTTTCTTTTATTTTGTGGATGACAAATAAAACTCACAGAGTTGCTGCAGTTAAATGAAACGATTTACATGCCAAAACTGAACAAGCTCCACCACAGAGCTATTGCCAGGTTTGGAAACATAAACATGAAAAATGCATTCAGATTTTTAAAGTGTTCAGTTTATAGAGCAACATATGTGATAGAAGAGAAAGTAATCATCCAAACCCCAAATAATTAAAAAGCTGTTCATTAGTGCTCTTTAGCCTGCCTGTCATACAAGTCAGTGTGGAAGGACCTCAGGAAAGTTACTGAATCCTCCAAACCTCAGTTTCCTTATCTGTAAAATGGAGACAATGCCGATACACAGCTAGCTCATGAGCTTGTGAAGATTAAATGGGGTAAGGCATGTGACACACATGCCACAGTGACTGGCCCATGTTAAGTTCTCAGTAAATAGTTGTGATGGTGATACTGATGACCGTGATTTTCTTTGACCTCCCTGTGGGAAATCTTCCTTGTTGTCGCATTGTTCTTTTGTGGCCACCTAGAGGCCAGCTGAAGCTTTGCCACAGCTCCACAGTTTTTGCTCACCACTGCTGCCAAGAGCATCCCCCTCCTCCTCTCCTCATCAAAATTAGAGAGATTGTATTCCAAGCAGACCTGGGAGGTAAGAAAGGTGCTCCAGGCAGGTGGAATAGGGTGTGCAGAGGCAGGAAGTGGGAAGCAAGGGCAGGGAAGAGCCTTTGTGACATGCAGCCTGGAGTGGCTGCCCGTGGGCAGGAGTTGAGGAAGGAGGGAGCTGGCTGCGCCCCTAACCCCATCAGCAATCCTTGCCAGTGACTTCAGCCCCACAGAGATGGGGAGGGTTTCTCACTGGAAACACGCCTGCCATGTTGGGGATCTGTTTCCATCTGCTCATTTTACTGCTGAGTTGTAAAGTGCTAAATGTCATTATCCTCCTCTTCCTTAAACAAGAAAAAAAGTTAACAGCCTGAGAAAAGGAGATATTTCACTTCATTTGGCATCCAGCCACCATTATCCACATAGGGTGCTCCCTTGGGGCCTGATTAGGGACAGGAAAAGCCCTGCTCTGTTCTGCTTTCAGCTGCAAGCAGCCCCTCTATGCAGGCTCCTGCCTGGGCCCTGACAACTGCAGGGCAGGTCAGAGCTCAGCCTGGCCATTGGTAGAGTAGCCAGCCACCTTTTGAAGAACTCAAACACCGTACTAGGTACAACAGAAAGAGAATGGGAGTCAGAATAAAGTGACTTATTTAAGATCAGCATGATAATTAGGGTCTGTTCTGTGTGGCCCCAGAAGCTGAACTTGAATCAGGAGATAAAACCACAGAAAAGAGGATTTCAGCTCAATAGGAGAAGCTCAGAAGACAGACTAGTTGAAAATGAACTGATTCCTTTCAGAGGTAGTAAGCTGCCTATCTGCCAGACATGTGCAAATAGTTCAGGACACTCACTGTTGAGAGGAGTCCTACTTTAGATGGAAGAAGCTGGAAGAGGTGATGACTAAGGTTCTTTCCAGCTCTGAGATTCTAAAAATCTATAACTGAAAAATCTCACCTGTTTTCACGATTTTTAACATGCCTTGCTCACGGTGGCTAAACATGAGTTCCAGTTGCCTGATGTTGGCTGTTAGATGCAGAGGAAAGAGTGGGCAGGCAGCAAGAGGTGTGATTTATCTTCATTAGTCTGATTATGAGGTCATTATGCTTTTACTCTGTAGTGCTCCCCTAAGGATCTCCTACCGCTTTAGCTGTGTGACAGACAGTTGTTCTCCCAGCTGCCCAGTGGGCAAGGGTGTTCCACAGGGCTCAAAATTGTAATCAAATGAAGATCAGCCACCCACTAGCCTCCCCCTACCAGCCAGAGCCACAGTCTTGGGAGACTGCCAGGTCTGGCCTCAGCAGTGGCTTGCTGAGGTGAGGCAGCCAAGGACAGCCCCAGGAACAGCCATTCTCTCCTCCCCACTGGGCGAGGGAAATGCAACTATCACAGAATGAGCACGCCTGGTTTGGAGCAGGAGAGGTAGCCTGCTCTGCCAGCTAAAACCTTCCATAGCTTCCCATTGGTCTCCCCAGGTCCCCACTGTGGCCCACAAGCCCCTGCATAACCTGCTCTGCAGGGTCTAGCCTGTGAGCTTCCTGAAGGCAAGGGCAGGTCTATTTTGTTCTCCTTTGGAGAGCTTGGCACTCAACCAGTACTCATAAGTATTTGTTCAGTAAAGGAATGGAAAGCCTGTAGTCCTCCTGGACTTGATAGAAATAAACCTGGCAAAGGAGGCAGCCTTGATAGGGCAGTGACAGTGGCCCACAAGTCAGGAAGTGGGATTCAAGTTTGCATCTGTCATTGATTCATTGCTTGACCTTGGCCAAGTCTCCGCTCTTTTGTATCAGTTTCTCATTCTGGGTCTCAGTTTCCCTAGCGAAATTGGAAAATTGGCTGGAGAGGAGGCAGAAAGAAAGCCCATGCTTTCTGGTTGAGCTCTGGCCTCAAATATCCTTAAGATGCAGACCTGGCCCCAACCTCAAAACTGTGGACTGGCGATGGAATAACCTGTTTGGGACTAAAAGTAGTCATGTCACTGCTGTGAATTTACTCAGTTCAACAATCCAAACTGAGCCTGTCTTGCGTGCCAAGTTCAGTGTAGGACCCTGAAGCTGAAATAGGGTCCTGCTGTAAAGAATCCAGGGTTGGGGTGAGGGTGGGAAATAGAAATGATTTACAATTATGATCCAAGGAGAAGGAATAAATGCAATACAGTGTAACACAATGCCCTGAGAGCTCTCCATGCATAAAAGGGAGTGATTAATGAGAGCTGGGAGGATTTGGTAAGACTTTCTGGAGGAGGCATCGTTGAGCCAAGCACTGGGCAAGAAATCACAGGAAAAAAGCCAGCAGAGGAATAAGATGTACAAAGGAACAGAGGAAAGGCAGTTTGGGAACAGAGTCTAGTGCACTGGGGGGAGAGGACAGAGCAAAGGAACAGGTTGAGTTGGTGATCACCAACCCAACTCTAGACCATAGATGAAACATCTCCCAGGAAGGACTGTGTTTTAGCAGGCAGCACAGAAGTGGGTAGGTCTGATCCAAATCCTGGCTCTTCTCATCCTTATCTGTGACCTTGGTTGGTGTCTCAGTGTCCTCACCTGTAAAATGAGCATGATAATGCGACTCCCCAGGGCTGTGGAGAGAATTACAAGTATGAAGTGCCTAGCACGTAGGAGGCAGTCATGGAAACGGAGTTTCCTATCTCTTTTTGGCTTTTGGTCAATAGCTGGAGAGAAGCTACAGTAGGTGTTTGTTAGTCATTTATATGATTAATGTGAATGAGATTATCAGAAAGAAAGTTTATTGAAAAAGTTTAACAGGAGGAGGCAATTCAGGGAGAAATGCATGACCTTGGGAATGAGAAAAGCAAAGAAGGAAGCAAATTGGGAAGCCTGGGAAGCAAACTTCACTAGCTTCCCAATTTTGCCAGCAGACTGTCATGAATTTAGTTTGTCTGTTTGGGGAAGCAGGTGAAAAAAGAGATGGTTTCCTGTCCTAAGGAAGGTCATAGGTCACAGTTGTGGGTAGAGAAGGAATAGCGGGAGAAGTGAACAGGGCTCTGTGTGCTGCTTGCTGTCGAGTCGTCTCCTGATTCAGCTGCAACAGAGGTGAGAGGGAGGGAGAGACTGTCACTGCCCACAGTGGTGAGCCATAATGAGCCATGAGGTAGAATCTGGGAGTCTCAGGTTGGCCTCAAAGCCCAGGTTTCACAAGTGCGTGGATTACCACCATTAGACTTAGAGTATTATCTCAATGGATATCAGCGCCCTGTGTGACAGATGACACATGAACACTAATGCTTTAGTGTTAATCAGTTTATTGGTATTTTTCCAAACCTGAAAAATGCTGACAGTAGGTTTGAGATACAAGGGAAGTGAGGCTAGAAAGTGTGATCCTGAGCAAGCCAGGCTCTCAGTCTTCCCATCTGCACAATGAGAGGGTTGGAATGTGTGATCTTTATGGACTGCACTTCTCAGTCTGTTCTCCATCTGTCATTGGAGATGTGAGAAGCAATACTGAGTGCTGGCCTATCCCTGGTTAATACCTGAGAATCAGGGATATGAGCAAAGCAGTGAGTATAACTCTTTAAAGAAAGAATAAAATATATGCAAAATAAATCACAAACCATTATGGGGTCTTGCCATTGCAGCTATGTATAACTAGCTTTTGTGGAGTCTGGCAAGAGCTTAATCTGGAATTTTAGGTTAAGTTAGCTCTTACAGGTAGGGCCACAAGAATCCAGGATGGCCATTCTAAGATTTGGTAGTAATCAGAGTCTAAGTCTTTGACAATAAAATTCCACATCTAAGATTCTGTGACTATGATTCCAAGAGTGTAAAATTCCAACATTTTCTTCATTCTCCTGTAAAAGTTTCAAGACTGAGTGCAAATGGTGTTTCCTGATAGGTAGGGCACCTGGGTTCCCAGAACAGGTAACTCAAACAAAGATCTAGTGATGGGCTTTATTCCAAGTTGCCTGAGGGCCATGCAGCCCATGCTGAGCAAGGATGAAGCTTTTTGGAAGACTACTAGCCAGGTAGGAAAGAGCTCTGGGGCACACAGGTGTAGACCATAGCCCTGCCTCTTACCTGCTCACTGTGCAGCTTTGCCCTCTGCTCTAGCCAAGGCTATTCTGGCTGCAGGACCCAAGACCCATTCCAGTCAATTTAAGTAAAGAGGGATTTATTATAAGGACAGAGTGTGGCTCATGGAATTCAAAGACAGGCAGTCAGGCCTCGGAGTCACACTGGAAGCTAGAAAACCTCCACAATGGTGGCAGTTATCTTCTGTATTTCTTAGGAGACACACAGACATCTTATTTTCTCTGCACATTTCTGGCCTTCAATCGGCAGTTTCCCAGTGGTCTCTTGTGTCTGCACCCAGTCTCCCTTGCTCTCCTGAATCAGGTCCTTCTTTCTCAGTGGGCTTGTCAAACTGCCCTACTGTCTCAACGTCCTCATTTCGATTCCAGAAAGAGAATCTGATTGGCTCCACTCACCAGCCAGCTGATAGCAGGGCCATTTCCAGCGCCTAGACCTGGTAATCAGCTGTGGACCTCAACGTCTCTCAGATGGAGAATGCGCGGTGGCCCCGCGGTGCTCCCGAGCCCTCGCCGTCGTGTTCCATGGTCTCGAAGAGCAGCCGCACCAGCGCCGGGCGGCCCTGGGCCACCAAGGCTCGGGCCAGCCCCAGCACTTCCTCGGTGTGACCGCGCCACACTCGTTGCAGCTCCTGGCGCAGGCGCGCTGCCGGGTACTTGCCCTGGGCGCAGCGCAGCCAGGTGTCCACCTCGCGGCCCAGCTCGCCGTCGCTCAGCTGTGCCTGGCTCCACTGCGCCAGCAGAGCCTCGAGCAGGCAGCCAAAGCCCTCGGTGTGGCTGGAGCCCTTGTCGTCCAGTTCCACTGCACGCTTGAAGCAGGCAGCCGCGTTGGCCTCCTCGCCCTTGATGCGCAGGCACTTGCCGCGCAGCAGCTGCAGCTCAGGCAGCGTGGCACCCAGCTCGGACTCGCCGGCCTTGGCTAGGAAGACCAGAGCCTGGTTCAGCGCGGCCTCGTCCACTGCCAGCATCTCCTGCACCGCGTCTACGCCCATGTAGTAGTAGACCTGGGGTGGGGCAGTGGGGTGAGCCTTTCTTCCCCAGTCGTGGCTGCTCCCTGATCATTCTGTTCCCACGCTTGCTTTTTAAAAAAATATAATTCATTCATTCCCAACCTCCCTCCTTTAACAATTATTCGCAGCAAATTTTGGTCTCCCTCCCCTAAAAAAAGAGAAACAATGCTCCTTCCAGCCCCACCACTCTTGGCTACATAACCTTGAGCCAGGCAATTTCTGGGCATTGGTTTTCTTGTGTAAAATTATGATCTTGTCACCTCTTGGTAATCATCTCCTGTGCACAGAAGGCACTTCTAGATAAAGAATGATGGTCCATACTTTCTGAGTGCTTAGAAAGATCTAGGCCCTGTTCTAAAAGCTGTACGTGTATTATCTCATTTAATCCTCACCATGGCTACAGAAGGTGGGTACTGTCATGAGGCAGGGCCATACCCCATATTCCTCCCTATGTCCTCAGTTCCCAGGCCTGGTCTGGCAGACAGTAAATAGGTTCTTACTAAGTCAATGGCTAACCAAATCAAGAGGCTGCCTTACCTGGCCAATGTCCAGGTAGGTCTTGAGGCCTGGGCACACCTTGACCACTTCCTCGAGGTCAGCCTTGGCGCAGGCCAGGTGGTTCCTGTCAGGCATGCCTCCGAGCCCCATCTTGGCCCGCTCCAGGTCGTGTAAGTAGGCTCTGATGTGGACCTGCCCACAGAGTTAGCTCAGTGACGATGCTCCAAGCAAGGACCCCCACCCTTCTTTCTACCCTAAAGGAAGTCAGTCTTTTTCTTAACAGCAACTCAGAGAGGTTCTGTGGTATAGCAGAAAACCCCTGAAACTGAGACCCAGGGGTCCTAGGTCCTAGTCCTGTGCCAACTTGGGCTAGCCACTCCTCTTTTGGGGCTTTAGTTTTACCCTGTCTGTACAATGAGGGGGTTGGATGAAGTAAGAGCCCTTGTCCACTCACCTGTTCATTCAACAAATATGTTTTGAGTGGTTACCATATGCCAGGCCCTGCACTAGGTACTGGGGGTGCAATGGTGATAAGACAGATGAAGTCACTGCCCTGGTAGAACTTAACATTCCAGTAGGGAGATAATCATGAACAACAAGTAAACAGTACCATTTTGAGTGGTGATAAGTGCGATAAAAAAAATAAACGGTGAAGGAATCAAGGTGATTAGGGGAGGAGGTTATTTTAGCTAGGATGGCAGTGCCTATTTTGTGAGAGTCCAAGTAAGCAGGCAGTTTGGGAAGAATGGGAGGTGGCTCCAACTTACAGGCATCAAATTACAAATGATTCCAGACCCTCGCTTTTATCCCCACTTCCTCCCTTTTCCCTACACTAAGAGAGCATCATCAGGTGAGGGATTCGGGATGGAAGCTCTGGCTTTATTGCCAGTTGGACTTGGATAAATTCCAACCCCTCCCCCCTTATTAGCATGTGAGTTGCAGGCAGTTTCTCAACCTCTGTGAGCCTCATTTTGCACATCTGAAAAATCAGTACACTAATATCTTCCTTGAGGAGTCACCATGATAACTGAGAGAATATAGTCTAGGCAGGACCTAGTACATGAATTCATTCGTTCGTTTGTTCATTCATTCATTCAACAAATATTCATTGAGTGCCTGCTATGTGCCAGGCATTGTGCCAGGCACTGAACGTACATTAAAGAGCAAAATGACAAAATTCCCTGCCCCCGCAGAGCTTATATTTTAGTGGTGGAGACTATAAACATAATAAATAAGCAAATAGAATGTTAGGGAGTGATAAGTGCTAAGGAGAAAAAGTAGACCAAGAAAGGAGGATATAAAATGTTGATGAGAGGTTGACATTTTCACTAAGATGGTGCTCAAAGCTCCTTTTCATCGAGACCTCAGGAAGGGAGGGAGGAAGCCAATAGGACATCTGGGAGAAGAACATTCTAGGCAGAGGTCCTGAGGGGAGATCTTGCCTCAGGAACAGCAAGGAGGCCAGTGTGGCTGGAAGAGAGGGAGCTGAGCGAGGGGTGGGCAGAGGGCTGTGTGTTAGATGTTACTTTACTTAGTCTTCTGACAACTTTTAAGATAGTTATTGTTATCCATATCTTCCAGATTTGGGAACGGAGGTTTGGAGGGGTATGTGGTTTGCCCCAGTCCTGGAGTGATGAGTGGAGAGGTCAGATTTCAACCCAGGTTAGTATGACTGCACTGGGTACTAATCAAGAAGAGGCTGCAGGTCACTGACCAGGTCATTGTAGAAGGGAGGCCTGTGGTGGGCAGGAGTCTTCTTCATTCTTTCACTCTACAATTGTATAGAACAGGAACTGTGTGCCTTGATGACTCCTAAGCTCCTTTCTGCCATAAATGCTCCATTACCTTTGGGCTCTGGCAATAGGGTCTTGGCTCCTGGCCCTTGTTCTCTGGTGTCTGATGGCAGGAGGAGCTGGAATTAGAGGTTGACTCACCTTGGCCCTTGTGCAGTATGCCTGCCAGTTGAGCTCCGGATCTCGTAGGACATCTAGGGCCATGTTGCAGGTACCAATGGCCATATCCTGCTTTCCTAGGAAGTGGAAGATTTTGGCCAGGCGATTCAGGATAGGGGGTTGGTCCTTGGCAATCTCGATGGCCTGGGTAAGGGAGGAGGGTAAGAGCGAACCATTTGTCTGGTTGTCAGAACTGGATAAATGATGCCTGACCTTCAGGAACCCTGTCTCTGGATAGAGCCATGTCACTTCAATGCTCTTTTCCCCCATATCCAACTACCAGTAAGCTCAGTCTTATCATGGAGCC
>CM053502.1:32358975-32446474 GCA_028627145.1 Eidolon dupreanum
GGTCTGAAGCCTTGCTGTGCCTGAGGTTTAATCCTCTCCCCTGTGATGAAGCTGGTAGAGGCTGTTCACTCTACTGCACAGTTTAGGCCCTAAAATGGCTGTCTCTTTAAAAATCCTTCTGGTTGTAACTGAAGCAGCAGCTGAAGCTGTTACCAGGGGCAACCTGGCAAGCCACAGTGCGTTAAATTAAATTAAACAGGCCTTTGACTGCTCCCTCCCCTCCTGGAGGAGGGAGGGGCTGTTCCACCTCTCTCCAGGAGAATAAAGTTGCTGTGAAACCTCTTACGCTGCAAGGAATTCACTTCCAGAGTTGATGGCTCCCAGAGGCAAGATGTTTGGAGACAGCCTAAGAGAGGCTGAAAGGACCTCTGCCAGAAAAGGCGTGTTTGCTGAAGGCCTGCCTGGTGTGGGATCTGGGCAGGACGCCCCACTCTTTTTCTCATTTCGTCCTCATCATGACCCTGTGAGCTGGGGGTTCTGGGGTCTACAAGAGGGGGCTGGCCAGTATGTGAGTTGGCCTCAGCTTCCAGCTGGAGGGGTCTCAAATTAGGCTGCTGCTCCAGTGGCAGACCTCTGGGAGGGGACTGGGCAAGGCTCAGGCTCCAGCACTGACCCTGGAGTGAAATCCTTAGACGCTGGTACTAATCTCTCACTTGAGGGGTTCTCAGGACGTTTCTCAGCCCCTCTGAGGCCCTCACTATTATTTCCCTCATTTTAGAGATGGGGAAACCGAGTCTCAAAGAGGCAGAGACTTGCCTACTTAACCTGATATTTCAGGCCAGGTTTCTCTAACTTCAAGTTCACGTTTTTCCCACAACACCTAGCTGCAAGTGTTTGTACAGTGCTTATCGTTTACAAAGTGCACTCGCACAGATCCATGTGATCCCCAGAACATCCTGCATGGAATGCAAAGTGGCTTAGCATTACCCTCTTAGTACAGATGGAAAAACTGAGGTGAAATGATGTCCTCACAGTCACACAGTGAAAAAGCCTGGACTGAAGCCTGGAAACGCTAGAAATGGTGCTTTTCTTTTCTTTTCTTTTCTTTTCTTTTCTTTTCTTTTCTTTTCTTTTCTTTTCTTTTTACTATGCTAATAATAGCAAAAATAAAAATTTTAAAGAATTTTTATAAGAGTTTATTTGAGCCAACTGACAACATATGCCAGGGAGCAAGACCTCAAATGCTCCAATAATAGCAAATTTTATTGAGCACTCGCTATGCACCAGGCACATAGTTTGCATGCGTTAACACATTCAACCCTCTTTAGCATTACTTACAAGGTAGAGACTACGATTATCCTGAGTTTATGGATGAGGCAACTGTGGCCCAGAGTGGCACAGCTAGAAGGTAGCAGAAATGGGGACTCAGCAGCTTAGCCCCAAAGTCCCTGCAGCCAACTACCCTAGACTAGTAGTTCTCAAAGTGTGGTCCCCAAACCAGCAGCATCAGTATCACCTGGGAATTTGATACAAGAGCAGATTCTTGACTTGCTGAATCAGAAATTCTGGGAGTAGGGCCCAGCAACCTGTGTTTCACCAGGCCCTCTGATGCACCCTTGTTTGAGAACCATGGCACTAGGCTCTCACTGTGCCACACTGCAGGGAGCCGAGTGAAAACAGGGTGGCCAGTGGATCTCTTTTAAGTGAGCCAAAGGATCAGAAATTGTGATCCTCTAGGCGACAAAGGTGGGTGACCTGGTAGAACTTGCAGAGACTAGTAGGATTAGGATAAGCCATTTCAGAGCAGATTTTTGTTAACTTGGAGGTACAAGGATGGATCTTAGCCATTCCATTTCAAAAGGTGGCCCCCAAAGAAGGAAATGTTGGGGTCTTGGTTATTTTAAAGGATTTCCATAGGGGATCTTTTAGTATATACCAACCATAGAAGATCTTTTAGTATATATCAATGGCTTACGATTCTTTGTGCATCTGAACAAGCTATACAGAGACTTCGTTCTCAAGGAAAATATTTGCCTTGCAATTTGAACTTTGCCCGATGACGCTGTATTCTACATTTGTGCGTCAGTTCCTGAGAGCTAACTAATTTCCTCTCAGGGGAGGGGGAATGAGAAGAAGGAAAGAGAATGAACATTTCTTGAGCATTGACTATCCACTGGGCAATTTAGTGTATCATGACACTGAATCCTCCTCCTCCTTTTACTGGCAAGGAGACAGAGGCTAAGAAAAAAGCCATGGACCAGCCTAGCCCCACAGCTCAGGGCGGAAGTGCCAGGATTCAAGTTCAGATCTGCCTCCCTCCAACGCCCTCATTCTTTCTATCTCATCACGCTGACCCTGTGAAGGCTGACACTGCAGAAAGAAAAGTAGCAAGGTGGCAGGCCTCAGGAATATATTCTTCCTGCACAACTGGAATGTCCTCTGTGATGACACAGAGCAGTCTCCCTGCTCTGAATACTGAGCCCTGCCCCCACCCCACCTGGGCTGGCCCTGCTACCTGCGGGGGCATGTACAGGAAGGCAAGGGCAGGGGCTTTCTCCTCCCTAGCTCAGTTCCTTCCTCAGTGGGTATGGGGAGTAAACGGATGGGATTGGAGACCCACCCTTGCCTCTACCTCCTTCAGGAATCCTAGAAAGGCCACTGGCCCAGCCTGGGTCTCAGCTTCTGCATCTATAAACAGGGATGATCCACTTGGCCTGCCTGTGTCACAGGCCTGTTGGCGGGGTGCTTAATTTGACCAGGTGGAGGGGATTCAAAGGCTGTGTGTTATGCCATGGAAGTAAAGTCACCAGTGTGTCCCTTTTTTGGGTTCCCTGGATGGTTCAGTGTGAATCTTAAGATTTGAGCAAATCGATTGCAGTTCCTTGCTGTGTGTCACTCCCTTTTTGGTCTTAGGTCTGTTGTGTAAATGCAGGCCCTGTGGGTCATCTTTGCTTTTCACTGGTTCCCCAAACTTGCAGGACTGCATTGAGCAGCTTCTCTATTCCACTGTCCCTAGAGAAAAGGGACCCTGTCCTGTCCTGGGTCCAAATTCAACTTTAGCACCGGTAGAGGTCTAAAGAAGTATCTTGCCCTCTGTAGTAATAATAGTTATGTATGAGTTTTCTCAGCTCCTCCCATAGGTCCGTGCTGTGTGTGCCCTTAACATACTTTCTTTTTTTCTGTAAAAGAGGCAGTTGGGCCAGATGATGCTAAAGGCAGCTTTGACTCTGGGGTCCTATATCAATGTAAAGGGGACACTTAGTTCCCAAACTTGCCAGGTAAGTAGGGAGAGAAGCCACCAGAAAACTCAGAAGGTGCTGATACGCAAATGTGAGTGGCATCAAGGCCATGAGAAGGCTGGAGCCAGAACCTCAGGGAAGTTATCCCTCAGTCTGGGCTTTATGTCTGAGAGACTGGAGTTCAGTTTCTGACAGCCACTCACGGCTATATGCCCTTAGGGAAGTCACTAGATCTCTCTGAGCCTCAGTTTGCTCATTTGTAGAATGAGGTTAAGACCAGTTCTGATTTCCTAGCATTTCCGTGAGGAGCAAGTGAGACAATCTATGAAAGGCACACGAGTGCACAGCTCATCATCTAGTGGTCATCCATCTCCATCTCTAGCTGAACCAAATCAAACCACTCAGATTTTGGGAGGTGTGCAGGGGTGTGTGTGTGTGTGTGTGTGTGTGTGTGTGTGTGTGTGTGTGTGTTTGCAAGCACCATGGAAGGATAAACCCTGCCTCTGATCTCAAAAATTGGAGATAATCTCTTAAGTCCTCAAAATACCATCCCCCACATTCCTCAAGCTATGGTTTCCCAGCTCCAGATGTATATTTGTGCATTTTCTTCTGCCAGGATGTTTGTTCCTTTCTCACTTCTCTCCTTCTCAAAGTCCTTCTTGTCCCTGAAATCACCCCAACCACCACCTTAGTCCATCCTCCTCATTTGACAGGAAGAAACAGAGGCCCAGGGAAGGGAAGTGACTTGCCCACTGTCCCACAGTCAGGAACCCAAATCCTGGCCCCTGACTCTGAGTGGGGTCTTCCTCAAAGTCATTGCTCTTTTCCCAAGGCTGGTTCTGGGTCAGGATAAGGGGAACTGCAAGAAGAGGGGAGAAAGGGGAGCAGGGGCTCACTTAGAAGAAGAGTCTGGGGCTCTGTGTGTCCTTTGCCCTGGCAGCCACATCAGGGGATAAGGACAAGACACCTGTGTCCACTCATGTTTGCTGGGGCCTGGCCTTCCCTCTGTGACCCCAGTTACTCCTTCCATAGCCCTGTCAGGTTGGTGTGACTATCCCCATTCCACAGAGAAGGACATGGATATTCAGAGGTTAAGCAACTGGCCTAGGTCGCGCAGGGCATGGCCGGCAGCGCAGGGCATGGCCAGCATAGCAGGGATTCCCCTGCAGCCCGCACTCCCACACTGACATGCTGACTGAGGTCACACCTGCGTGTGCCTTACACAGTGCACCGGAGTTGCAGTGTCCAGACGGGGGAAGTAGGGAGAGTGAGAAAGGAAGGTTGAGGGAGAGAGAAGGGGACTGTGGGAAGAAGTGTTCGTGTGTGTGTGTGTGTGTGTGTGTGTGTGTGTGTATGTGTGTCTCTGTGCGTGTGGGGGTGGGTTGTGGGGGACAGGGACCCTGAGATTGCTGATGGGCCACGCCCTTGGCCTTCCTGCTAGGCCCCCACCTGCTGGGTGTGGCAATTGATTGGAACGTTCCACACCTTTGTTTGTGAGGCTGGCCTACCAGCACTGCCTACCTCCTCTCCTGACCCTGCTGGCAGAGTGAAATCTAGTACAACGGGTCACCCTAGGCAAGTCAGTTCCTTCCCTGACCTTGTTATGAACTTGGTACAATGGGAATCACAATACCCAACTGGCAGTGTGTCTGTGGGGTTTGAATAAAAATCAAACACACCAATGAACGTAGAATTCTGAGCTCAGTGCTGGGGCACAGGCTGAGATTAGCCACACTTGCTGCAGTGACAGTCCTCGTTGTCACCAGGGCCTGCCCCGGGCTGTGAGCAGGGTACAGGACCTGCAAGTGTGCAGTGATGCATGTGTTAAACCACCGATATTCCCAGAAAAGGGGAAGAAACTCAAATAACTGAGTTAGCTTGGGATGAGGATGTCCCTTTTTTAGAGAAATACAAGTTCGAATTAACTTATTTACAAAAATAATAGGGGTTTTAAGGCTTAACATTCAGTTATTCAATTCAATTAAATTTAACAATAATCATAAACTCCTCTGGCGTGTCCAGTTCTGTGCTAGACACTTGGTGAGGGAAGACAGAAAGAAACCCAAAATAGAGGGATTAACCTCTAGGGGGCAGATTCCTTAGAGAAAAGCCAGAGGCTGGGAATGGTTCTATTAAAAAGCAACAGCAAAGCACTGTGGGGCCAGAGGGCGGGCAGGGAGGAGCAATGGGCCCCTCACATGATCTGTATCCTGCCTGGAGCCTTTCATGTTCTCTCACTTATTCCTCACAGCAACCCTTTGAGACAGATGTTAGAATCTCATTTAGCAGATGAGGAAAATGAGACTTAGGGAAGTGAAATGACTTGCCTCTAGACACCTAGAGATGGAGGCAGAATTTTAACCTGGTCTGTCTAATTCCAAAGAGTATGATCTTAATACCCATTCAACCTTGAGATTTGCCACCAAGAATCCATCTGTGACTGTGTGTGTGGGGATGGGGTGGGGGTGGGGAGGTAATGGGAGGAGGGGAGGAATGACAGATTAAAGCAATCTGCTTCATCATATTTTTATAACTTGAGAAAGAGGAAAGGGAGGGAGTGAAGAGCTGATAAAGGAAGTCACAGACACTCGCCCACACAAACACTCTGCTTATTTTTGGATTATGGGCTGAATTATTAACTTTTATAATGTTTTCTCATAATTTTAGTTAGCAGATGAGCCACTATTCATTGGTTCTTTAGCTGCTTTTTATCTTTTGAGCTCCAAGGGCTCTCCCTTGTCTGGGACAGTTCCAGCCCAATGAAGATGGAAAATCTCTTGCAGCGCAGGGTCGGCCAGATCCCTGGCTGCCCACCCCAGCTGTGCTCCTGTGGGTGGTGACCCTCTCACTTGGGATTCTCACAGCTGCTGGCCGCTGTCCCACCTCCTCCTTCCCCAGCCCCAACTCTGACGTCATCTCTGCACTCATCCTTCCCCGCCCCACTGCCGATTCACGGCAACCCACCTTCTCTCTAGACACCTCCTCCACCCTAGATTTCCAGGAGGTGCTCTGTGAGGGGTCTCTCAACACCCCACCAGCCATCTGCACTATACTAATCATACCTTCACTCCTCTGACCATTCCAGAAAGAGCAAAGGCTTTGAAGTCAGGCAGAGTGGAGTGGATTCAACTTCCACATGCTAGCTCTGTGACCTTGGGCAAGTTGCTTAGCCTGGCTAGGACTTGGTTCCCACATCTGTAAAATAGGACTGGAGGGTTCTTGTGAGGACTAAGATAAAGTCTGGAAGCCACCTACAGAAGGCATTCATGAATATTACTGTATGAAGTTGTGTGTCATATGAAGGAAGGCTTCAAGGGGGAGGTGATATTTAAGCTGGGTTTTGATGGATGGAATCTGCTTTCTAGGCAGAGGGAACAGTAGCTACACAGGGAGGTATGAAACAGCACATCATGTTTGGAGAAGGGTAAGTAGTTTAGAGTAAGGTTCAGGGGAACTAAGAGGAACAAAGCAAAAGATGAGGGCAGGAACCAAACTTCAGAGACCACACAGCAGTTCTCCAAGGCCATCAGGTGCTCTTGCCCATGAAGCTCTGGCTGCTCTCTTTCCAGGCCTCATGGGATGTCCATGTGGCAAGGACCTGAGGGAGGGCCCTGGCCACAGCCAATGAGGAACTGAACCCTTCCCAGGGGGAACGAAGGGCAGTAGACCATGGGAAAAGCCTGGCCGGAAAGGCGAATGTGACAGGGAGAGGGCAGAGATCAGAGAGAGACTTGGACTTATCTGCTAGGTGGTGGGGAGTCACTGAGGGTTATAAGCAGCTGAGGGACATGGCCAATAAGATTGTGTGACATGACAGTGGCAGCAGGGTGGAGGATGAGGCAGAAGGGTCAAGCCAGAGGACAGTAACCCAGGCAGAATGATAGAAACTACACTGGTTCAGGCAGGGAATGATAGAGGCTGGGCTGACACAGAGGGAGGCTGGAGAGGTGGGGATAGACCTCAGAGATATGAGGAGACAGAATGGACAGGATCTGGGGTCTGAATAGATGGGGATGGGGGCTAAGGGGAAGAGAGAAGGTAAAAATGCTGCTCAAATTTCTGGAGGGATGTCTGGTTGTGCCTTTTACTTAGGTGGGTGTGCACAGGCACGTGGACACGTACTTGCTGGGAGGAGAAGATGAGAGGGATGAGTTGGCCAGGTTGAGTTTGTGGTGTTGCCAGAAAAGAAACCTAAGCAGGTTGCCCCGCTGGGAAGCAGGCCCTTCCCTAGCTAGCCCAGCAGACTAAAGCTACAGACTTGGTCTGGGATCCAAGGAGGGGTTGGAGAGGAGAGGCACATTGGAAAGGTCTTCCGGGAGCCAAAGGACCAGGGTGCGGAGAGTATGAGAGTGTGGGGGCATCCCTGCAGACGTTAGGGGCCACGACCCCAGCTTGGGGAGGGGTTACTCACCTGCTGCCCATAGCTCAGCGCCTTGTCATAGAGCGTGATGCCTGCCGAAAGCACCCGCGCGCGTTCCTGCGGGCTAGCACAGCCCACGTCGAAGCCGTGTGCATAGCCCTGCTCGGCCAGGCAACGCGCAGCGCGGAGTTGAGGGTCGCCTGCGGCCTCGGGGTCAGCCGCCAGGCCCATGAGGCCGGCCAGCCTCCCGGCGCACGCCTCCTCCTCTTCCTCTTGCCCCAGCTGCCCGTACACATGCGCCAGATTGGCCCAGGCATTAAGGTTGCCCGGATCCTCACCGACCACCTCGAGGAAGTGTTCACGGGCCTCGTCCAGCTCCTCTAGGTAGAAGGTGAAGGCGCCCAGGAGGTGGCGCACGGCGGGGCGCTGCGGGGCAGCCACTAGCTCGAGCTCCTGCCGCAGGCCGTCCAGCTGCAGCTTCAGGTCTCGGGTGCGGAATGAGGCTGGCGAGCGCGGCTCGAAGTTCAGCTGCATCTCCAGGTGGAAGTGGCCCGGGAGGTAGTCCAGATCGTCAATGAGGGCGTCCAGGTTCTCGGCCGCGGTCTCAGGCTCCGCCATGTCTGCCCTGCTGCTCGCGGGGCCTCGCCCTAACCCCCGAGGCTGCGGAGGGCAGTGGATGGAGCGCCCCGCCCCCCCGAAGTGAGCCGGAGCGGGAGGCGAAGGTCAACGTTCAGGGGCCCAGGGCGCAGCCACCTCCTGGTCCCGGGGCCCTCCAGCCTATGGGTGGGTCCGAGCGTCGGCTCGGGGTGCGCCCTGTGGGTGTTTCCGCTTTCGCTGCTCAGCGGCTCTTAGACACCTGCATTGCACAACCAGGTGTGCCAGACAAGCAGGTGCATTGCCAAATGAGGGGCTCATAAATCCTGGTGCATGACAAAAGGTGTGTTTTTACTCTCTGCTGAGAAAACTGAGGCTCAGGAGGAAAAGGACTTGCTGAAATCACGGAGCTGAGATGGGCCCAAGCAGGCCGGGAACCCAGCTGGGCTCTTCCTCCATAGACACTGCTCCATCCTCGCTCCTAGAATTCGCTGACTAGAAGAGTCAGAACTGGCACTTCCAGCTGCCTACGGAAGCCACTCTCACTCCTGGTGCTGTCCCATCTCACTGCAATTCCTCACTGTTCTTCCTCTGAACGGGGGGGACACCGCCCTCCTGATCTTTGGCCATTGTTGATCAGGCTTCCCACTTGGGATTTCTCTGCCTCCTCTCTGCCCTGCAGTTGTCCCTGGTGCAAAGACTAAGGGGCTCCAGGTGCTGGTTCTAATGCAGATTCTCCATTGCAAATGTGTGATCCTCATAATTTCACACTTCAGACTTTCCTCATCTGTGACATAGGGTAACATCCTCTTCCCCAGGGGCAGGGTTGATATCATGAGTAAACCTGGTATGTGTCACTCTGGATAACTGTCATTCCTCCCCCTTGTTTCCTAGCCCATCCTGCATCTCCACCTGTGGCCTTGAAGGGCATGGGTCTCCTACACTCCAGAGGCTGGGCTGTGCTCCCTGCTGTGAGGCTGTGTGTCCCCCAGTGTTTGGCTTTTTTAAACAAGTCTAGACTTAGAGTTCCTCCTGCCCATCATTCCACCGGGGCTCTTGAGACCCTGTTGCTTCATCTTTTTGAAAAATAGACCGTTTTGAGAAGAAGAAATAGAGCCAATCAGTAAACTTGTTAAAAAATATTTGACTTGAACAATAAAAAAGTAAATTAAAATGGCATTCTGGTGCTATTTTTCAAATGTAATTTTAAAATAGAAATTTAATAATTTTTAATAAAAAATTGCTACTATGAATTGCTGGTGATCATGAGATGAAACATGGGTTCTGACCTGCTTGGGAGGATCAGGGATGGAGTCCGAGAGAGTTTTTTTTTTTAATTATGGTTACATATACTTAACATAAAATATACTATTTTAACCATTTTTAAGTGTGCAGTTCAGTAGCATTAAGTATATTCACATTGTTGTATAGCCATTACCACTAACCATCTCCAGAACTTTTTTCATCTTTCCAAACTGAAGCTCTGTACCCATTAAAAAATAACTCCTCATCCCTCCCTTCCCCAGCCCCTGGTAACCACTATTCTACTTCTGTCTCTATTAACTTGATTACTTTAGGTATTTCATGTGAGTGGAATAATATAATGTTTGTGTTTTTGTGTCTGGTTTATTTCAATTAACATCATTTGTCAAGGTTCATCCATGTTGTAGCATGTGTCAGAATTTCCTTTTTAAGGCTGAATAATATCGCATTGTATATATATTCCATATTTTCTTTATCCATTCATCCATCAATGGACACTTAGAATGCCTCCATCACTTGACTATTGGGAACAGTGCTGCTATGAACATGGCAATTCCTTTGGGTGTATACCCAGAAGTGGAATTGCTGGGTAATATGGTAATTCTATGCTTAAGTTTTTGAAAAGCTGCTATACTGTTTTCCAGAAGAGCTGCACCATTTTACATTTCTGCCAACAATGCACAAATATTCCAATTTCTCTACATCCTCACCAACACTTGTTATTTTTTCTGGTTTGTTTGTTTGTTATAATAGCCATCCTAATGGGTGCATTTGGCTTTTGATCTGACTCTGAGAAGATGAGTAGGAGTTAAATAGGGAGGGTAGTTGCAGGAACATTTCAGCAATAGGTAAGGCATATGGAAAAACCAGAGGTTTGCAGTGCAGAGTGTGCCTTGGGCCAGAGGTGCCCCATAAGGCTGAAGCATGGGGAGAAGATGGCAGGAGATGAGGAATGAAGTCAGTGGCCACAGCCCTATCACAGAGGCTTGAGTCCTGGCTGAGAAGCTTGACTTCATTCAATTGACGTAACGGATGACTCCAGAATCTGGACGAGTTAGAAACTCTTGCAGCCAGGGAGCTCTCAAACCTAGTTATGAGTTCCATATTCATTGTGTGCTCCTATACCTCACTACCTCACTAGATGTGACCAGGGCGTTACTCTCCCTGTCTGAACCTTAGTTTCCTCTTCCATATAATGGAGACAAGAAGAGGTTTTATCTACAAGAGAGAAAGAGTTAGTTTCTATGATCAGTGAGTTGCTGTGATGAGGAGGCTGTGGGTTAATGCAGGCTGCCTTGCCGCAGAGCTGACCCACCCTGGCCTGCTCTGGTTTGCCTGGCATCCAGAACTCCCAGCCTAGTGGACCTTGGCCTATATCCTGCAGTCACTCCTCCATGAGCCCTGGCTGGGAAAGAAGCAGCAAAGCAGCCCCAGGCAGGCGTGGGCCACCCTGAGAGCACCTGAGCAGGCCCAGGGCTGGTCTCAGGGCTTCCCTATGCACAGGACTTGGTAGTATACACAGCCACATCTCACTGGCACCTCAAAACATCTCCGTCAGGAGGCTGCAGTCATAGATCCATGTCACAGATGAGGAAATTGAATCTTAGCCAGGGTAACTTGGCCAAGGCCACCATCGAGGGAGCAGCAGGCCCAGGATTCAAATATGAGTCTCTGAGGATTTATGGACTCCTGGGAAGTTGGACTAGATTCATTTATTTGTTCACATGCTCCTCAACAAACATTTACTAAGCATTTACTCTGTGCCAGGTACTGCAAAGTAGTGAATGAGACACAGTCTTTGCCCTGGGCCTTCTAAAGGTCCCTTTCCTAGGACATGGAATGGCCTCTTATTGAGCTTCCTTTACCTGCCGGGAACGTACTAAAGTAGCTCATTTAATCCTCACAGCAATATGGAGAAACAGAGCTTATGAGCTATATTTTACAGGTAAAAAAGTTGAGAATCAGAAAAGGAAGTGACTTGCCCAAGGTAACGGAATTGGGAAGGTGCAGAGTCTGTGCTTGGATGACCTGGGGTGTCCATTCTGTGTGTGTTCCTGAGGCCTGACACTTCCGACCATCAGCTCAGCAGTGCAGGGTGGACGGTCTGCCAGCCATGGCCATGTGCCTGTCTGACCTGGTGCCTGAGAGTCATGACCTTGCTGGGGGTCCAAACTTCCTATTTAAATGTTATATTGGGATGTCAGAGGGCATTGAGTGGGACCTGAAAGGAGACCCACTGTCCCAGCAGTCTGGTTCTACCACGGGCCGTATGCAGGACCCAGAAAAAGTCCTGTTTCTCTCTGACTTGAGATCTGTTATCAGCAAATGGGGCATGTCTCTCACGCTATACTAGATGGAGGAGGAGGGATGAGAGCTGACCTGTTGGGGCCACATACCCTCAACTCCTTTCTCTACTTAGCAGGTCATACACACACTTCAATGATGAGTTTGGAATTCTCCTCCAGGAAGGCCTCCCTGACCTACCCATCCACAGGCTGGGTCAAAGACTTTCCTCTTCACAGGCCTGGTCACACTATATAGTCACTGTTTCCCCCATTAGACTCTCAGGACTGGAAGTCTAGACACCTTGTACGGCCTCTGCAGAGTGAATGTGTGTGTGTTGGGGGTGGGGCGCATCTGAGGATGATGAGTTCTGACTCCATCCCTGCAACCCTTCCCTGGCCTCTGCAGCCTTACTCCTGCCCTCTCCGCTGGCTCTCCTCCCCTCCCCAAAGTGGAACCTGGCACTCTCTTTGCCCAGGTTGAACCTTCTATGGGCCTCAGTGTTCCAGGAGCATAAGGGGAACATTAAGAGGTATTTCTTGAGCGGCCCTCTACCTGGCCGGTTGCAGGCGCAGAGATAAAGCAAGAAATCAGAAACGGTTCCTCAACAAGTGACTCTAAAACCAACCAATGGCATCCATGCTACCCACCACAAAGGGCCACTAAATCTGTAGGCCCCAGGAAAGGCTCTCTGGCAAAGAAGTGGTGAAAGTGTGTGTAGAGCAATGAAAAAGTCAGGGGACAGCAAAAGCAAGCTTATGAGGGTGCCACGTGGGCACAGACGCGGCCAGGGTCCTCTGGCGAATCACAAATCACAAGGCCCGGTTGCCGTGGCAGCAGCGGAGGCCACAGGCCAAGCTTGTGCGGAGGAGTCTGCAGTAGGAGTCCCGCGAGGAGGGGTGGAGGCTCAGCCCCTGCAGGACCTCGCAGCTGGGGATCGGTGCCATGGTCATCAAGTATTTCAGCGGGGCACCCTTTGGGATACAGAGCCACAGGTGTAGCTGGACTCGGGGCTGGAGGAGAAAGGGCTGGAGCCTAGGGGAGGGTGGAGGAGGGCTGGCAGTGGGATGGGGGACTGGACTTTCTCTCCCCTTTGGACCTGCTGCACTCCCATGCCCGGAGTCTATTTACCACCGTTACTAAGTTATTTAAAACCGTTTCAACAGAACCTACAAGGTACCAGACTCAGAGACGCCAAGTGGCTTGGCCCATAGTTCAAAAGTCATGGTAGAATTTCAGTCCAGGTCTCTTTCTTCATTCATTCATTCATACATATGACATTGAGGTATATATATATACACAACCTATTATATATATAGTCACCTCCTATGTGTCAGACACAGTTGTAGCATGTAGGGATACAGCAATGAACAAAACAGCAAAACCTTGTACTAAGAGTTTGCATTGCCTTGGGGAGGGGTGGTTGGAGTGGATAGTAAACAAAAGAAGTATATAAAATGTTGGATAATGATAAGGGCTATGGAGAAAAAGTTGGAAGGAGGAGCTGGTAAGTGCTGGAGGGCGGTGTAGGATTAAAGGCTCCCAGCAAAGAGGAAGGGACTGGGCAAAAGTGGTATCCAGGGAGAGGGAATCAGGAAGGATGAAGACCCTGAGATTGGAGCACACCTGCCCCTCCTTCATGGGATAGCTCCAAAGCCATCTTCTCTACGCCCCAGAACTGCCCGTGCCAGGGCTGGGTGCCAGGCACTGGACTCTCACTGAGCCTCCGTCCTCCCCCAGGTTCAATATGTCTGCTGTTTATCCCAACCGGAAGAAGTTGAGCACTTTTACGGGGGTCCCATCCTCCAAGCTTTATTCTGTGGAGTTGGTGAGTTTGGTCAGCTCCACTGACTCTCCCACGTGGTCCGGTCACTGCCCTCCGAGTCCCACACCATGGCAGATGTACTGAGTCTTACACCTCTCCATGTCCTCAGTTCTCAGCACAGAGCTTGGTTTACAGCCAGGGCAGGACTGTAGTGAAAACAGCATGGGTTGGGATCACAGAGACCTGGGTTCCATTCCCAGCTCTTGCACTGACTGGCTGTGGGCTCTTGAATGAGTTACTACCTCCCCCACCCTACCCCCTGAAGTGTGAGGGGGCCAATGACAGAAGAAGTCATGATGGTATTTTGAGTACCACGCCTCTCGGTGCCAGGCTTGGTACTGGGGATGGGACCACAGAGGGATAGGTCACCTCTAGGTCGGGATGGGAGCTAGGTGAGGACTTGCTCTGTGGCTGGCCCAGACCTAACGGTGCTCTGACTCAGTCCCACATAGGACCTGGGACCTATGGCTACAAGGAGACCTGCTTCAGCAAGAAGAAGCTGATGAAGGAGGTGGGCACAGGCTGGGCCAAGGCTCAGGAAGCCACCCGGCTGACCAAGCTGCCCCACTTTCAATACCAGGCCATCCTGAGAGAAAAACGGCTACAGGTGAGGTCCCTGGGCCACGCCCCTCTACAACCCAAGCGTGGCCTCAGTGTCCTCCCAACCCCAGGTAGAGCTCATTCTTTAAGGAACACCAATATCCCCTGGACTCCTTTCCCATGTGGACATCCTCAAGTTTAAGATTTCACCTTCTCTCTTCTCTTGGAGCAGAAAGAAAAGCTGGGGCCTGGCTCCTACAACTTCAAAGACTTCTTAGAAGAGCTGCAGCAGAAGCCGTGCAGCACCCGGGGCCTGCTCAGCTCTGGGGAAGTTCGCTTCCGAGGATTTATTGGGGTAGGTGTTCTCCTGTAAGGAGTGGGAACCCTCCCACCCTCTGCTCTCTGTCCCCTTTGGTGGTGCTGGAAGTGCCCCTTTCGTCTCATCCCCTCCCCAGGCTTGGCCAGGCTCTCCTTTGAGTCCTGACAGCCCTTGGCTTTCCAGTGCCACAGCCTCTAGCCCACTGGCTGTTGTATATGCCTGTGTCTGTCTCCCCCACCAGACCAGGAGCTCCCTGCTGGCAGGGATAGGTCTTATTCATCTCTGAGTTCCCAGCACAGAGCCTGGCATACATAGCGTACTCAAATTCATTACCTATATATCCAGCCAGTCAGCCAGCCAGCAAATAATGATGGAGCATTCACCAAGTTCCATATACTGTTGTAGCTCCTGGAGACCCAGAAGTGATAAAGACAAAGTTCCTGCCCTCATGGAGCTGGCATCCTAGTGGTAGAAATAACAGTCTAAAGAAGCATGTTATATATTATCAGGCTTGTGAGGAGAATTGAGACAAAGAAGAGATAGAGAGTGGTAGAGATACAATTGATAGGGTGATCAGGGAAGATCTCTGGGAGGAGATAACATCTGAGAGAAACCTGCAACTGAGACTCATGGTATCTGTGGGAGAGCATTCTGGCCAAGTGGGAACAGCAAAGGCTAAGGCCTTAGGCTGAATCATCAGGCCAGAGGCCAGTGTGGCCAGAGGGAGTGGACGAGAACGGGAGGAGGAATGAGAGCAGAGGACTGAGGGCTGGCTATGAGGATCTTGCAGCAATGTGGGGGCTTCTGGTTTGATTCTAAGTGCTGTGGGAGGACAGCTGAAGGTTTTGACCAGAAGGGCCTGACTTAACTTTCAGAGACACGTCCTTCTTATGTGGGTGAGCGTTGGAGGCTGCAGCAGGTATCCAGATGGGAGATGATGGCTGTGAGAGGTGGGGGTGGCAGGAGGGCTGTGATGGTATTGGTGTGGGCAGGCATAAGCATCCCATGTGGGGAGGGGAGACACTGAATGGGGTTCAAGCTCAATAAGGTCGTGAGAGAGAAGGCAGGAGTCACATCATACCGAGTGACTGTTGTAGTTTGCTGGGATCCTCACCTCCCCTGGTCCTCCTGTTCTCTGTGCTCGACTCTCTTGCCCTTCTCTCAGCTCCTTAAATGAGCCATGCTCTTTCAATTAGGGCTTTGCTCCAGCTGTTTCTGCTGCCAGAAGTGTTCTGCCTCCCCAAGTAGCTTTTTGCCTAAGGAAACCCTACTAATCCTTAAGCGCTCAGCTCCAAGGTCTGACCTGATCCCACGTTGCCCCTTAGGCCCCAGGAGGTGGCATGTCACCTTCTTAGATGTTTAGCGTCTCTCCCCCACTAGACAACAACCCCTGAAGGTGGACCACACATCTGCCTAGTGTGTCCACTGCAGAATTCCCAAATCCTAGTAGTGCCTGGCACATAGTAGGTATGCAGTAAGTATCTGTGGACTAAGTGCATGCATGCCTCTGAGGTACCAGGTGCTCCAAACCATTCTCATTTTTTACAATCACTCCTGATGAGGCCCTGAAGGCTCAGAGAGGGCAAGCAATTTGCCCCAGGCTGCACAGCTGCAAATGAGGAACCCATATCCAGAGTCTTTTCTTCATACCTCACTGCTGTGAAGCTTTCTCTGAGGCCTGGAAATTACTCCTTGCCACATTCTGGGAACAAGCACCTGCATCTTCAGGTACAGACACTATTAACTGCAACTTAGGAAGAGGGGATGCCTGGAGGCATTTAAAATTGAGTCATTATCGTCAAATTTAAGGTACTAATAGTTGACACTTAACACAGCACTTACCATGTGCCAGGCACTGTTCTAAGCACTGGAGTGTACTAATTAATCCTCACAGCAACCCTGTGAAGTAGGTACTATCATTATCTCCACTTTCCAGATGAGAAAACAAGTAGAGGTTTCAGTAACCGCCCAAGGTCACAGAGCTACTAAGTGACAGAAGCAGAATTTGAATCCAGGTGTCCACACCTAACCACTGTGCTGTACCCATAAGCTTGGCTCCCTTGGATTTTGTTCCTTGACTAACTGCAGAGGACAGGGTCTAATGTCAGAGCCCAGCCCAGCTGATGGCAGAGGAGTTGGGGGAACAAATCTGATCTTGTCCCATCCCCAGCCTCCAGCTGAGCAGTGAGTACTGGCTGAGCAGGGCGACAGTGCCATGGGCTGTTCCTTCCTTCCAGCTATCTCTGGTCCGTACATCTGCTCCTGCAGTAGCCTTGGCTAGGCCCTGTAGGGTTTCTTTGAGCTGCTCTCCTGGAGTTAGCCCTGGACCCTTTGTTCAAGGACGTGGCACTGCCCCAGTGGGTGAAGGCAGTGCCCGTCCAAGGCCTGCTTTTCTCTATCACCGTCTTGCTATGAGACTTGGGCTGGAGAGCTCATGGCCTTCTCTGGTGTCTGGTCCCTCCAGTTGTACCGCCGCCACTGTGGGCTTGCAAATACCACCTGCCAAAGCTGTGGGTGCCTGCTTTGGGGCCCCATGACTCTTCCCTCAGAGAAGATGGGGCTGTCGAACCACACCTCAAAGGCAGTGCCTTCTCCTCTGGTTTCCTAACCCCATCCAGCATTGGCATTGGGTGCGGCCCCCACCCTGCCCTCAGTGCACTCTCCCCTCTCTTGGATTTGAGGACACTAGGCTCCGCAGCCCTGGAGTTCCTCTGCTAGCCCTTCCCCGCTCTTTGGGGTGATTTCTCTCACTTGGCTAGGCTCCACGCAGATGACTCCAGATCCCTATCCTGGGGTCACTTAGGCATCTGCACCCTATCCAATACAACCACGTGTCAGCGTCTCCCCGAGGCCTGCTTTTCAGGGGACTGGCACCACCCAGCTGCCAGAGCCAGAAACCAAGCACACCTTGTTCCCCCGAAATCACTGGGGTTTGTGCTCTCACTTCCTGTCCTCCTCTTGGTATCCTCCTCCTTCCATCCCTACTGCCTCCACCCTGGCCCAGGCCACTGCCCTACCCCCACCCAGGCAGTCTCTCCATGAATTCCCTGGTCTCCTACCATTGCTAGCATCTTCCTAAAGCCTTCATGCCTCAGAATCTGGTCTCAAGGAGCCTTGACGAGGCCTCCAGATCCTTTTCCATCCTTTTCCCATTGCACCTCTCTCAACTCACCTCAAAGGTGTCATTTCGGCCTCCCTGCGTTTTCCCCTCTGCTTGGGGGACTTGTCCCCTTCACCACATCCATCTTCTGGGATCCTTCCAATTTTTCAAGGTCCAGCTTTAAAAATCTTATAAGTACTAAAACCTCTATTCCCACACACCTCTACTCCTAGAATTAATCACTCCTCCAGCCTGAGTCCCAAAAGCTCTGACAACATAACATTCTAGTTAAAATCGTGGACTCTCACATCAGCCTAAGTGTATTTACTACGCCTTTGACCCTGAGGGTTTGAAGGAAGGGTGAGCTGTGCAGAGAGCGCCCAGCACTGGGCTCCAGAAGCAGCGGCTGCTCTCACTCTTTGTTGTAACTGACACTTCCAAGGTGCCTAGGACGTTGTAGCGCTCATTGCCTTCCCCCTGCAGTGCCCACATAGTGCCTGGCAAACAGGAGAGGCTCAGAAAGATCTTGAATTTTAGAATTGGAACTCTTTCCTCATGCTACCCCTTTCCAGAGGTGGTAAACTTGGATGCAAGGTTTGCCTTTCTGAGACTCAGTTTCTCCGTTTGTTAATTGTGGATAGCATTAATTTGATTTCAACCAGTGGTCTACTGCTGGGCCACAGACCAGTACAGTCCTTGGTCTGTTAGGAACCAGGCCACTCAGCAGGAGGTGAGTGGTGGGCTAGCTTCATCTGTATTTGTAGCTGCTCCCCAGCACCAGCATCGCCGCCTTAGCTCCACCTCAGATCATCAGGCATTAGATTCTCATCGGAGCACCAGTCCCTGGTGCCATAAAGGTTGGAGACCGCTGGTCTACAGAACCAAGATTAGGCTTGTGAAGCACCTAACACATGATACAGGGACCCAGCTTCCTCCGAACACGCTGAAAAGCCGGAGCCCTAGAAGGGGGTGATGTGTAGTCGTGTCCCTTGGAGGGTGAACAAGTCAGATGCCACAGCCGCCTGACCCCCACAGCAGAGCTCCCTGACCTCTCTGCCCTTCCAGTTCCCAGCATCTTTCCTGGGTGGGTTCTTGAGCCCTGAGGTGGGCAGGACTGAGCCATCATGGAGCGACAGCGACCCCGTGTGGCTAAAATATGCAGAGCAGGATAAAACAACCTGCTGGCCGGGTATTGGCAGGAGGACCTTCGCTCACCCACTTACCCACCAACACTGCAGGGAGGCGCTCCTCACTCCACCTACAAAGGATATACTTCTGACGTTGACAGTCAAGGTCCTGACTGGTCATTCCAGCTTTCTTGCCATAGTTCTCAGCCTCTCCTACCTCCTTCTCCCATCCCCTGCTCCAAGACAGCCACCCCACCCGGACTCGTCACATGTCAGTGCCCACTGTGGGCTGGGCGCTATGCAGGAGTCTTTATAGACATTATTTAATTTCATCCTCATTACCCTAGGAGAAAGTATTATCATCTCCGTGTTGCAAATGCGGACCATGAGGCTCAGAAGGGATAAGTGGTGTGCCCAAGGTCACTCAGCTAGGAAGCATTCAAACCCAGTCAGGATTCAAACCCAGGACTGCAGACCAGGTCACAGCACAGTGAGAAACCCATTCATGCAAATGCAGGGCTATGACACAGGGGTGTAATGGGTGGAATTTCCAAGACCACCAAAGCAAGTGACTTTCTGGGGTGATCGGGGAAGGAGGGCTTCATTCTTAGGAAAGAGGACATTTGAGCTGGCTTTGCAAGATTAAAAGAATTTTCCAAGACAAAGAAGGCAGGAAGGGCATTTTGGAGGGTAGTAACAGCACGAGTAAGGAGGGTAGCAGAATGGTGTGTATTTGGGGACCAGCAAGGACCCACTTCGGCCAAAGTGTGGATGTAGGAAGGGAACAATAAGAGATAAATTGGACAGGCCAGTGGGGCCCTGGTAAAGTGTCTGGACATAGAAATGGAGGTTTGAACAATGATGGAGGCTCTTGGGCCAACAGTGCTGTGTGTTGGGGACAGTTGACACGTAGGGGCCCTAAAAATCTCATTCCCCTCTTGGGGGCATCTCTTCCTCAGCTGCACTCAGCATAAGGAATGGAACTGATGGCCTTTATGTCTCTCCCTCCCCACACAGAACTACTATCCAGGTCCAGGAAATTATGGGGAGAAGGGCAATCCATACACAAAGCTGGAGGAGAGTGCCTGGAACCGGTCTCATTCCGAGGGCCTCATGTGCAGGATGACCAACAAGCCGCTCCCCTTGGCTCATCAGGTATCCCCCTCACCTGACCAGGGCTGGCTGCACAGTCCTGGGGGCAGACTCCCAGAGCACATGAAGAAACCAAGACCCTGCAGGTTGGTGGGCCTGCTTTAGCAGCCCTCCTGCAGACACTGGCATCTGCTCTCTGTTCTAGGGGAGTGGTCTGGCACCATGTACCTACACTTTGAAAAGTGACATGGAGGCAAACCTAGGCCGATCCATGGGCACCCGCGGCTTCTATGACATTTTCTCTGGTGATCGAAACAAGCCTACTTATGGACATTACTCTGTGCAGGTGGGTACCCAGGCGGGGTGTGGGGGTGCATTCTCCAGCAGGATGACAGGCCTCACCACCACCAGGAACACCACCCTGTGTCCCAGGCCCTGAGCAGGGCCCTTTCCTCTCTGCTCACACTTCACCTTCACAGCAAAGGTGAGATATGGTGCCCTGTGTTGGAACAGGAAACACGAAGCTGTCCACACTGCTGGTAAGGCGGAGTCACAATCTGAACCCCAGCAAAGCTGTCTGACTTCACCACCAGTCCTCTCTCCTCTGCACTGGCATGAACCGCAGAGGAAGCACAGGTGGCCATAATGCCAGGAATGCATGGGAAACTGTCCACAAAGCCTGCAGGGACCTTGACAGCTCAGATCTGGGTGTCCTGCTATTTTGGACACACTTCCCAGGCATCACAGATCCAGCTAAGCTGGCCGGGTTAGTGTCATACTATTAAGAAGGCAGAGAGCTGGAGGGCTGGGAGGGGAAACTTAAGTAGAATTTTAGTTTGACCCCTGCTTTCCTGCACCAATTGAGTTCCTGTTGTGTGATCCATAGCACCCTGTGCTTTGCTTTCTTCATACTCAGAGCAACTGGACTTAAGTATTTGTGTAATTACCTGTTTATTTTGTCTCCTCTGTGCATTCATTCAGTGTATGTGTTTACTCCAGGTAACAGTCTAGGTGCAGGGGAAACCTGCCCCTAGGGTACTTATATTCTAATGGAAAAAGAAACACAGAGGTAAGTAAAAAACAATATAGTGTTAACAGGTGGTCAGGGCTATGATGAAGTGCATTAGGAGCACTAGGAAGGTGGTGAAATATTGAATACTTTTGGACTGGTTGGTAAATAGCCACTGAACTGAGCTCTGCCACCTGGTGTCAGCTCCCCTGAGCCTCCCAGACCTTTCATGAGCAGCTTCTAAGGTGGTCCAGCCTGGCACAGCAGGGGCCTTGGGATCCTCATTAGGCTCTACAGCCAACGCCCATTCTGATTGGCTAGTCTATTACCTAAAAAGTAATAGACTTTATTTTTAAGAGAAGTTTTAGGTTCATAGCAAAATTTAGCAGAAAGAAGAGAGTTTCCATGTACCTTCTGTGCCCCTTACATGAACGGCTTCCTCCACTGTCAACATCCTGCTCCAGAAGGGGGTCCATTTATTACAACTGATAAACCTGCATTGACACGTCATCATCACCCATCATACATTAGGGTTCACTCTTGGTGTTTTACATTCTGTGGATTTGAACAAATGTATAATGACATGTACCCACCATTATAATATCATACAGAGTAGTTTCGCTGCCCTAAAAGTCTTCTGTGGTCCCCCATTACACTGGTATTTTAAGTATTTGGATTGTCGCTCCTGTTTAGAACTGATTCAGTAAATGTTCAGGAAGTGAGTGAAAGAAAGAAGGAATGGATAAACTTAAGCTGGGTGGTAGGGTGTGTCACACAGGGTGCTAGAAGACTGTCAGACTAGCCCCTGGCTGAGGGCTGAACCTCTCCCACCTAGCTGGGCCCATGGGCTGTGGGACGTCCGCAGGCAGCACGGAGAGCGATGCCTCATTGTGTGGCCACCTGCTTTTCTCTGATTGCTGCCGAGGGTCCAGAAGAGGGGCCCTTGATTTTCCTGGCATAACAGATACATTTATTTCCCCCTCTCTGTTTCTCAGAAAATAAAGCCCAGGGAACTGATGAATTTCAAGAGCTTCACTGAAGAACTTAACTCACGTCACAATAAGAAGCGTGGGGTGTTTTCACAAGTTTCCCGCAACCCGAAAACCCCTACAGAGAGGATTTACTGGGCCACCCTCAGCCAGTGTCCCCGAAAACTAGTTAGTATCTCCCCAAGGCCTTCCTTCCTCTCTTGGAAGGTGGCTCTCCTGCAGGGCCGGGTGGAGTGCTGGGGGCTATCTCCAGGGGGGTGGCAGGGGGTGCGAAGCTCAGCCTTGGGTGTCGGCCCCATTTGCTTTCCAGTCCTGGTCTTGCACTTACCAGTCACGCTGGGTGGGTCTCTCTCACTCTGAGCCTTGGTTTGCATGCTGGTCCTAGGGCCATATCCCGGTGGCTGCAAGGATTAAATGAGCTTGAGTACTGGAGCCCACCGCATGGAGCCTGGTACCCGGAAGTGCCCAGCCAGTGCTGACCTCCGCCCTGCCCCTCCACCTCCCAGAGAGAGGACAAGGGAGGACACTGGGGTGGGGCAGAGTGTGATTACAAGCTCTACCCTGGCAGAGGGGCCGCACACCTATTTGGCCAAGGGAGCAGTGGACTCCTTTTTTGGAGGGCAGCAGCCAGTCATCTGAGTAGGTCCTGGACTTTACTGGGGTCCTCCAAGCAGAGTTTCCCCCGCCACCCCCAGAGAGAGAACCACTAAGGGCTTGGGAGGAGTGGGGTTCTGGGGGAAGGAAAAGGGATACCCCCATTTCCTGAATGCTTGCTCTGGGCCAGGTAGCTGCCAGCTCTGCCTTTCCCCATGGAGGGATTACCATTTGCATTTCACAAAAGGAAACTGAGCCCCAGAGAAAGGAAGGGATTTGCCCAGGCTCCCCCGGCAATGGTGAGGAGTGAGAGGTCTTAGTGGCTTCTGCTCCCCGGGCTGGAGCCTAGAGCATCTCTCTGGACCCTGCCAAGCTGTGAGGGTCCTTGGGAACCTGGACAGAGGTGTCAGGCTAGTGGGTGGGGTTTAGCATAGGTGGCAGGGGTTAGGAGGGCAACACAGGGCCCCTACACTCCTGAAGGACGGGCTCCTGGTGAGTTAGGAGGTGGCTGGGTACCTTCCACCATCCTTAGCTCAAGGCCCAGTGCTGCCAGTTGGGTAACGTCAGCTGCCAGGAGCCCTTACCTGCTCTGGCTCCAGGCTGACCACTGCCAGACCTGGCCAGCTTTCAGCCTTCATTCCTTACCCCAGGCCACGTCTGGTCCCGGTATGTGGCTTCCTCCAGAGAAGGGATGCAGAAACATCAACCAGCCACCATTCCTGCTATCCTCCAAGCGAATAGGCATAAGGGCCTACCAGACGCTTCTGGGAAGCTGGGTGAGTGGGTCTGTGTCATAGGGTACGTGGTAATGGGTAGCCCCAAACCCTCCTTGCCCCCATGGAAACTGATACTCCAACCCCTTTTCTCCCCAGGGGCTAACACACCCACTCTCGCTGTCTTTTTTCTCTATGGCATTGGTTTCCAACTCTGAGCAGGCATTAGCATCATTTTGGAGGGCTTGTTAAAACATGGCTTGCTGGGCCCCACACCAGAGCATCTAATTCAGCATCCTGGGGCAGGGCCTGGGAATTTGCCTTTCTAACCATTCCCCAGGTGATGTAGATGCTGCTGTCGGGGACATCACTGCACTAGGGGACATCACCCCAGAGCCGTCTCATTCTCTTATTTTCCCAAGGAAATGCTCCCTCCATTCTCTTTGTGTTTTGTCTTGGGGCTTCAGGGCAGCTGGTGGAGCTGGCCCATCCTGGCTGAGTAAGGACCCCCTTTGTCCTCTCCCTACCCCTCTCTTCCCCCTCCCCAGAGGCAGCCATCCCCTGTGTGTGTGTTATAACCTCCCCCTGTCCTGACTTCCAGTTAGCACAGGTTAATTTTGCCTGGTTTTGAACAGCTGTATATTTTTAAAGTCTCTCCTGGTTTCCCTGGGAACATCTTGCTGTGACTTGTCTTCCCATTATGTTCCCACTGCCCCACTCACAGCCCACACCTGAGCTTTCCCTCTGCTGAGGAGAGCAGCATGCCGCCCCCGCCCCTCTTTACCTCCCTGAGTGATGGCTTGGTCCCTACTGTGCCCACACTTCCTGCCCTGCCTGATTCTCATGAGGGCCAACTGGTCAGTCCTCTGCATTCTTCCTTTTCTCACTTCTAGCCTGCATCTCATGCAGGAAAGAGGGTCTTCTCTTGGACACCCCAAATAAGATGTTTAGACAGGAACCAAACAACTATGCTGCTACCACAGAGCTGGCCAAAGTGGGGCGGGGGGGAGGGGGTGGGCAGAGGCTGAGCTCGCCCGCCCGGCCCTTGCAGCCCTTCTGACTGCACACCCGGCTGGGAGCCTCTTCCCCGTGAGACAGGCCTTTCCCTTGTCAGCAGCGAGTCCAGCTTCGCATTGGACTAGTGTTTGGTTCCTAACATCGCCCAGCCCACCCTTGGCCTGCTCTTTATAGATGGTGGGGTTCTTTTCCTGCATTCTTTTGCCCTCACTAGTCACTCCGGGCAGGTGGCAGCTCCTCTCTGTTGGCACCTCTTGTAACTACAACCCAGGTTTCTGGGCAGGATGGCATATTAATTTCCTAGGGCTGCCATAACAAAGGTGGTTGAAAAACAATAGGACTTTATCTTCTCTCTGTTCTGGAGGCTGGAAGCCTGAAATCCCGGTGTCAGCAGGGCTGTGCTCCCTCTGAAACCTGGAGAGGGGGAAGTCCTTCCTGGCCTCTTCCTAGCTTCTGGTGGTGGCTGGCATTCTGTGGAATTCCTTGGCTTGCAAATGCATCGCTCCAATCTCTGCACCCATGTCGAATGGCCATCTTCCCCTGTATGTCTTTCTTATATAAAGACACCAGTCATGCTGGATTAAGGGTCTACCCTACCCCAGTGTGACTTCACCTTAACTAATGACATCTGCAATTACAGTGTTTCCAAATAAGGTCACATTGAGGTACTGGGGTAACTCACATCTTTTTCACGTATCTTTTTGGGAGACATAATTCAACCCATAACAGATGGAGTAGTGAGGAGCCTGGGGGAGGGCAGGAGGCCTGAGATCAAGTCTCCAGGCCAGGCATTGGTGTTGCTAACGTCCTGCCTCCTCTACCTGGTGCAGAACCCCGTGGGTGTGGGCCGCTACCTCAACACCTGGCTGATGGAGTCAAAGGACCAACGGCAGCGATATCGGTCCCTGTTCCTGCCTGGAGCCCAGCGCTACCCCTCAGACCCTGCCCGGGATAAGCTTATGCAGTGAGTGCCACTGGAGCTCTAGCAGAGGGGCCAGGGCAAGGAAGGGCTCCCTGTGGGGTGGGCGGGGGCTCCCTCTGCCTTATGCTTGCTTCCAATGGAGGCACAGCTGCTACCCCTAATGTCAGCCAAACAGCTGTGGTGGTGGAGAGAGTTCCCATCCTGGCTCTACTGCTTACTGGCTGTGTGAGATGGGGTTTATCATTTCACCTCTCTGGGCCTCATTTCCCTCAGCTGTCAAATGAGCAAAGGACTGTGGAGACCCAAATGAGATGCTCTATCTAAAGCTTGTGGTAAGGAACTCATCAACACTAACTCCTGCACCCACAACCCACAAAGTCTAGCCTCTGAATTGCAAGGCTTCGCCCCACGGAATCTCAGTTTCTTGGTTTTCTTAATGGGGTTGGTAAAACTCATTTCAGGAAGTCGTTGTGAAGCCCAAGGAAAAAAGTGCATGAAATACCGTGGCTAGCTGTAAAACAGCTTGCAATTGTTAGCTGCTGCCATATTTTATTGAACTAAGAGGCCAACAATTGCAGTGTATTCTCAATTTCAGAAATGTTAAAATGTAAATAAGCATGCACTTTAGAGCTGATCATTTTGTTTTTGGAGATCCTAGGGCATGAGGACCAAATCACTCAGGGAAAACCAGCTTTAAACTATTTTTGTCAAAGTAGTCTAGTGTCTTCTTCCTTGATTTACTCTCTTGTTTTGGTGGCTTCCATAGAAATGGTAAAAGGAGGTAACATTTTTGATAGACTATCATGCCTACATGCCTAAAAAAAATGTTTTTTCCTGCCTGCGCAACTGATCAATAGTTTGGTTGAAAATAAAATTTTAGGTTGGAAATAATTTTCCCTTGGAATTTTGAAGGCTTTGCTTCATTGCTTTCAAGTTTCAAGTGTGGTTGTTGAGAATTCTGATGCCATTTCGATTTTCTGTCCTTCGTATGTAACCTGCATGGTCCTTTCTAGAAGCTTTTAGGATTTTCTCTTTGTCTCCTATGTCCTGAGGTTTCATGATGATGGGTCTTAGTGTGAGTCTATTTTCATTATTGTTTTGGTTCTCCATGAGTTTCTTCTTTCTGGAAACTCAAGATTTTCTATTCCAGGAAGATTTTTGCATTTTTGTCTTTAGTAATTTTCTCTCCTCTGTTTTTTCTTTTCTCTCTTTCAGATGACCCTTAGACCTTTTGATTTGATGTTCTATTTTTCTTATCTTTTGTTTCTTATATCTGACCTCTGCCTTTTCTGTCCTGCCTTCTGGTAAATTTTCCCTGTCCTTATCTTGAGACCTTACTATTGCCTTTTTATATGTTGGCTTTCATCTTTTTTAGTTTCCAAGAGCTCTTGTTTGTTGTGGATTGCTTCCTGCCCCTCCCCAAAATCTTTTAATAGCACCCAGTTCTTTGTCATGTCCTTTTATCTAAGAATAATGACAGCTTTCCTTCAGTTCCCTTTTGCTCCCTGCATTGTATCCATTTCTTCCAAGGTCCTTTTTTCTTTTCACTTGTTTTGTTCCTATTTAAGAGAAAAACACTAAAAAACGCTGTGCATCCGGGTGAGGCTTGTTGGTTGGTAGCTTCGCTACGAATGATTGATGGGGATCTGGTCATTCCTTTGGGAGACCCTCAATGTCAGTGTTTCGAGGTGTTTTCCCTGGGACCATTCAGCTTCTCTAGAAAAGGATCCCACATCCTGGGGGTTGGTGGGGGCGGGGGGTAGTGTGGGTGCTGGTGTTTAGGGAAGGGGGCTGGGGGTCTCAACCAGTATATGGTCTTCCACCGGCTCCCTTTGTTCTCACTGGCACCTGACTGCCTACCTTCCACTGTGCCTGCTTCCTCCCTCTGGAGTCTCTCCCAACACTAAGCCTTCAGTCTCCTGCTGGGTGGGTGAGGAGTTGGTTGGGGAGGGAGTGTGTCTAACTTTCTCCTTGTTTTCAGCCATCTGTCTTGTGCCTGCTTTTTGAAGTACTGGTGCTTCCAATTCCAGGACCTCTCTGGGGTTTGTGGCAGGAGCTGGCAAGCTTCTCATTGGCTCCTCTACTGCAGGCAGCTCTTGCATCAGCCCTCTCAGCTCTGCAAATGCTTCCTTGCACTTTGCATTTCCCCAAAACTTAACACCTTTGTTCCCTTTCCTGTTTATCTTTTTTTTTTTTTAAATTCTATGTAGTTTTTTCAGTGGATTGCAGGAAGGAGGAGAGATAAATACATATGTTCATCTGCCTTATTTAATTGAAAGTCATATGGAACTTTCTTATTGTGCAAAAACATTTTCTTCCCCTTTCTAGCCAAGGCGGTTAGCTTTCTTTTACAGGTGTTCAACCAGGACCAGAGAAGGGAGCAACTTGCCCAAGGTCACACAGCTGGTAAGTGATAGAGCTGGAACTGACATACAGTCCTTTCCCTCACAGAGAAGGGCTCATTCCACACACCAATGTGAGTGTAACTATGGAAGACTAGGCCCCAGGCTGTTGATGTAGTTATACCTGGAGGGTTACCAGGGTCTTTCTCATTCTACCTTGTTTTATTTCTAAAATTTCTGAAGTTTTCAAAATAAACATTATTTTTATAATCAGAAAAAAAAAAGAAAAACAAATAGAAAAAGGACAAGAGTTCTTGAGAGAGACTACACAAAGTATGAGTTCTCCTTATAGATCCATCTCTAGCCAAGAGTCACCCTTTATCTTCCAGACCTCAGTTTTCCCACCTGTAAAAGGAGAATAATTTATATCCTGCAGGGACATATATCCTACAGGGTCAGCCTTAATTAAGGCTTATGAATGCTACTGAATGGAAGCCAACCAGCAGGTCCCTGTGGGCGTCTGATTGTCAGGCTGCTGTATGATTCTCCCTGAGGCTCAGGTTTGGCATTGTCCATGGAGCCCCGACCCACTTGGGCTCTTGGACCCACAGTCAGAACTGTGTCATGCACGGACACAGAAGATAGGTCATAGGTGGGAAGAGGATTTCCTTATACACTCTTTTATTGATGGATTCCTTTAAAAAACCTGCTCTGTGTTGGGTCTGCCCAGGGCACTTCTGAGCTGCTGATTGTTTTCAGGTGACCAGAGATGTTCTCTCATTCACTCACTGAGTTTTTCATTTCTGGTTTTATATTTTAATTTCTAAGAGTTATTTTTTGTTTTCCGAATGTTCCTTTAAGTACAACATGCTCTTATTTCATGTACACAATGCTTTCTTATCCTTTGAAGATATCATTGTTGTTGGTGTTGTCTTTGTACTTGTATTAGCGTTTATTTGATGCTAAATTCACTCCGGGGCCACAAATTTTTGTTTCTTCAGTTTCTTCTGGGATGTCTTTTTCTTCTGTGCCACTTCCTCTTCTGGTTTAGGAACAGTCTGCTCTTCACTGAGGATCATCTCAGTGTTGCAGGGGGACGAGCTCTGTAAGTTCTGCGCCTCCTCTTGGGAGCTTTGTTCACCTGGATGTGCTTAATGACTAGAGAATCTACATCTTAAGTTCAGCATCACTTGCTGCATTTTTAAGCATGTGCAGCAAAAATTCAGCACTCCTTTTGGGCCACCAACCCTGTATCCAGCCCCACACCTACCAACTCCACCACTGTAACGATGGAAAGGCACATGTTGCTTCTGTAAAGTGACATCCTTCAGCTAATTGAATGGATTTTCGGATATGCATACCCTTGATGGCCTGGGTGGTTTTACGAGTGTTTTTAAAGTGAACACGAAGATTTGAACCTCTTGATTTGCACAATATTATGGGGTTTTCTGGGTCAAGTGAATAGCGAACCATTTTCAGAGGTCACTGCAGGCTGCTTACAGGAAGGGCTGAAGATATTATTGAGATGATTGCCTGACATCATCTGTTTTTCCAAATCACTTTTTTTTCTGTCTGTTTTTTTTGGCCTCAGTCTTCTATATCTGAGATTTCTCTCAAATGTCTGGTGATCCTTGGCTGTTGACTTATGTCTAACTAAAAATCCCACTGAAGGCCTTTTGAGCCACACTTCTCTTGTTCAGGCCTGCTTCCATGTCTAGAAGTGTACTTTCCCTTCTAATAAAGCTTTTCTTTTTCTGCTGTAAAAAAATAAATAAAAATAAATAAAAAATAAAAATAAATAAATAAAATGTTTTTGATTGTTGATCACAGACTTCATCATAGGATGACCAAGCTGAGTGTTCTTGGGGGAACTTCAATGTCCATGTTGTTAGAACTTTTCTCTTGGCCTTGGTTCTTCTGGGGGAGGTAAGCCTGGCTGCCAGAGCTCCAAGTGGAGGAGAAGAGCCTAAAGGTCTCAATACTTAGTGACCAAACTCCCATTTCATTTTCTGTTTTAAAAATATGGTACTCCCGATATCAAATGCCCAGTGTCATCCTGTACAGAGAACCTCTCTGTCTTCAGAGAATAAATTCTCCCATCTTTATTCATGAATTGCACTCATCTGGTTGCAGAGACTAGGGTGGGAAACTGATATCACACAGACTTCTAATCAGTTTCAATTCCACCTTCACTTCTACTTCCAGGAGTCCCTGGGGCTGCCGATTCCCCAGTCCCGTGGAGCTAAAGGAATCTGAGCTTCATCTTCTCCTGGTTAGGGTTTAGATTTCTTGGGTCTGCTACCCAAGAAAGTTAGTGACCATTCTTCCATCTGCTTTAGAGCTTCCAAAATATTTTACTGCTGCCACTTCTATTCTTTTTGTCCTTGTGGGTATGTGCTTTAAATTTTTATTCCTTTGCTGTTGTTTTAGTGGGATTTCAGGAGGTTGGAAGGTTAATGTATGCATCCAATCCACTTACAGTGTTGTGAAATATTCAAAGGTAGAATAAAAATCTTGCAAGTCTAAAAGGACAAACTACAATCTAAATAAAAGACAGTCAGACATGTTTTGAGCATCTCTTCTGAAAAATGAATAATAAAAAACACTATATAGAATTCTTAAGAAAAAGACTTGAGACTGTAAAATTTTCTATGTAGCCAAACTATAGTCATGTACAAGGCAAATAGAGATGCACAAGGATTCAAATGTACCTTTCCTGAAAATATTACTGGGGGTTATACTCTAGTCAACTGGAAAATGAATTAGCATTGAGAGCTCAAGAAAGGGAAAGAATATATCTGTATGATATACCAAATAAATGTAACCAACAGCAACCAAAAAAGTGGTAATACAAATAGCAAGCAATGTAGAATTCAAGGCTAAATTATTAAATGGGACAAAGATACCAGAGTATTTAATATGATAAACAATAAAATCTATGAGGACGTTATAATCCTAACCTTATACACCCAAAATAACAGTGACAGACTCCCACAATTATAACAGGAATTCTTAACAGAGCTGTCTGAGAATAAAGTAAAGATATATAGATAATTATTTGGAGGATTTAAATAGGTATATTTTATTCCACATTATTTTCAGATAACTCATAGGACATTTATAAAAGTTGATCCTCTCAGAAAATCTCATTTAAAATGTCCAAATTAAAACCATCCTACATAGAAAAATTTAGATCACTTTTTTCCTAAACATAGTACAATAAAACAAGAGGTTAACAAATAAAGAAAAACCCCAAAAACCAAGTGTTTGGAAATTAGAAAGTTCTCTACTGAACAGCTCTTGGATGTAAGAGAAAATCAGGTTTAAAATAAAAGGCTATTTAGAAATTAATTACAATGAAAACTTTTTATCAAAACCTACATAACATTGTCAAGCATCCATTAGAGGACAATTCACAGCTTTAATTGCTTTTAATATAAAATAAGAAAGACTGAAACCCAAAGAAGTAATTATTCTATCTAGAAGTTTTAAAAAATCAATATAAATCTAAAAATAAAGCAGGAGTAAAGAATTAATAAAAACAAATAGAGACTGGATGGGTGGAGGCATTCTCGTTGGACTCCCACAAACCCTCAGTGTTGAGGGACTAATGTTAATCCCTGCCTTTGGCTCCAGGGTGGTAATCACAATCCAGTGTGCCTGTGGATGAGAAAATGTAGACAGTTCAGACTGCATCAGTGCTATCTCCCCTATCTTATACATGAGTAAGCAAGGCTCCAAGGGGTGGAGGTGATGGAAATGGCCCAGAGTCTTGCAGCCAAACAGAGGCAGGGCAGGGACCAGGAATTGTGGCTCTGACTCCAGTCCTGGGCTTCTGCCACTCCTCCTTTGCCAGGTTTGGAGGAGGCCATGAATGGCAGAACACAACATGTCTTACAACAGTTTGCTGTCTTCAGTCCAGACAAGGGAGGGTGTGTGTGCGAGAGTTGCGAAGTCTCTTGGAATATGTCTTTACAGCTAATCTTTTTCTTCACCCCCTGCTCTCAAGCTTTACCTGTTTCTTCCTGCCAAACCACAGGGTTATGGGCATCTAGCCAGGCAGCCTGGGATTTAACTCCTACATGGGAAAGGCAGCCTTTTGCTTTTCATTCTTTAGAGTTGTGTATATGGCAGGTACTTATAAATCTGGTTGACTGACCAGTGGACCATGTTTTCCATCTGTCCATCTTTCTGGCTCTTATTGCTAGATCTTTTCACTCCATCTGGCCACCCTCTGGCCCTGTGGACATGAGCACTCTGTGCTCCAGCTGGGCCTCGCTTTTTACCAGGCTCTTGCTCTTCAGCCCTTTGGGTTTTTGGCCATACTGTGATCTGTTCTTGGAACATCCTTCTCCTAGTTTCTGTCTGGAAAAATCCTATTCATTCTCCACAACTCCGCTTAAATGGGAAGCCTTCCCTGATTTTTCCAGTGTCTCTTCATTCTCAGCCTCCTGAGAATTCCTAGGTTGAATTGCTTTTAAAAATTACATTGTAATATAATAATATTAATATGCCCGTGGTCCCTACTAAAGAGAACATTTCTATTCTCTGGATCCACTGTCTAGCTGGCATGCACAGAAGGAGTTCACTGAATATTCGCTAAAGGATGAGTCAGTGTATTGATTGCTCTAGAATTTGGATAATTCCATGAAAGGAATGCATGGGAACTTCCAGTTTGATTTGGGAGAAGTTTATTTTTCCTTTTAAGGTTTTTTCACCTGAAATTTTATTATGAAAAATTTTAAACATACAGCAAAATTGAAAGGCTTTTACAGTATACACTTGTATACCCACCACTTAGATCATGTCACTGTTTTACTCTTCCTGTTTTATAATATATCTTTCTATCTATTCATTTATTAATCTATTAATCATCCATCCATTATCATCCTTCTATCCATCTATTAATCACCTTACAATCTGATAAATTTCAAAGTAAATGGCAGCCATCAATACAATTCCTTCTGAATACTTTAATATGCATACCACCTTTTCAGCATTTTAAACAAAAACTGTATTCCTTGTCCAGAAATCTGAAATTGAAATCATAAATATCCATTCTTAATAATAATAATAATAGTAATAATAATAATATTAATAAATTCTTATATCCTTGGAGTTTATAATATATAACATGATTTTATATGTATTTGCTATATATAGTACCTTTAAAAGGCAGATGTTGCTCTCAGTGTTTTTCAGTTGAGAAAACTGAAGTTTGGAGAGAGAAAGTGTTTTCCTAAAGTCATTGCTAGTCAACGGCATTTGTGCATGCAGTGTTCAAAAATTAGTTGAGCACTTACTATGTGCCAGACACATCCTGGCTACTGGGACATTGCAAAAGAGAACCAGGCAGCAGTTCTGCCCCAGAGTGGCTTCCAGCTTCCTAGGGAAGGCACTCACCCCCATTTTGACAGTTACAGGGCAACATGAGAAGGATGAGGGCAGGTGGGACCCAAGACTTTTCTTTCTTCTACATTTGGAATGCTTTCCTCACTCTTCCCCCTTCAACTTTCCGAGGATGAGAGCAGGAGGGAAAGCAATTTGAACCCAAAAGGCTAAGGCAGAGAGAGCATGACCATCTTCCTGTCCTCAACCTGCCTGCCCTTGTCCAATTGCTTTACCTCCTGGGCCTTTGTGCATGCTGCTTTGGTGGGATATTGGAAAGTTTGGACAGGAAAGGGGGACTCTTAGGAAGTTCAGCACAGAGTCCTGCTTCCCACAACTCCCAGGACACATTTGCTATTGAACACAGAAGTCTGGTGATTACCATGGAGACAACATGGTGCGAGGGAAAGACAGGGCCTTAGCCCCAAGGGAAGGAAGAGTGGAGAGGCCATATTTTTACCCTTCTTTTCTTCCTTCCTTTCCTCTGTCTTTTCTTTTTTCTTCCTTCCTTCCATCCTTCCCTTTTCCTCCTTCCTTCCTTCCTTCTTTCCTTTTATCCTTCCTTTCCTCTTTCCCTCCCTCCCTCTTCCTTCCTTCCTTCCTTCCTTCCTTCCTTCCTTCCTTCCTTCCTTCCTTCCTTCCTTCCTTCCTTCCCTCCCTCCCTCCCTCCCTCCCTCCCTCCCTCCCTCCCTCCCTTCCTTCCTTCTTTCCTTCCATCTTTCCTATTTTTGGTAGGGGTGGGTGGGTGTAGACATTGAGCATATTTCTGGGCTGATGGGCAAGGAAGAAGCAGGATATTCAGGTGTGAGGTGGTGAAACCTGATCCTTGTATCAGCTGGCCTTAGATAGACCAAGGAGTAGGGGAGACAAAAAGGTCGATAATTCAATAAAATTAAGCCAGCATTTTCTAGGGGCCAGGGGTTCTTCCTCAGGAGGTCACAGGAAGTGAGGCAGAGGGGAGGGACTGATTTATAATCAGGTACATGACAAAAGGCTCAGCAAGATGACATGAGAGTGTGCAGTACAGAGAGATAAGTGCCCAAGTATACCTGGGAAGGGGATACAAAGAGATGGAGGATGCTCCAGCCTGCCAGCCTGGGCATGGAGGGGTGAACAGCTTGGACTGTCTGGGGTGGCTGAGTGGCTGGAGGGTGGGGCATAGAAGGAGTGTGGTAAGAGTTGGAGCAAGATGAATCAGGCGGGGCAGGAGCATAGTATCTTGATGTAGGAGTCTGGCCTTTTTTCAGACAGATACTTTCAATTCACATAGCCAACAAGCTTTCCTCAAAGTGCAGTTAGCACAGGAAGAGATCTTTGGAAAGGGCCACTTAGAAGATTGGAAAATATTGGGATGGGACTTGCCTTTGCCTCTTCATATGAGAGTTACCAGATGCGATGCTCAGGCAGGAAACCTTTAGGGGGTATGATACTTTACAGTAAACCCTGGAAAGAGCTCTGGATTGGGGGAGGGGACTGGGTTTCTGTACTTACAAGCTGTGTCCTTGACGAGTCACTTGGGCTTCCTGAGACAGGTTGTTTTCTCAGTGGCCTCAGCGTTATAGCCCCTGTCCCAGTGGGTAGCCTGGATTCTGCTCTGTATGGTGTGTCTACTTGATAGCTACTTGTAGGTCAGCCTGACTTCCCAACCTGACTTGGCTTGTTTCAGGCTCTGACAAGTGTGAGGAATTTGGGATATGAAGTGCCAAATACGTGCAAGGAAGTATGCTGGGATTGCCCTTGAAGCAGGTTGTGTGTGATGGTGGCAGGAACAGTGGCCTGGGAGGCAGGAACAGGTGTTCTGTCCCAGGTATATACAAGTCATTTAATCTTTTTCTGACTTTGAGGCTACATCTGTACTGGATGGACACCTATGTTCAAGGCCATGGCTATGTTTCCAAAGCACTTACAATTGATGGTATAGTACATTGTAGGGGGACAGAGAAAGTACTGTGGAAGTTCAAGGGAGGAGGATTATATCCAATTTGGAGACTCAAGGAGGGCTGGTTAAAAGAAATGACATTTGAGCTTGCTCTCAAAAGTTGGCTAAGGGTTGGGCTTGACAAGGCAATAACAACCATTTGTGAAAGGTTAATTGTGTGCCAGGTACTGCACTCAACTCTATATAAATATCATCTCTTATGGGCCTCACAGAGCTCTGCAGGGTAAATATTATTTTTATTATGTAGATGAGGAAATGAATTAACTTTCTCAAGGTCACAGTGAGTTACTGACTGTAACAGCTGTTGCAGTGTAACAATTCAGTGGCTTAAAACAATATCCATTTTTTTTTTATTTATGCGTCTGTGGGTTAGGTAGGGGCTGGCTGGTCTCAGATGGTCCTAAATGGGACAACTAGACTCTCTTCCACATGGGGTGTCATCGTTCAGCAGTCCAGCCCAGGCTTGTTCTCATGGAAGAAGCAAGGGTTTGTGAGAGGAAGCGTGCAAGGCCTTTTGCAGCTTAGGCTCACAATGGCACCATTACATCATCCACATTCTGTAGGCAAAGCAAGTAACAAGACCAGCCCAGTTTCAAAGGCAGGGGAAGTAGACTCTACCTCTTGATGAAAGAAGCTGCAGAGTCACATTGCAGAGCATGGCATGGAGACAAGAAGTGGAGACTTGGGCCATTTTTACTCTCTATTACGGTAGCAGAGCAGGATTGGATCTCTGCTCTAGCTGGCTCCAAGCTGTGTTCTTTCCACAAGGCTTCACTTCCAGGGAGGATAAACAATTTGTAGGACAGAAATGAGCAAAGGAAAGGGAGCAAAAAAGCCCAGGACATGTTTGGAGAACACTACATGTTTCATCCTGGATGAGGTGTGGGGTGTATAAAGGGGAACAGCAGAGAGGAAGGCAGGCAGGGTTGATCTGGTCAGTCTTTGGAGACCTTGAATACAACAGTAAGCTGCTTGGACTTTTATCGTGCCTGTTAGAAGCCATGGAAGGATTTTTTTTTTAAGTCAGACTTATATAACTCTGTACAGTAAAATTCACTTTTAAGGAGTACATATCTATGAGTTTTGACAAATATGTATGATCTATCACAAAAATAAACTATATAGAATATTACCACCCCCCCCCAAAAAAGTTTCCTTGTGCCACTTGTAGTCAATTTCTCCCTCTCCCCTAGTCCTTGGCAACTACTAATATAATACCATTCCTATAGTTTTGCTTTTTCCAGAATGTCATATAAATGGAATCATGCCATATATAGAATTTTATGTCTTTTCTTTCATTTTACATAATGCTCCTGAGATTTGTGTATGTTATTGTGGGTATCAGTAGCTCATTCTTTTTTAATGCTGAGTTGTGTTTCATTGAATGGATGTATCACAATTTGTCTATTCCCAAGACGAGGGACATTTGGGTGATTTCTAGTTGGGGCAATTTTAAATAAAGTTGCTATAAACAGTAATATGTGAGTCTGTTTGAAAATATATTTTCATTTCTCTTTCGTAAATACCTAGAGTAGGATTTCTAGGTCAAAGTGTATATATAACTTTATAAGAAACTGCCAACCTATTACCTGAAATGTCTGTACGAGTTTGTATTCTTACTAGTAATGTGTGTGTGGTCTAATAGCTTCATCTCCTTGTTAGCAACAGCATTGTCAGTTTTTTTCCTTCTATTTTTAGCCATCCTAACAGTTGTAGTTCCTTATGGTTTGAATTGGCATTTCTCCAATGACAGGATGTTGGGCATCTTTTCATGTACTTCCTCCATCTCTCTTCTTTTCACATTAAAAAAAAAATGGGTTGCTTTCTTCTATTAAGTTTTAAGAGTTCTTTATATATCCTAGGCATACATTTTTTATCAGATAATTGTTTTGAAAATGTTTTCTCCCAGACACTCAGAAGGGTTTTAATGGGAAGTAACTCTTGAGTTGTAAAGGTGTGCTCTGTGGCACTGTGGGGTAGGGGAGTGGATAGGGAGGGAGAGACAAGGAGGCTGTCTTAATAGTCAGGCGAGAGCTGAGGCTCTGAGCCCGCCAGGCCAGGGGCAGTGGTATAGTGAGGAGCAAAGAGCCAGAGGTATGGGGCCCTTTGGATGTTGGTAAACATTTCTTTTACCCTGTGAGTCCCTCCCTCCCACCTTCCTTCTTTTAACAGATATAGAACACCTACTAAGTATGATTGGGCTAGATGAGCTTTCAGGTGCTAGGAAGTTCTTACAAGCCAGCTTGGGCTCTTATGAGCTGAACTAGGTGCAAAGCAGAGGGATCCCCTCCTTAAAACCAGGCTGTTCTGATAGAAAAGCTCTGGAGGTCATCAATTTTGGCCTCTCACCCAATGTAGGATCTCCTGGGAAGCACAACCAACAGGTACCTGTTCACTTCCTGTGGGTGCCCCTCCTGGGATGGGGGGTCTACTCCATCCAAGGGAACACTTTCATTTTCTCTTTCTCTTTGTCTTTTTAAAGGGAAAGGATCACACCTTTTACTAAGGGGAAGTGCCCTCCGACAGTGGATTACAATTCAGATCCTACTCCTTAAAGCCACACGACAGCCCGCGGTGACCAGAAGGCCCAAAGGACTGAAGACGGATCTGGGGATGGGAGGGTGAGAGTGGGAATGGGGGTGGGGGTCTTGGAGAAAGGACATATGGGAATGCCTGGGAGAGGGGTAGATGTGGTGATGTGATGGAACTACTTTTCTGGAGACGTCTACCTGGAGGTCACAGTGCCTGCTGAGACAGCTAGGATGAGAGATCTTTTGTTATGAGATCAATTATCCTGAGAATTCAAAGCAGCCAGTGACATGAACATGGGAGCTAGACGGCGATGGACTAAAAAGGTGGAACGCGGCTGACACTTTTGGAACCCCTTTCTATAAAGCCAAGGTGCTTAACTCCCTGTTCATTAAAATCCAAAAAGGCGGGAGAGTGTGGCATATGTCATAAGGCAGCTCTAGGTCCCCCTCCAGGAGCACTTAATCTCCACGCCAGGATGCTTCTGGAAGTTCAGCAGGGCCTCATGCTATGAGTAGGCTGCTGACCTCCAGGCAATGTGCAGCCATTGGGAACAATTAGTTTCACCCCTAGAGTCAGGCCTCATAGGCACACCAGTCTAGCACAAAGTTGTGTCTGTGGGCATTGGCCACAGTGTCCTGAGCTGCTTCCCATACTGTTGTCTGTGAGATTGAAGAGGATGGCAGAAGTATATTGTCCCTAGAGAAAAGGAGACAGAGGCACCACAGCCTCAGCCAAAAAACTCATATAAAGAAAAAGAAAAATACTTTGAATACTTCTTCAGAACTTGAGTGCCTTACAGAAAGCAGTACTTTCTCATTCAGGTCAAATTAACTGTTTTGGAAGAAGTAAAACTGTCTTTATTCACAGACAACATGTCATCTATGTAAAAAATCATACTGAATCCTCAAAGAAGGATGATGAGCCAAAATAGATACAAACTAGAGCTAATAAGTCAGTTTAGCAAGTTCAGGAAATAAGATCTATATACCAAAATCAACTGTTTCTATATATTAGCAATAAAAAATCAAAAATTGAAAATGTCATTTATAATAGCATCAAAACTATCAGATACCTAGGTATAAATTTGACAAAAGATGTACAAGATCTGTACACCGAATTCAGCTAAAATACTGCTGAAATTAAAGAATACCTAAATGAGGGAGAGATATACCATGTTCATGAATCAAAGACAATGTTTTTAAGATGTTAGTCCCTCCTCCCCCCATATCAATCTATGAATTTAAAGCAATACAAATCAAAATCTCAGTAATTTTTTTAAGTTGACAAGCTGATCTAACACTTACATGGAAATATTAAAGACATAAAATAGCTAAAACAAATTGGAAAAAAAGGAACAAAGCTGGAAAACATTACTTCATCTCACAGTGTGAAATTGGTGTCATGATAGACAAACAGATTAAAGGAACAGAATATAGAACCCAGAGACAGACACACATAGGGGCAATGGATTTTCAACAAAGGTGCAAAGACAATCCAATGGGAAAATAGTCTTTCAACAAATGGTGCTGGAATTATTGGATAGCAACATGCAAACAAAACAAAAACAAAACAAAACAAAAAACTATGACCAGACTTGAATTATATACAAAAATTAACTCAAAATAGATTATAGACCTAAATGTAAAAATCTAAACTATAAAACTTCTAGAAGAAAATATAAGAGAAAATATTTGGGCTTTGTGTTAGGCGAATATTTCTTAGATATTAATTTGACTACTTAGTCGAATGTTTAACAATTTGAACAATTTGTTAGATTCAATTAAAATGAAACTTTTGTTCTTTTAAAGACACTAAGAGAATGAAAAGACTAGCCATAGATAGACAAGAAAATATTTGCAAATCATATATCTTATAAAGGACCTATATCAGAATTCATATATTAGTCATAGAAATGCAAATTAAAACCATAATGAGATACCACTGCCCACCTATTAAGATAGTTAAAAAGAATGACCATACCCAGTGTTGAAGATGTAGAACTGAAACTCATATACTATAGGTGGAAATATAAAATGGTACAATCCCTTTGAAAAAGTTTGGCAAGTTAAAAAATTAACCATACACCTATCACATGATCCAGCCATTCCTCTCCTGAGTATTTACCCAAGAAAAGAAAGCGTGTCCACACAAAGACTGTGCAGAAATGTTTCTAGCCATTTTATTTGTCATAGCCCCAAACTGGAAAAAACCTAAATGTCCATCAACAAGTGAATGAATAAACAAATGCAGTTTAATCATACATATGCCAAGACATATAATTGTACACTTAACATGCGCTGTTTATGTTACTTATACCTCAACAATTGTTACCGTTTATAAAAGAAACTAAGGAGAAATAATGCAATGTAGGATCCTAGGATTCTGGAAAGAAAAATGAGCATTAGTGTTAAAATTGGTGTAATTCAAATAAGGGCTGTGGTTTAGTTAATATTATGCCAGTGTTAATATCTTAGTTTTGATCACTTTACTATGGTCTTGTAGAAAAGAGGTTGAGTGAAGGCGCTATGAGAAATCTGTACTATCATTGCAACTTTTCTGTAAGTCTAAAATTAATATGAAATAAAGTTAAAAAATATCTGCGATAACTTTTAAAAGATGCTTTACCTTATATAAAAAGTGCATTTTTCAAATATATTAGCTATCATATTTTCGACAGTCACTGTTGCCATAGAGAAAGTCAGCAAATTTGGAGTGCTTACCTTTTTGTAAGAGAAACCTGCATAGTAAATTCAGGCAGTTATTTTAAATACTTTGCCATGAGATACCAATGACCTTCTGTTACAAAAGCCATGTACGCTGAAAAGGAACAGCCTACTATAACGGAGTGAAAGGTTCTCTCACTGCCACAGAAGACTCCGTTTCAGTTTCTAGGTCTGGAACTATTGTCTTGGCTGTCTCTAGCTAAGGCTCTTTGAGCACTTTGGTATAGTAAGACTCGATGAATCTGCATCCTTGTTTGACTCAATGGTTTCAGTGTAGCCTTCAGGCAAATCGACAGATCTTTCTTGAGCTTTCCTTTCCTTTTTATAAAACATAAAAACTGACCTGCTTTTGTAACAGGATTGTGAGGATTAAATAAGATATTGTACAGTTGTGTGCAATTCAAATGTAAGGTGGAATTGAAGACTTAAACTACAAAATTTGTTTTAAAGATTTCTCCTTCAAGGAGAATTCACAAAATCCTGATTTGTGAAATTAACAACTGGAAAAAGAATTTCCTAAAGGGTTCCTTTCAAATAACTTTAGGATGGGAAGCCCACATCACACATTTTAGGAAAATGTTCATTATGTGTATCTTTGTATTTGCATAAAACTTTATTACACTAAACTCAACTCTTCTAAATGCTCATTTGAGCCTGACAACCCTCTAACAATTAGGGTGAACTAAACTGCTCTAACAAATAGTCCCAAATATGTAGTTACTCAACTATAACAGAAGTTACATTTCTTGCACCCATAACAAACCAAAGCAGGTTTCAGGTTTGTAGGCAGTTCTCCATACAGTGATTCAGGGATCCACGCTCCTTACAACTTGTGACTCTGCCACAGCCTATGGCCTGGTTGTCATCTGCACCTGGCTAATATAAGGAGAGCTAAGGGAACCTCACATAGGCTTTCATCACTTCTGTTTACATTCTACTAAAGAATTCTGACACAAGGATACACTTGCCTGCGAGAGGTTGGGAAATGCAGTCCAGCAGTTTGCTCAAAGAAGGGAGGGATAGATTTTAGTGGATAGCTAGTGGTCTCCATCAGTTTATAGATGAGGGAATGATCATAACAGGGTTAAGTAACTTGCCAAAACTTGTTAGGTCACAACCAGGTAACAAATTCAATACTGTAGCCTAGAGCCCCTGACAACCATGTCTAGTGCCTTAAGAAGCCCAGGCCCGACCCTGATCTGAACCACCACTGCCTCTCACCTGGACTCTCCTCGCTGGTCTTCCACCCTTTCCCCTGCAGTCTGTTCTCCACCCTGCAGATGGGGGACCCTATTAACACCTGATACCAAATCATTGCGATGATGCTGAAGATTCAAACCTGGGGGAGAAAATTACCCATGATCCCACCGCCCTCATAAACTTGTCATTTCCCCCATGCTGTCTCTCAGTCCTTGTTCATGGGTGCACAGATTCGAGGGAAATCGACCCAGTGAGGGGCATGGTCTGCACTTGATCCAGGTCTGACTCCACACTGTGGTTCCCAGAGCAAGAAACAACAAAGGCTACTTTCCAGGTCACATGTTTATTTTTACAAAAGTGGTGGCCATACAGCCAGAGGGACATGAAGTGTTCTAGATAGTAGGCACAGTGCCTGTAGCAGCAAGAGCCTGCTAGGGGAGACTCATGCCTTTCTCCTTGGTCCCCACGATCCAGGGAAAATGTCAAAATCATACAACATCCCCATTCCCACATACCCCCCCCTTCATTTTTAGTAATATCCAATTAGATTTATGCATTCTTCCAGCCAAAGAAATAGGCTATAATTGATTTCACAGAAAACCTTCATGCAGCCAAGAAACTCAGGGCTCTGGAGGAGAGAGGCTTATTCTTTTACTTTCCAAACACACTGTCCCCTTGTGCAAGGTTCAGCTCCATCTGAAACCACTGCACAGATGGACAGTGACAGGACTGGATACAAGCAAAAGCTGGTTACTCAGCTCACCATGCTGGGAAGGCTGCCCCTTTTTGGGCAAAATATGACTGAAGCGAAACATTAACCTGGAGCTGGTACAATGTCAAGACCTCCCCATCCAAGCCCCAGGTTCTGGGTGTCTGTGAAGAACAGGATTTGGTTTGTAGGACTAAGGACAACAGAGGCTGCTGGCATCTCTGGCTCTACTCCCAATGGCTTAGAAACAGAGGTCCCACTGGTGGAAAGATGGAGCCTTATCTGATGGGTTAATCTGCTTAGGTTGACCATTCCTCTACAGCAAGTAGGATCATCAGTTTAACCCCAAACAGGAAGCACATGGGCCCACTGAGAGCTAATGCCAGAATTCACATGCTTTGCATACAAGCAAGAGAATGGGGTTTCTTATTTTTTTCCTATGCCCTCTCCAGAGGCCAAATGGATAAGGGGGTTCCTTCGTCTTCTAAGTGCCATGAATGTCCCAGTACTTGGGCTGAAAGACCTTAAATGACAGACCACTCCCAGGTGTCCCCTCAGTTTTCCTCTGACTTTCCATGAGTTTTGTAACCACAAGGTCTAAGACAGCCATGAATTTCCACACTAGAAGGGTCCCAGGGAGGTCTTGTACTGAGCGATAGATGAGTAAAAACTATAGTTTAGAGGAACAAATGACTCGCCCACAGCTGCACAGCTCATTGGGCAAGGACTGAAACCCAGGCCTCTGACTCCTAGTGCAGTGCACGTGCTCTCTCAGAAGGCCACCGCCTGGCACAGCTCACTTCATTGCAGCTTTCCTTATGTGACACAATTCCTTTTCAGACTCTCGGTTTTTAGCCGAGGCTGGACAGTTCTTAAGATGAGAGTTGCATAAATGACCAACTTTTAGTAAGAGGAAGGACCTCGAGGAGTTCCTTTCCCTCTGGAATGGAAACGGAGCTAACTTTTCTCTGAGCTTAGGATTTGTAAGGCACTGAAATCAACTACGGCTGGGGATGGGGGAGAAAAAAAGAGGATGAGTGGTTAGAGAAATCAAGCGGATGCTCTATTCTTTCAGCCCCACAGGGAGAATCCTCACGAAACCTAACAATGGTGGGCTCCATTTTCTTGCTTGGTGTGTTCCACCCCACTCCCCATTCCACGGGGCAGCATGGACACATCCCCACCAGGACTAAGAGGGTTCTGGGGACAAGAGGCACGGAGGGTTGGAGAGCCAAGAATAAGCCCAGGTTCTCTATATACAATTCAGAGCAGAAACCATTCATGCCACACCAGCAGGTATCCCAGGTCTAGGCTGGGACAGGATTCAACCCTGAAATGTCCCCAGGGACATGATCCTCTCGGAGTAGACTGGGTGGTGGCTGGGGTGGGCCTGCGAGCCTGAGCATGAAGGAGGGAGGGGCAGCACATCACCAAGGATGGCAGAGAAAACTTTGGGATAGGACCTTTGGCACAGCACATCTTCAACCGCCTGCCCATCTGTTGCCCTCCTGAGACCCCAGGGATGGAGAGGAACCTTCCTCCTTTCTGCCCATGAGGATAAATTCTGGCTGACGGAAGCAATGGCAGTGCCGCTCCAGGGCACCCCTTCATCATTTTAGCCAAACCTGTGCCTAGCTGATCTAAAGTGGAGCCTTTGGGACTCAACCACTGAACCCAAAGCACTCCAGTCAGTTGTGATGCAGAATAGGAAGCAGTAACAGCTACCAAAGCCTTCGGGCAGATATTGTTAACCCCCGGCAACAGATGAAAAGCTGGGCTCAGAGGCTGAGTGACTCACCCAAAGTCACACAGCTAATGAGTGGCTGGACTGAGAACTGAACTCAGATACATCTGACTTCAAATCCCATGTCCTTCCCACCCCACTAGGTGGTCCCTGGAGGTTAGGAACAGGCCATCAGGGTTGTCTAGAGGGGTTCTTTCTGAAAGTATGAATCTGGGAGAGCAGCTAAGCATAAGTGAAGGGAAGATGCCTCCTGACCTTGGGGACAGTGTCCATCCACACATCTGTCTCTTTGTGGCTGGGCTCTGACTCAGTGCCTGGCAGCCTTGCAGATCTTGTCGTATACCTCAGGAAAGGCATCATGGCAGTTGAGCTGATCTCGCAGCTTGTGGTAGAGTGAGCCGTCAAACATCTCCCAGAACTCCTCGCGGTTCATGTAGCAGTCAGCGTACAGCATCTGGAACCTGCAGAGCAGAGATGGGGTGCGGATGTGGAGAAGTGATGTTAGTGGGACACAGCACGTTCTGCAGTGCAGAAATCACTTCTGGAGGATTTTCTTGTCAAATCCCCCTAATGATCTGGTGGTGGAAGATGTTGCGGGAATTCTTATCCCCAATTTGCAGATGGGAAATCGAGGTTCAGGGCATTAAGCGACTTGGCAGTAGAGGCAGAGTCAGGAGTAGAACTGAGACTGCTGGCTTCTCCCTGTGCCTGGTGCACTCTGTCCCTGGCGGGGCCACTGGCTGCTTTCTTTTCATTTTTTTTATCCTGGTGTTTAATAAACTGCATATATTGAAAGTATACAACTTACTAAGTTTGACATATGTATACAACCTAGAAACCATCATCTCGGTCCAGATAATGATCACAATGACCCTCCAAACTTTTCTTTATGCCCCTGTGTTTTCTCCCTCCACCAGCCCAGGAGGATTTGCTTTCTTTCACCGAGGATTATGGAATTTTATATACGTGGAAACATCGCTACTCTTTTTTCCTGGCTTCTTTCTATTAGCATAATTATTTTGAGATTTGTTCACGTTACATAGGTCAATAGTTTGTTCCGGGCCATCTTCTGAGCACTGATCGATCCTGGGACTGTGTGGCTTTCACAATCATAAATTCCTTCCTCCTTAGCTTTGGTCTTCCAACCTGGAATGGCATCCCCCAGAACATATGGAAAACCACCCCATCATCTTCCCTGGGGGGAGAAGTGGGGCAGTTCTTGAGTTCCCAGCTCAAGCAGCTGGGGTGGGGGGTGGGGGGATACAGGAAGGGATGCAGAGAGAAGAGGGGCAGGAGCCCTGCAAGCCCACCTCCTTAACTTTCACTAGGTACTTTCCAAAGCAGAGGCTGCCACAGCGACAAACTCCAAAGCAAACAGATGGTCTGACTCAGAAGCTGGCCACCTTGGACCTTCCCTGAACCACCCTGCAGCCATCCTCTAGAGCTAGAGGCCAGAAGGCTCAGGCCACATTTGGAGCCACTCACCCATGAACACTTCGGACGAATTTCTCCAACTGCCGCATGCAGGACCTGGCTTCGAAGTGCTTCACGCGTGGCTCCCCATAAGCTCCGATGTCCACGTAGAGCTCTGTCTCGTCTCCCTTGGGGTGCACCAGGCCAGGCTGGCTGGGCAAGATGAACGGGCACAGCCAGATGGGGTAGATCTGGGTGGAACAGGCAGGGGGTGTTAGTGCCTTTTCTCCAACAAGTGAAAGGCTCATGGCTGGCCTACCCCACATCTACCCAAAGGGAGGCTTTTCAGTGCTCTCCAGGGCCCCATCTTCTGGCTGCTCACAGCTTCACCCCCAAGCCCAGACTGAGAGTACCCCAACTACACACTAGAGGGCGCAATCTGAGAAGTTCACGGAAATACTCATCATAGGGCCCTATGACTGCTCTCTTGTCAGGGCCATCGCTGAGCGGGCTCATTTTGCAGTTGAGAAAACAGAGGCCTCTCTAACTGCCCAAGGTCAGTCACAGGGTTCAGGGGAGAAGATCGTGGGTTCCGCAGGACGGCTGCTGGCCTGGCCTGCCCGGCCCCGCCCCGACTCACGTGGACGTCGTTGTGGAAGGTGCGCAGGGCCGCTATCATGCACTTCATGGGCACCAGCATGTCTTGCACCACGTGGTGTTGCTCGTACAGTTTGCGCAGGGTCTCGCCCTGGGTCAGCTTCAGCAGGGAGATCTTGGGAGGCACCAACCAGCCAAAGAGGTAGCGGAAGATGGGGTTGTTGCCAAAGGGAATGATGTCCTGAAAGACGAAGGTTGGGGATGCAGAGAAGGAACCAAGGATGGAGCGTCTTCATGTGCCAGCAGCCAGGCTCTCAATCGGTGCTTGACATGTATGACAGGGTTCACCCCAAATGGAGGGGTGTGATGGTCCCTAGGATTTACCCAGTTGGATCTGAGTTGGAGTCTTGGTTCTGGCATTTACCAGCTATGATGAGCTTGGGCTAGTTACTTAGCCTCTCTGAGCTCAGTTTCCTTATCTGTAAAATGGGACTTGTGAGAATAGTGACATACCAAATGGAAAGCACTCAGCCCAGTGCCTGGAGCAAAATAATAAGGTACCTATAACTGTTCTAGCTGTTGAGGTCAGAGTGGCTGGCACAGAGCAGGCAACTACAAATGTCTGAGAAATAAATGCTATTAAATGAGAAGAGGGATACTCAGAAAGCATAGACAATCCTCCTCGGGTCACAGAGCCAGGGACAGCTCTCACTGGGGTGGGCAAGGTCTGGCTCAGGTTCAACAGTGAGCCCACTGGTTTACAGCATCTCCTGGGAGGCCTTCTCTGACTCCCAACCTCCCCTTTAAACTGTCACTGCTCCCCATCCCTCCAAGTACAACAGCAAATTCTTGCTCATCTGTCAAGGCCAAGCTTGATGGCTGCCTCCAACCCTAGACAGAACTAGCCACTTCCTTTTCATGTTCCTGTGGCCCTCACAGTGCCACCCCACCTGCCTACTCCAACTTAGTCTCCCCAAACCTCCCCCGAGCAGAGGCTGTTCTTCCTCCCTCAAATCACAGGGAGAGCTGTCTCACTCAGCACTGCTGCTTTCCAGGACATCCTCTGCTTCCCACCAGTTCCGCTATGGCTCCCAACAGCAAGGACCATGGCATGGCCCTCTGCTCAGTCTTCCTCCCTGCTCCAAGTCTGCTGTCTTCCTGAGGGTCACCAGTGTCCACTGGTAAACCACTCCCACAGCTCCTTGACACCAAGGATGTTCCCTCATTAGATAATTATGAGGTGCCCATGAGGTCAAGTACTAGGTTCTATGCTAGGCACTGGGGATACCAAGATAACTGAGATATGGTCCCTTGTCCTCAGGTGTAGAAGAGACGTGGCCATAGGACTACGGTGTAAGAAAAGCTGGGACCAAGAAATGCAGAGGCAGCTCACAAAAGGGTCCACATTAGACTAGGGGCCAGGGGAGGCTCCAAAAGAAGGCACCATGCTGACCTTTGGGGTTGAGTGACTCTTCCCCTCCACTCCCTTGGAATCACCTCTCTGATCACCAGTCCACTCCCATAAGGGAGAGACCTGTCTGCTTTCTTCTCCGTTAGATTCCAGCACCTACACCAATGCCTGGCATACAATGAGAGTACAATACATGCAATGGTTTTTTTTGTCTCCTCGGCTTTTTTGGAAATGCAGAAATCCCAAAAGTCCAAAGGTTAAGCCTCCTTTCAAGTCTCTGCCCTTTCTTTCCACTCCCCAAAGGCAGCCGCTGTTAGGAACTGGGTACCTTCTAGAGACATTTGATGCAGACAAGCAGATGGGCTGTACAAAAAGCAACTCACAGATAGGGGCATCGACAGCCTCCTGCTTATCACTGTATCCTGTGCATCAGCACTCACAGTGCTACCCATTCTGTGTCATGGATGCCTAATACTGTGCTGCAGGGACCCACAAACTATGGCTCCTGGGACAAATCTAGTCCACCTTCTGGTTTTGTAAATAAAGTTTTATTGGAATATATCTATGCCCATTCATTTATATACTGTCTGCGGCTGCTTTCAGGCAATAAGGGCAGAGTTGCTCCTAGAGAGGCCTCACGGTCCGTGGAGCCTAAACTACTACCTGGCCCTTTACAGAGAATGTTTGTTGACCTCTGCTCTACAGTATGGAGGTAGCCTAATTTACTTAATCAGTTCTATACTAATTAATGAGTATTTCAATTATTTCCTGACTACTCCAATGAATATCCTTTGTGCATGCATCTTTGTGCATTTATACGTACATTTATCTGTAAGATAAATTCCTAGAAGTGGAAAATTCTGGTTCAGACAGTGTGTGCAATTTTAATGGATGCTATTTTAAGAGCGTGCATCACTTTATACTCTCCCAGACAACGTAGGAGACCGCTGTTTCCCCACACCCTGGCCAGCGTGGTGTGTTATCAAACTTCCACATCTCTGTCATTCTGGTAGGTGGAAAATGAGGCTCCCGTAGTTTTGTTTCACCTGTCTTGAATTCTGAGTGAGACCACATCACTTTTATTATGTTTAAAAAACATTTACATTTTTCCTCCTAAAAGAGTCCATTGTTAGAAAAAAGTTATCAGCTGGAACCACTCCTTTTCCAATGTCTCAACCTCAAAAAGTTCGGGTGCCCTGCCCTTCTCCTTTACCTCCTCTGTCTACCCCATTATTCACCCTTCTGCCTTGGAGTGATCCTGGGCCCTATGTCCCTGGCTTCACTCCTGGTCCTGTCCTGCCAGCATTCTAAGGTCAGTCATCACAGCCTCTCCCATTCTCAGCCCCCTGCTCTCCAGCTGCCCTTAGCCTTTACCTGTGTCCAGCCTGTTATTGGCTTTCTCTGCTCTGCTGGGATGCAGGACCCCACTAAGGGTTCAACAGGCCCAATTTGATCCAGAACCCCAAACCCCAAAGGCAGGCCCTGTGATAACGGCATTGTAACAATCAAAGACCTATCTATCCTTCCGTATTGATGCTATTTCTCTGAATCAGCCAACCATTTAAACTGCTGAAAATGAGGACATTGAAAAGAAAGGAAAGACAGGGCTGCCCAGAGTCCCTTTTCTTTTCAGTCCTTCCTTATTCATCAGTAGCCAAGGCGAAGTGTTGGTAGAATGTGAATGTTATCAAGAAGGGAAATAAAAGCATTTGAGTTAGTTTTGTGCAGCACTTTCACTGGTTCTTTAAGAATGATATACATATGCATGAAGTTAAATGTTCTTATGTTATTTAAATGATAAATAGTAAAACTCATGCTAATAACTTAAATTTTTTATATTTCTTTGCTCAGAATAACATTAAATAGCAAATATTTATGATAAGAGACAGACCAAGGAAGAGAGCAAAAAGCTTTGTAATTTATTATCTTTGATGGCACGTTTTCCCCTACTTTTTGCACTGGGCCCTGAAGATTGTGTAGCTAGCTCTAACCTCAAATATTGCTGATTGACAAAGCTGGGTGAGGAAGAGACTAGACCAGCCAAGTGTGGCCCAGATGTGACAGGAATGAATTGATCACCTAGAATGCTGCTGATCATGACCACACTGATATATGTGACCTCAGTCCTGCCCTGAAGTCCTGACATATGGAGACAGCTGCCCACTCGACGTCCTACACAGATGTCTGAAAGGCATCTCAAACTGACATGCCCTAGACCAAACTTCTCATTTCCCTTCCCAGGCCTTTCCCCCGTGTTGCCCACAGCAGTCAATGGCATCTCTGGTCACCCAGTTGCTTGGGCCCCTAACCTTAGACACCTCATGGCCAATCTGTTCAGAGGATTGGTTGATTCAGCTTTCACAGTATCTCCCAGATATACTTTTTTCCTCCTCTACTGCTACTACCCTAAATTCAGATATTTTCTTTCTTCTATTTTTCATCTAGCTGTCAAAGTTATTCATTTAAAACAGATCAGGTCATGTCATCACTTTTCTGTGCAAAGCCCTCTTCCAATTTCCTATCATACTTAGAATAAAATATAAAGTCCTTCCTTGACTTATAAGGACCCATATGATTCAGGCTCTGATTGCTACGTGACCTTATTCCTCACCATGGATCTAGCTCAGGGGTCTTCTTGCTGTTTTTCATCTATGACAACTAGTTAACTACATGCAAGAGTGGCATCAGACTCCTACCTCACATCATATAAAAAATTTAACTCAAAATAAATCAACAACCTAAATATAAGAGCTAAAATCATAAAGCTCTTAGAAGAAAACATAGGCATAAATCTCCATAACCCTGGATTTAGTAAGGGATTCTTAGATATGGCACTGAAAACACACATAACAAAAAATAGATATATTGAACTTCATCAAAACTAAAAATTTTTGTGCATCAAAAGAAAGTGAAAAGACAACCTACAGGATGGGAGCAAATATTTATAAGTCATTTCTCTCATAAGGGTCTAGTGTTCAGAACATATAAACTCTTACAACTTAACAACAGATAAGCCAATTAAAAATGAGCAAAGGAGCTGAATAGACACTTCTCCCCAAAATATGCAAATGGCTAATAAGCATGCGAAAGGATGTTTAACATCATTAGTCATTAGGAAAATGCAAATCAAAATCACAATGAGATTCCATTTCATACCCACTAGGATGGCTATAATCAAAAACCAGAGAACAAGTGTTGGTGAGAATGTAGAGAAACTGGAACATTGCTGTTGGAAGTGTAAAATGGCTCAGTTACTGTGGAAAAAAGGTAAGTGGGTCCTCAATAAATTAGACACAGAGTTACCTAATGACCCAGCAGTTCCATTCATGAGCATATACTCAAAAGAACTGCAAACTAGTACTCAAACTAATACTTGTATGTGAATGTACAGCAGCATTATTCACAATGCCAATTGGTGGAAACAATCCAAAATGTCCACCCATAGGTGAATAGATAAACAAAATGTGTCATATCCATACAATGGAGTATTATTCAGCAATAAAAGGAAACGAGTGCTGATACATGCTAGAACACAGATGAATGCTGAAAGTATACTTAGTGAAAAAGGCCGGACACAAATGATTCCATTTATATGAAATACCTGAAGTAGATAAATCCATAGAGACAGAACAGATTGATGGTTGCCAGGCTGGGGGAAGAGGGAATGAGGAGCGACTGCTTAATGGGCATAGGATTTCCTTTTGGGGTGATGGAAACATTTTGAAACTAGATCAAGGTGATGGTTGCACAATATTATGCATGCACTAAATGCCACGGAATTGTATACTTTAAAATGGTTAAATTTATGCTATTTCACTTCAATTAAAAGAGGAAAAAAAAAAATCCATGCAGCTCATTTGAGGACCTGTGCTCTGGCACCTCCCTCGCATAGAACACTCTCCCCTGCTACATGGCTTGTCCTCCTTATGTTCAGGTTCCTGCTAATAAGTCATCTCCTGAGAGGCCTTCCCTGATGCCCTTCAAAATGTCACTGCTCCCCCTCCCTCCAAGTACAACAGCAAATTCTTGCTCATCTGTCAAGGCCAAGCTTGATGGCTACCTCCAACCCTAGACAGGACTAGATTAACCAATTCCTTTTCTTGTTTTTGTGGCCCTTTATAGGGCTAGAGTCTGTCTACTTGGCTGGGCTACAGTTCCCTGAGGACGGAACAGGTCAGTGTTCCCCAAATTACCTGGCCCAGCACTCCACTCTCAGCTGTTCCCTGGGAGCCTGCCGCTTTAAGTGAAGAAGGTCCGATCTCAGAGGAAGCAACTGTGTTGCTATATAAGAGTGTGTTCCAGTTCCCTAGGACAAAGTCACTCTTTGCCCTTAAGGGAGAGAGTGTGGCTACAATGTTAACCATCCTGGTTCCCTGCCCTGCCACCTTGGAGGAGCCAGGACTACTGGGAAATCTGAGCCTCACCTGGAGCTCCCAGAAGATGCTACGCGTGTGCCGGTGGTAGTAGTGTCTCAACGGGATGTATTCCAGGCCCTCTCGGTTTGTCTTCAGATAGTTCTCCACGTGCTTGAAGAACCACGGCTTGTAGTAACTGCCAATGCTATTCAGCTGAAATGACAGAGGGCATTGTGTCAGCCCACAGACAAGCACTAAGTGCCATCAGGGTGTAACAGTGATACCCAGCTTCTGTTCAGCACTCCTGGCCTTTTCAAAGCTCTTTCATGTCTATTATCTCCTTTTTAGACTCTTGAAAGCCTGGTGAGGTTAAGCACAGCGGGTATTCTCTAACAGGGAGAGCAGAAGCTCAAAGAGGTTAAGTGGTGTGCCCAGGGCCGAACAGCTAGTTCCTGATAGTCTAGAGGGCTGAGTGACCCCGACCTAGTCCCCTGCTCTTTCTCAATGAGAAAATCAAAGTGCAAATGTTTTTTGGCATCTGCCACAACACGGTGCTCCATGCAGGTGAATTCCTCCCTCCCTCCCTGACACCAGGCCAGTGTTGGCACAAACACACAGCATGGGTCATCCCCTCCTCCCTGAGTCCCATAGTCAACAGCACTAATTAACCATGACACTTTCCCTGCAGCCCTAGACTAAGCCTCACTATCCTCTGAGTGTGTGCTCCCCCTAGGCAGCCACCGTTAATAGAAGAAACCCACAGAGCAAACCTACATACTTCCTTGGCACTGGGCGTTGTGGCACCTAATGCCTAAACCTTATATTTAGCTGGTGTCTTCTTCAGTCCTAAATGGTTCAGGACCTCACCTGTGCCCTGGGATGACTTAGCTTCTCTGGGCGCTACTTCCTCATCTGTAAGATGAATTATGAGCAAATGCTTTCAGAGAGAGGCAGGGCAGCAGCCTCAAAGGAGCACAGGCTTCCGGACTGGGCAGCTAAGGCCAAATCTTGGCCTAGTCACACACTAGCTGTGTTACTTTGGGCAGGTTATTCATTCAGCCAGTTTCTTCACATGTAAAATGGTAATACAAATATATGCTTAGTGGGAGTTTTTCTTGGTGTCTATCAGAAATGATACATACACACACATACATACTGTGGATGCTCAGGCCTCACATCAGACCAGCTTCTCGAGGGGGCAGGAGAGGCACTGGAGTTTTATGGGGCAGATAACACCACACCCAGCTGGGCAGGCTAAGTAAAGGGTTAGGAAGAAGTGGAGAATAGAAGTCAGAGAGGAAAAAAGTCGTCAGGGAGCCATTAGGGAGGCAAGACATGAGGCAGCCCCAGGGTAGCTGGTGGATGGGAATAATCAGAACACGTGCCAAGTGCCCATACTCCAGGCAGTGTCACCAGCACCTAACCATTTCATTCTTTATCCCTTCCAAGACCTTGCATAGTAGGGCTGTCCCTGTTTCACGAAAGAGACTGAGAATTATCAAGCTTATGTAGACTGCCTGAGGCCACCAGGCTGGCAAAAGGCAGGGCAAGAATGTACCCCACGCTGTGCAAGGCCAAGGTCAGAAAGTAGAGAACCCTGAATGGTAGGCTCTGGAAGGTGGGCATTATCAAAACAAAACAAAACAATCCTATTTTTTTCATGATTCTAAATGCAATGTACACTCTATGAAAACTTTAAACCCTGCAGAAGTATATAACTTGGAGAACCACTTCTGTAGCCTCACCCTCACCCTTGCAGCCTACTAAAACTTATGTGTTCATTGGATTTTATTTTCTGTGCACACACACACACACACACACACTTATAAAAATGGGACCATCCCATGCATACTCTTGGCCAATTTGCTTTTTCTACTTATAAGACACTAGGCTGACCCTGGGAATGTTACTTAGCCTCTCTGAGCCTCATTTTCTGTGCAGGCAAAATGGAAACAATATTACCCCCTGGTTGGGAAGACTAAAAGATAATGTAGAAAGTGCCATGCATAAGGCCAGCCCATAATGCCTGCCCACAGTGGGAGCACAATATTCAGTTTCTGGCCCCCACTGGCCTTCTAGCCCCACATCCCTTCGGCAATCCCTTCCACCCTGCAGCCAGCCAATCCTTTAAGTGGTTGCTTATCTGGGTATCGCCCTCTTCTGCAGGCCACTCTACTGGTAGGCCACTTTGCAGGGGGAAACCAGGGGCCACAGTGTGCCAGGAAAGTGGGGTTACAGAGCCTGTTTGTCTAAGTCAGTTTCAGTGAAGATGGTATAGGGTAGGGCAAAAGACACCATGCGCTGGCCTCTGCTTTCTGATGCAAAGGAGATTGAAATCCAATAGGAACACAGCACCCCGATCTAACTCTGGGTGGGGCCTGGCTACACACCTGGCAGTAGCACTAGCTGCATAATAAGATTGAGACTTGGGAGTACCTGGAGACAGGTGCTCCTGGTGCTCACTGACTTATCAGAAACAATTCATACCAGAGAAGCCCAGAATATGATCAAGAACCCAGACTGTCTCCCTCCCCCAGGGCACATAGCTGGGGCAGCCAGGCAGCCACACGAGTCCCAGTTCCAGTCCTGGCATTTAGACAGCAAACTACTTCTTATCTCTGGGCTCCCCTGTAAAATGGGGGTGGGCTGCCTCCTCTCAGGGCCACAGTGAGCCTTCCACTGGACAGTGCCTTCAGAGGGCCTATCACAGAGGCTGGCACAAAGGGACAAATTCCTGAATAGCCTGCCAATCAGGAGATTTGGAAGAAATGCTCCTCAAACGAACTGTCCACACATCTAATGGCATTTATCACTCTCCGCCCCCAGTCCTGTTCCCACTGGGCATCAGGGTTTTGCTCATCGGGACATTCTGCAAAAGGCTGTGGCCTAAGAGCCCAGTCCCTCTGTCCCTGACACTAGAAAGCCTTTGGGTAAGGCCTCAGTTTTCTCCTTGGGAATAGGATCAGGGTGTGTAAACATTTTAAAAGATGCACAAACCCTTCTGTCCAATTGTAAGCTTAAGTGGCATCTAATATATCAGACAGGTGACAAAGTAGTGGGTACAGTGGGGGAGGTGATTCCCCTTGGCCCTCCTCCTTTAGCTCATCACTCCTGACAGCCTCTAAGGGAACACGTTAGAGAAGCTGAAAAACCTCTGAACCAGAGGTCCTTACCAGGTGACTAAGGGACACGTGCTGCTTGGGCTCAGCCCAGGTCAGGCAGAGCCAGGGCCTCGGGAGCGCCAGTGCTCCTGCCCCTGGCCTAGGATCTTCATCCACTACTGCCCACAAGGAATGGTGCTCAATCAATGCTTGTGGATGGTGCTAGATTCTAGAAGCTGGTATGGAGGGGAAGGAACACTGAACTAAGGGTCAGAGATCCAAATTTAAATCTGCCCATTGCTAGCTGTGTGTCCTCAGGGGAGTCTCTTTCCCCTTCTTGGACTCATTTTCTTATTTGGAGAGGGGATTATACTAGATAATTTTCAAGTCCCTTCCAATTTTAAAATGTTTTCAGTATATAAGTATAGATCAAGTGCCTTAAGAGTGCCCACCCTTAGATCTAATTCTGCTTTAAGATATTTAAATCACAAACAAAAGATGCTCATTGCTATATTAATTAAAATAATAAAAAACTGGAATCAACTTAAATTTGCAACTATAGGGCAGTGGTTTAGTAAATGATAGGGCATTTACTAAACATTCACTCAGTGTAACGTTCTGCAGACATTGAAGGCAATGTAACAACATGGGAAAATGCTTATCACACTAGACCGAAAAAACAAATTTGAACAAGTGATCACAGCTGAAGACAAACAAATCAACAAACTGCAAAGAGATATTCAACCTCATAGATGACCTGAAGACTGCAAAATAAAACGAGATACTATTTTTAACCCTATCAGATTGGCAAAAATGAAAGAGTGATACTATCCGGTGCTGGCAAGAATGGAGGGGAAAGGCATTCATTCTCACACACCACTGCTGGCAGTGGACAGAAGCACCACTTTTCTGGAGAGCTGTTTGGTCATAGCTATCAATATTTAACATGCTCAAACATGCTCAGGGATTCCATTTTTTGGACTCAATCCTACAGAAATGCTCGTACAAGAGGCCAAGGGTAAATGCAAGAGGCTATTCATGGCAAATCTGATTTGTAAGAGCAAACCATTTATGCAATATAAATGCTATCAGTCAGTAATGAGTTAGATCCATTATTTACATGCAACAATGGGATCCAATGGAATGAAATGAGGGCATGTACACATGCACACACACGCACACACACAAATAGGCCTTGAAGAATGCACACCACACTGTTACAAGTCGTCGTATGCCTGGGTGTGAAGACACATACTTTCATTGTTTTACTACTTCTGTAGTTTAAAAACTTCAAAAAAAAAAATCTATGCACTGAAAAAGAAGAAATAACTAAACATATTAGAGACAGCTGGCTTTGAGTCACATTTATAGGTAGTCTTTTCTCTCCTTTTGTTTATGCTTTCTAAGTCTCTCATAATAAAATTTATAAAACCCTCATAAAAATTGCTATTAAATATTATACAGTAAGTTGAAGGAGTATCCATCTGGATTGCAAGACATCAAATCAATTACTCAGATCTTGGCTTTGTCATCTTGTGGAAGTTTAATATGACCTCTTGGAGCCTTGGTTTCCTCATTATATGAGGTAAGTTGCTGTGAGGATAAATGATTATGCCATCAAAAGACACACACATACGTAGCAGGTGATAGAAGCAGGGGAAATGGAAGCTTTTGTCACTGCCTAAGATAATTCTGACTACGAATCCTGTTGCTCAAACCCCAGGTGAGCTGACTCAGGTTGTAGCCTCAAAAAGGGTGAATATCAGGGTCAGGGTGGGGCAACAGGCTCAGACCCAGCCCACCCAGGCCTCAGTCTGCAGCAGATGATGCCCTAACTTACCTTGCCGGGCTCCAACTCATCTGTCATGACCCCTGTCATGATGACAGCCTCATCCAAGGAATACAGCAGCCCTTCTACAAAGTGGTTCTCCTGCCGCTGGGACTCATAGTTGAACTTTTCGCAGATCGCCTCCAGGCCCCGCACTGGCTCAAAGCGCAGCTTGATGTACTTCTTGGCAGGGATGATGCGGATCTCGGCAGCAACAAGGAAGCCCAGGGTCCCACAGGACCAGGGCACAGCGTAGAACAGGTCTGAGTTTTCTGTCTGCAAGGCAGAGTCAACACATGCTGAGAGCATGAACCCTGGGTCCCACATTGCGGCACACAGTCAAGAAGGGCACAAAGAACCTGGGGCCTGGGCTAAATTCCTGTTCTGTCACCATCTTGCTGGGTAAACCCCACAAGGCACTTTATAAACTGGGCTTTCTGGCCCTCAGTTTTCGTTCTGAAGCTTTGGCATGACATCTGACCTTACATTGCCTAGTATCAGGGGTACTTCACAGAGAACCGCCTTCCTCCATCACTGAGGCATAGCTCCTGGACCACAGGTTACCCAGAAAGAGGCCATGACCAGCACTGCCCAAAGACCCAAAACGGGACTAAAGGGCCAGGAGTTCCAGGCCAGGCTGAACAAAGAGCTGAACCCTTACTGAGGGTCAGAGTCACCAAGAGACATTAAAATGTCTCCCTTCCAGGCATTTACAGAGCCTTTCCCAGTCTATTAGACATAGGAGTGCCCCTCCCCACCACAACCTAGGGAGAGTATTAACACTTCCACTTGAACGAGTAAAAAAAATCGAGGTGCCAAGAGACAGCAAGGTTCATCCAAGGCTCTCCACAGACAGTGTGGAGATGCTGGGGCTCAGGCAAAATCACCTAAACTCCTGAGCCAGCATTGTTCTGCCGCACAGCTTCATCAGAGCCCCCAAATCTGCTTCTAACGTCACCATTTTCTTGTTTTGGTATTTGCCTCAGAGACAGACAACCGACTTTTCACCTGGCCATTTTAATTCAGATTTTCTGATTCTAACAAAGTGCCTTTTGAAGAAGTCCAGCCTTGTCTGGTCGTCACCCCGAGGACAGCTGTGTGGTGTCTGCTTGTGCTGACCACCACTGGTGTGGGCATGGTGGGTGCAGCAGGGAAGTGCTGCAGCAGGCCGGCTGAAGCCACTGGAACAGCTGAAGTAGGCCCAACCAAGCCTCCCCCTAATCACACAGTCAGATCAGCAATAATAAGCAGGCATCTATTTTCTCCTCCTGACAACGCATTTGCCAGATAGGAAATTTGGCCTCAGAGAAGGGAAGTTAATTCACTAATGTTTGTCTCTTCTCTCTGCTGGTAAAAATTGGTTAGAAAGCAGAGAAATGGGCTAAACTGATGTGAAAAGAGTCCCTCTTGCCCAAGACCAGAGCTCTCAAGCCAGGAGTCCTGCCCTGGACTCTTGTGTGAGGCCAATAACTCTGGGAACTCTCTGAAACATCTGTTTCCAAAGGATCACACTGTCCCCTCATCCTAGGGGCTCCTCAGATATGTTCGAAGAGATCTGAATTTATTTAAAGTTTCAATCCTGTCCCACTCCTTAGGGCAAATGCCTCAAATGTCTGTGTCCCACTTTGGGCCATAGAATTGTCTTTAATTTCTCCAAAATAGCCCCTTTTATTGCTTTAGTTACCCCTCACACCATCTGACATAGAGCTTTGATACTGAAGCCTGACTTCCTCTAGAGAGGCAGTATAGTGTAATTAAAAGCTAAGGACATTGATCTGGGAGCCTGATAACCTGGATCTGAATCCCAGGTAAGTGGGATTTACTAGCTGTCTGATTTTGTTAAGTTTATTAACCTCCCTGTACTTTAGTTTCCTGTCTGTAAAATGTGGCTAATAATAATAACTACCTCATAAAGTTGTTAAAGGATTAAGTCTTAATATATAAAGTATTTATAACAGTGTCTGGGCACATAAAGGGGCTATGTTAAGCTGTTATCATGAATACAGACCTAGACTAAACAAGTATACTTGAAACGAAGCACCTCCAGGGGAGCCACCTTCCTATCACCAGGGTCCTTGATGCCCAGAGCAAGCTGGTGGGGACATCCTGTCTCTGAACTTACCGGTGTGCATCGCACAAAGCTGCCATCAGCCAGGACCAGCTCGTAGGCAGTGCAGATGTGTTGGAATAGGCCATATTTGTGGGACGATGACTCGATGCCTGTGCCCATGATCAAACCCCCTGCAGAAACACATGTTAGCCAGGTGGAGCAGCGGGGTGCAAGGTGGGGAAAAATTGGGTAAAGGGCACTTTACTAGAACTCGGAAGCTCATAGCATGAGGGTGGTATGACAGGGCTGGCAGAAACGAGCTGTCTACTTAGGGGAGACTTCCCATCTCTGGATCTGGAGAACCGAAGACCGGAGGAGGGGCTCAGATTGGAGGATGAGGGCTTCCTCAGAAAAGGGATGGATGGGAGACCTTGTCAATAACACTCATACCTTCACCTCTGGCCAGACCCAACCTACAAACCTGTGTGCATTCATTTTAAGAGGGACCTTAATGAATAGGGAGGTTGGTTGGGTGGCAGGAGGCTGTGTCCCATGGGAATAGTTAAAAGAACTGAAGTTGTTTCCCTTTGAGAAGAGAAGGCTTTGGGGACCATGAATCCTCCTGAAGGAAAGAGAGACTAGACTTATTTTGTGTGCTCTACAGGGCAGAACTGGAGCCATGGATATAAGTCACAGGGAAGCAGATTCAAGCTAGAGATTAAAAAGTGCTGTTTGATAGCTTGAGCTGTTTAGAAATGAAACAGCCAGAAGGAAGCGCTCTGTCTTTGGAGCTGGCCAAGCACAGATTGGGGGGACTTCTGTTATAGACGAAATAGTGGCAACTTCTGCACTGGATGGAACATGGGCCAAGGTGCCTCAGCTCTGATCCTAGGACTATCTGAGTCCTCACCCACTGTGAGATCATCTAGCTCAGGCAACACAGGCAGCGTCCAGCCAATGGAGTTTAGCAGGGAGGTCACCTGACCCATGGTCACCAAGGGCTCCACACGGACAATCTGTTGGCATAAGAAGAGAGACACTGAGTCATAAGGAAACTTCCAAGCCTAACAGGGGCATCTTCCCAAACCTTCCTAAACAATCAATGCAGATTCCTACCTGGCTTTTATAGCCTCTTTCTAGAACATTATACTGCTTTATGTTATAGTAGATGAGGTTTCTGGCTCCGGGTTTGTTACTGTTTAATCTTGTGCTTTTAAGTATCTTTATATCTAATACTTAGTTTATTTTTCTTCTAGATTTTAGAAGAAATATTCCTTTATTTGGAAGAAACAGCATATATGAAGATGACAAAAATCTATCCTAGTTCTTCAGAGTATCAGTGTTAACACTGAAATGTACTTACTTTCAGTCTTTTTCTAAGCATATCTATATTGCAATTTTGTATGTTTTCATACAATGCATGCACACACAAATACACACTTTCCCATCTTGTTTTTAAAATTTAATGCAATACTACAATCATTGTCCTTTGTTATTAAATGTTCTTGGAAAATGTAATTTTTAATGGACACATTAACATTCCATCATGAGGACTTCTGCTTCCAGCTAAGATGGAGCAACAAGGACCAGATTTACCCTGCTGCCTGAAAACAAAGAACAGACAAAACACATAAAATAAGACTTTTCAACATAGTGGACATCAGGCAATGAAGTCCTGAGAGACAGGAAATCAAACAAGGGGAGCTCTGTGAATGCCCCAGCTAAGTGCCTAGAGTTAGGCAGTGCAGGGACGGAGAACTCAGGGGGGTCCAGTGGACTCTTAGTTGAGAGCCCCAGAAGACCAAAGTGAATAGAATTTAGAAGACAGAGTACTGGAGAAGAAACTGTACATAGAGAAAACTCTGAGGAACTGCAAAGGGTGCCCATTGAGTATTCAGCTAAGTACAGATCAGTGCATACACATGAAGAAATTACTTTCCTGAGGGGAAATGCCACCAAAAAGGATAACAGGTAACAGTGCAGGGGCTCACACAGAGTAGGGATAGTATCTGTTCCCAAAAGCCAGACTGGAAAACCTCATATTTCACAGTGCATTGGGTAGAGTACACAGAATGGTCTCGCCTCACAGTGGGGAATAACTACCCCTACATTAAATGCTCCTCTGTCGCCACCTGAAAAATCAAGACCCAACAGGATCAAACTGTTTCCCAGTAACTTAGCTATATCTCAGAGTAGAGCTCAGTAAGATTTCTAAAAATACAAAAATATCCATCAGCCAACAAGGTAAAATTCAGTGTCTAAAATCCAATCAAAGTTTACTAGTCATGCAAAGAGGGAGGCAAATTCAACCCACAATGAGGAGAAAAATCAATCTGTTTTAATAAAAATATATCCAGATTTGACAAAGATATTAAAATTTACAAGCAAGGGCATTAAAATAGTTATTATTGCTGTATTACTTATTTTCAAAAAGTCAAGTAGAGACATTAAAAAGATAGTAAAAACACCCATATTAAACTTCTAGAAATAAAAACAACAATATCTGAGATGAAAAATACACTGGCTGGGACTGAGCAAATCAGACACTGCTGAAGAAAGAAGCAGTGAACTTAACACAGAACAGTAAAAACTATTCAAAATGAAACACACAGAAGAAAAAATTGAAATGAACAGTGTATCACTCAGTGAAACAACTTCAATACTGAAGGCAGTCCTCCAAGAAGAGAGTAGTGGACAGAAAAAAATATTTAAAGAAACAAAGATCCCCAAATTTCTAAATTAGATCAAAATTATAATAAATCCCAAGCCAAGAGCAATGAAGAAAATTATACCAAGGTACATCACAATAAAATTGCTCAAAACTAATGATAAAGAGAAATTTTGAAAAACAGCCAGAGAGAAAAAAAGACATGTTACATACAGAGGAATGAAGATAAGAATAATAGATTTTTTGTTGGAAACAGTGCAAGCAAGATGACAGTGAGACATCTTTAAAGTGCTGAGTGAAAAAACTGCCAACCTGGAATTTCATACCTGGTGAAAATACCTGTAAAAATGAAGGCAATTCACATCCATTAGGATGGCTACTATCAAACAACAACAACAACAACAACAACAACAACAACAACCCAGAAAATAACAAGTGTTGGCGAGGATGTGGAGAAATTGAGACCTTTGCACACTGTTGGTAGGACTGTAAAATGGTACAGTCACTATGGAAAACAGTATGGCAGCTTCTTAAAAAAAAAAAAAAAAATTAAACATAGAATTACCATATGACTCAGCAATTCCACTTTTGGGTACATACTCAAAAGAATTGTAAGCAGGGAATTGAAAATATATCTGTACCCCCATGCTCATAGCACCATTATTCACAATAGCTAACACGTGGAGGCAACCAAGTATCCATGGATAGAAGGATGAATAGGCAAAATGTTATATATACATACAATGGAATATTATTCAGCCTTAAAGGCAAATACTGTATGATTCCACTTCTATGAGATACTTAGAGAAGTCAAAAATCATAGACAAAAATTTTAATAGTCATTTGCTAGGTCTTGGGGGGGGGGCGGAAATGGGGAGTTATTGTTTAAAAGTATAGTTTCAGTTCTGCAAGATGAAAAGAGTTACGGGGATAGATGGTGGAGATGGCTGTATAATTTTATGAATATATTTAATACCACTGAACTGTACACTTAAAAATAGTTAAGACTATAAATTTTGTGTTATGCATACTTTACCATAAAAGCTGAAAAAGAAATGAAGGCAAAATAAATGTCTTCAGACATACAACAGCTAAAAGATTCATCACCAGCAAAATTACTATACAAAATGTTAAAAGAGATCCTTCTTGCAGAAGGAAAATGAAACCAGATGGAAAAATGAATCCACACAATGAAATGAAGAAATGGCAACTATATGGGTAAGTATATAAAATTTTTCTTATTATTTAAATTTCTTAAAAAGATAACTATTAAAAAACAGTAATGTGGTATGGGCTTTATAACATAAATAACAATACAACAGTATCACAGAGGTTGGGAGGAGAGAAATAGAAGTGTATAACTGTAAAATTTTTCTTACACTATAGATAAAATAAGACATCATTTGAAGGTAAACTGATAAGTAAAGTATATACTATAAATCCTAAAACAACTGCCAAAATAACAAAACAAAATTACAGTTAATAAGCTAATAAGAGAGCTAAAATAGAATCATAAATATTTAGTAATTCAAAAGAAAAAAAAAGAAAAAGGGAACGAAAACAAATGAGACAAAGAGAAAACAAAGAACAAGGTGACAGAATTAAGCCAAACCTTATCAATAATAACATTAAATGTAAATGGTCTTGCCATCTCAATTAAAAGGCAGAGATCGTCAGATTGGATAAAAAAGCAAGACCTAACTGTATGCTACTTATAAAAAACACATTTTTAATATTTTAAAAATAGATTAAAAGTGAAAGGATGGAAAAAGATACACCAAGTTACCACAAGTCAAAAAAAAAAAGAAAAGCTGGAAAAAAAAAATGACATAGATGATAGATTCATCCCTCTGGCGACTAAATCAAAGTTGTGATGGAAAAAAGGAGCAACAGCAAGGAAAAATCGCCTGGCATCTAGATGAACAAGCCATACAACTACAGAGAAATCCAAGAAAGCACCATACAATGGCAGAAGGTAGAAAGGGTTGAGAACGTGGGACTGCCCAGTCTGATCCGCTGAATGAGACCAAGGCTGCGGCAGAGGCAGATGCCTCTTAAAGGGGCCGCATCCGCAAGCGGATTTTTGCGGTGATGGACCTGCTTGCTCTGAGCACCAATGCCAATTTGGCTGCGCGCAGGGGGCACCAGGGACTTACAGGGAGATATTGTCGGAGTGAGGGCTGAGGGTACAGAAGTGCCGACGGCATCCATTGTTCCCTGTTGAGCCTGCCCCCCACCAGTGCACCGGGCACAGCGCCTCCATAGCTGAGACAGCATCAAACTGAATAACAAAGGTCGCTCCGCCCAGAGGATTCTCTGAAACCCTGCCTACCCCAACTCGAGCCCCACCCAAGCCACCTCCAGCTATATCCTGAGTGAGTCAGGTGCTCTTTGCTGAGACTCATCACACTGGTGGAGGCAGCTGGCCTTGGTTTCTGGTGTGGCTTTATGAGGCAACTATAAGCACAGCATCTGTGTATTGCTTGCTGAGTCTTAACAGCTGGCCCCGGAGGGGTAGAGGCTTGGGCTAAATTTGGCCTGCAGCTGAATCCCTCTCAGGACTGTGCCACTGGACAGCTACTTCACAAATCCACACTAATAAGACCAGGAGACTTAGGAGCTTTGCTTAGTAAATAGAAACAGACATGGAAAGCCAGTCAAAATGGGAAGATAAAGAAGCAGAAATCATATGAGAGAATAGAACAGAGATCCAGATATAATAGAGTCAAGTAATCTAACAGATGCAGAGTTCAAAACACTGGTTACAAAGATGTTCAATGAACTTTTGGGACGTGTAGATAAATTCAGTGAGAACTTCAACAAAGAGATAAAAAAACATAAAAATGGAAATGGAAATTATAAAAAGGAACCAGTCTGAAATGAAGAACACATTATCTGAGATAAGAAGTATAGTAAATGAAATAAACAAATAAACAAAGTAAATAAAGAAGAAGATCAAATGCCCTATCTAGAGGACAGGAAAGCCAATCAGGACACTCAATCAGAATGGCAAGAAAAAAGATGCCAAGACTATAAAAATAATTTAAGGAGGATATGGGACACTATTAAGGCTCCAAATATTCATCTGATCAGTGAAACTGAAGAAAATCAAGATGTTGAACAGCTATTTAAAGAAATAACGATGGAAAACTTCCCTAACCTGTTGAAGGAAATGGACATAAAACCCCAGGAAGCTCGGAGAATTCCAAAAATCAGGAATCCAAAGAGGCCCACACCAAAACACATCATAATTAAAATGCCAAAGTTTAAATACAAAGAAATAATATTAAAAGCAGGAAGAGAAAAACAAATAATTATATATAAAAGAACACCCATATGACTGGCAGCTGATTTCTCAAAAGAAACTATGCAGGATAGAGGGGCTTGGCAAAAAATATTTGACAGGATGAAGACCCAGGATATATAACCAAGAATAATTTATCCAGCAAAACTATCATTTAGAGTTGAAGGACAGATAAGGAGCTTCCCAGACAAAAATAAACTAAAGGAATTTATCACCACCAAGCCAGAATTACAAGAAATGTCAGAGGGACTTCTTTAAGAAGAAAAAACATGTATCAAAAACAGGAATAAAGAATGGTAACGACATTTCTATTAATAAGTACCTTAAATGGACAAGAATTAAGTGCTCCAACCAAAAGATAGAGTGGTTGAAAGGATAAGAAAACAAGACCCCTACATATGAAAAGGAAGGGAATGGAAAAAGATATTGCTTTGATGAACCTGGAAGATATTTAAGTCAGACAGAGAAAGATAAACACTATATGATTTCACTTATATGCAGAATTTAAGGAGTAAAAAGAACAAAGTAATCAAAAACAGATTTACAAATATAGTAGACAATTTGTTGACAGACAGAGGGGGCATTTTGGGGAGGCTGGGAGAATAGGATGAAGGGTTAAAGAAGTACAAATTAGTAGCTGATAGATGGTCACAGGGATGGGGAGCATAGCATAGGGAATGCAATTAGCATTAACACATTAGATAGGTGAAGGGTCAAGGAAGGGAGAGAGCAATTGGAGGGATCATTTTACTAACTATGTAGATTTCTAACCAATGTACTGTATACTTGAAACTAATTAAAATTTTAAAAAAAATTTTAAAAATGTAAATGGATTAAATGTTCCGATCAAAAGACAAATGGGTAAAGAATATGTGGTACAAAAAAAAAAAAGCTAGAATGACTTTATTATATCAGACAAAGTAGATTTCAGAGCAAAGAATATAACTAGAATGAAAGAGGTCATTTCATAATTATAAAGGATCAATTAATTAAGGAGACGTAAAGTTACTGAACATTTATATACCTAATTACAGAGCTTCAAAACACATGAAGCAAATACAGATGGAACCACAAGAGATATACACAAATCCACAATCATAGATAGATATTCAACAGCATTCTTTCAGTAATTGATAGAATAAGTAGAGAGAATATCTGTAAGGATATAGAAGACTTGAACAACACTATAAATCGACATGACCTAATTAATATTTATAGTAAACACCAGCCCCAAATGGCAGAATACACATTTAAAAAAATGTACATGGAACATTTACCAAGACAGATCATATTCTAGGCCATAAGATAAGTCTCAATAAACTGAAAAACATTCTGATCATACAAAGTATATTTTCTGACAACAATTGAATTAAATTACAAATTAGTAACAAAGATCTCTGGAAAATTCCCAAATATTTGAAAACAGAATAAAATAAATAACCCATGGGTCAAAACAGGTGTCAAAAAGGAAATCAAATTGCTTCTCAGCCTTTCGGCCAAGATCAAGTTGTAAAAAGGAAATTGGAAAGTATTTTGAACTGAATGAAAATGAAAAGATAACCTATCACAATTTGTGGAATGGCTCAAGGGAGAAATTTATAGTGTTAAACATCTATGTAAAATGCTACAAGCACATTGAAAGACAAGCTGGCAGTTTCTTAAAAAGTTAATCAAACACCTATCATATGAGCCAGTGATTCCTTTCCTGGATATTTTACCCAAGAGACAGGAAAGCATGTGTCTACACAAGACGTGTCCATAAATGTTCCTAGCCATTTTATTTGTGATAGCCCAAAGCTGGAAATAACTCAAATGTCCTATGATAAGGGAAAGGATAAACAAACTGTGATATAGTCATACAATGGAATACCACTCAGCAATAAAACATAATGCACTTCTGATACATACTTCAATATGGATGACTCTCAAAATAATTACACTGAGTGAAAGAAGCCAGACAAAACAAGAGTACATAACACATGATTCCATTCATATAAAACTCTAAAATACAAACTAATGTATAGTGACAAAAAGCTGGTCACTATAGGGATGCAGGGTAAGAGGCAGGGAAGGCCCTGAGGAAGGGATTACCAAGGGGCAAGAGGGAACCTCTGAGGTGATGCGTATGTTCATTGTCCTGACTGTAATGGTTTCACAGGTGTACACATATGTCAAAATTTATTATCAAATTGTACACTGTATGTGCAGATTATTATACATTAAGTCTTTATCAGTAAAGCTTAGGGGGCAAAAAAAGGCACAGGCGATTAAGTAAACTGGCCAAGGTCTCACAACAAAATGCCATCATGTGGATATACCATATCTAACAACTTTCTACTATTGAATATTGTTGTCTTCGATTAGAAATAAAGCTGTGATTTAAAGAGAGAAAGAAAGAAGAGAAAGGAAAAAAGTTGTCATACAATCTCTCTCTGTATTGTCTATGATTTAAGCTTATTTCCTCTTTCCTTAAGCCAGGTTTTAAGAACCAGAATTATTCAATAGGCCAAAGAGCATGCACATGTCTATGGCTATTAACAAGTGGGTCCTCAGGAAGCTTGTAACAAGGCCATCTCTTCTAGCCACCTCCACAGTCCACTGTTTACCAGTATACCTCCTTACCAAAAAGGGGTAAATAGGATCCCTTTTGTGTCTCTTTTCTCTCAAGCACAAATGATCACTTCATGCATTTCACTGATAGTCTACATTTTAAATCTGCAATATGATACCTTACATAGGGAAAAAGCTTCTTCCAAAAAGGTAACTATTTAATAATCAAACCAGCTTTAATATGACTGACCATTCAAGGTCTTGTTTTGCATGAAACAAATTAATTTTAGCAGGTGTAAAGCACTGTGTGGGAAAAAAAAACTGGGTACATTCTCAACATTTAATATAGGGGTTCCCTACTAGGAGTCTAGGATATTGGAGAAGGGTATTACATTCGGGTTTAAATTTAAAGAAAATGAAAAATCAATTCACTTCACTTTGTGTTTCTTTCTGCTTTTTTGGAAGTCCCTGAGAGATCAGAAAGCCTCCAGTCTCATTTCCCCCCATGATTTCCTCATCTCTGTCTTCCTGTGGAACTGTCGATAATCAAAGAATCCCCCTGAACTCTCAATTTGCACTATGAGATACGGTTATAACCAATTTCTTCCAAAGCTGAGGCTTTGAAGAATGGCAATGACCAGGGATCTTGGTCCTGTCTACCCTCCAACATCCTTGCCTAAAATCATGTCCCTCCGAGCCACTTGCACCAGAGGCAGTCCTGCTCATTCCCAGAGCCAGGGAACCACGCCACACTCACCTGTTTCTTGGTGTCCACCTCCAGGATATCCATCATGTTGATCATGATGTTTTTGTGTGTCTTCTTGTACTTCCCAACCCGGAGCGAGATGGTGAGCCAGCCGGGGCGCCCTGTGCACATGAAAGTCTTGCTGCCTTGCTCCTTCCATTCTCGCACCTGTAACCATGGGACAGAGGCTGAGCTAGCCCTACCAGGATCCCCAGAGCAGCTGGAAGCCTTGTTTTCAGGAGAAGGAGCTCAGAAAGATGCCCAAGCATCTTGTTAGCAAACATTTACTGAGCCCTTGCCTTCTTCTAGGCACTGCAAGGCCCACTGGCCTTATCCTCTGGAATCTCCCCCGCTAGTGTGGCAGGCAAAAAGCTGAAGTGTTGCTACACTACAAAGCAGAATGAAGAATGAGCTAGAATACAGGATCACAGTGCTTTCAAAACACTAACTGGGAAATTCAGGAAAGGTTTGGTAATGGTAATAAGAGCAACCATACAAATAAGATGGTTAGTAGGTGCCCCCACTGTGTCAGGCACCTATTGTACACCGTCTCATTTAATTCTCACAAAAACCCCAGGAAGTTGGGATGATCCCCTTCTGCAGGTGAGAAAACTGGGAGGCAAAATAACTTGCCCAAGTTCACACAACCAGTGAAAGGCAGAGCTCAGATTCACAGCCAAGACCATCCGACTTCTGGAAGGACAGATGGGCTTGTATTAACAGTCAACAGAATAACAGCTAACACGTAGTGAGGCTTGTTACATGCCTAAGCATTTGCATGTGTTATCTCATGATCACTTGGAAGGGGAGAGAAATGGCAGGGAAGCACTACCAAGCCAATGGAAGGAAGAGCTTTTGCAAAACCCTTACTGTTAAGTGACCAGAGTACAAAACACAAAGAACAAATTGCCCATGAGCCAAAAGCCCATCAGGAACACAGGAGGAAGTATTCCAGTCCTGCTGAGATGGACAAGGGCAAGGAGGTGTCTATCTGCTGCTGTGACCTGTGACCATCCATTCCCTCATCCGCTTTTAACACTCTCAACTTCCTTTGGTTCAGGTGATGCTATTTCTCCCCTAACCCCAGGAGGTGGGCACATCACTGAGGCCTGACTCCATCCTCTTGGCCCTAGTGTCCAGTTCAGGGATGGGCCTATGATTCAAGTCAAGCCAATAAGGCCAGTTCTAGGAGAGGCACTCTTGCTGTACTGGGTTTGCTAAGCTGGTTGGATGTAAGCTAGAAACTGCTGGGGCCTTCACAGGGAGACGGGCTCCATGAGAATGAAGTTGACCCAGTGGAAAACAGAGCCAAAAAATGGCAAATGGGTGGAAAGATAGAGATAGGGGATCCTAGATCCAATCATGCCTAAGGCAATTTTATTCCTGGACTTTCCAGAGCCTCGGTCAATGAAGTTCTTTTTTTGCTCAACAGTCTGAGTTGAGTTTCTATCACTTACAATGAAGAATCCTGAAGGAGGTTGCAATGAAGCTGACTAGGCAAATAGCACAAAATGAAGGAAGAATGTTCCTGCATTCAGAGGCCAGGGTGCAGTGGGAAGTAGAGATGTCTGAGGAGAAGAGAGTTATTGAGGATGGGATTCCTGTGAGTAGAGCTGAAGGAACGAGAAGCGAGACTCATGACCAAGCAGGCCTTGCCTCTGTCCGACTGCAGTCCCAGGACATTATTTAAGCTTAGAGGTGTGGGGAATGGGTTGGGCATGCTGCATTCAAGCTGGAAGATGGGCCATACCACATGCAGTGAACGTGGAAGCCATAAAGCCTGAAATATTGGTTGCAATGGATCCAACCAAGATTTGGGGCAGTGAGGCAATGATGTGAAAAGTGACCCTTGTGACTGACTACATGCTGGCTGAAGAGAGATGGGGAGGGCCCAGAAAAGGGGCAACTAGTCTGGTAGCTATTACTACATGCCAGGTGTGAAGTAACAGAACCAGACCTACAGGGTGAAATGGAATGGGTTGGGAAAGGAAAACTGTCAGAGATCAGTCTCTGAAATGAGCTTATCTGGGTTCCAGCCCCATTTACTAGTTATATCACCATGAACACCAACTTACAGTTTGAACCTCAATTTTCTATAGAACAGATACAAGACCTAACAGGGTTGCTGTGAGGATTAGAAATAATGGACATCAGTGGCACGGGGTACAGAACATGGCAGATCCAGGGGAGTGGGCTGGACTGGCAGAGCCCCTTTTCTTCCTGTCCAGTGAGCCCTTTGGTTTAGCTTAGGTAAACAAGTGCTTACTGGGCTGTTCTGAGCCAGAGGTGAGCTCCGGGAGCTCACACTGATGGGGGGTGGGGGGAGGGAGGACAACCAGGTAAATGAATCTGAACAAATGGAAAGAGCAAAGAAGAGAGTACAGTTGGGGAGGGAGGGATCTGGAGCTGTGACTGTGACCAGCAAAACCCAGGGGCAGCCCAAGCAAAGCACTTCTAGAAGCTGCATTCATTCTCCCATCCAGCCCACGGTCTTCTCCCTCATCGGGATGCTCGCAGCATCCATCTTTATGCTCTTGCTTGCGGCACCGAACATGATGCAAACAGAACATGGAAGCTGCTACACCTGTAGCAAGAGGTGAAGCAGGAAACAGAAGCTCTCTGCAACCTGATGCCAGTAAAAGAAGAACACAAGGAGGGGCAGAGGGAGCCAAGAACTTGCCCAGGTCCAATGCCCATGCCAGCTCTGAATGCGAGAAAAAGGGTCCACTCTGAGCAGCAGCAGGGCAAGGCTCTGTGCCTTGCTGCTGTGACACTGACACAGGGAGGATGTACAGAGGTACTGAGGGACTTGTCCAGGAGTGAGTGCCTGGCTCAGAGGCCGCAAAGCTCCTCACCTTTAGTCCTTTATTCTAAGTGTGTTGAAAGCTCCCTGCTGCTACAGAGTAAACTCCAAACTGACTTTCCAATCTCCTTCCCCTCTCAGCCTTCACACCGGACGCTCCACTCCACACACCTCCCCGCAATCATTTCCTCTACTTTCCAGTCTCTAGTGCCAGCTCCACCTCCCAGAAGCCCTCCCTTCTCTGAAATCGCTAGGGCCTGATGATAGTTACCTGTGCAGTGCCCACCTCTCTTTATGATTCTTTATATCCCTCCTGGTACCCGAACGTGCTCTGCATATAGTAGGCACTCCATAAAGAGCAAAGTAATGTTTTGTTCACTCCTTTGCTTACTCCGTTCCCTTCCTGGGAAGCCCCAACCATCACATTTTTTGTTGAGTTCAAATCCTCCTCAGACTCCACCTCCTCCTTGCAGTCTGGGCTCCCTCAGCGCCGTACACGACTCCGCGCCTCGCGCCCTACTGTGCACTCACACGGCCCTGTCCCCTAAGCCCCGGGCTCTGGCGCCCGCCTGGGACCGCTCACCTGCTTCTGGATGTCCCGCACGCGCTGCTCGTGCAGGCGCGGCGCGCTGCTGAGCTTGAACACCACCCAGGCGCGCACATAGTAGTAGATGTCGAAGATGAGCGAGAGCGGGAGGAGGAAAAGGCACACGAACACCCAGCGCTGGTGGATGAGCACGAACTCCAGCCCCTTCACACGGATCCAGAGCAGGAAGAGCAGCGCGAACACGGCCAGCGACACCGCGGGCTCCATGATGGGGCCAGTGGCGCGCCACGCGGGGGAGGGGATGCCTGCTCGCGCCTCTCGTCACCACCACCAGCTCTGTGTTCGCCAGCGCGCGCCAGGGCGGGTCGCGGGCTGTTAGAGAGCTGGGCAGGGGAGGCAGGGGGGCGGGGGGGCGGGGGGGGCCGGGTGGGGGTTGCCTCGCCGCCTAGCGATTGGCTCAGGTCGCAAAGGTTCAGTTGGCGACCAATAGCGAGCCGCACCGGAGATCGGACCAGGAACCCGCTGCTTTTATTGGCTGCTGGAGTCGGGCAGCTCTACCCTCTTCTTTCCAGCGCGTGGGGAGGGGTGTCTGGGGGGACCCGCGTGGTGGCGGAGTAGGCTGTTCTCTGTACCGCGGCAGAGCGGTTAAGCGAGCGGCGGGACTCGCGCTTCCGACCTGGGGGACAGACCTCGCAGCCTCTCATCCCAGGGAGGTGTCTGCTCCCTCCACTCCTTCTTAGGTGGTGCCTCCCGGAGAGGCGCGTGAAGCGGTCACGCATTGGGTTACCGCCAGAGGGGTAAGGTGAGGTGGGGCGCCCCATGGCTCTGAGTCACCCTGCAGCTTGACGGAGGATTTCCCGCCTGGCTAGCACCCTTCACCCTTTCCCACTCTGCTGAGGGGAATGGGGAGGGCTAGAGGGAAAAGAACGAAGGCGGAAACTCTAGCTATTGTAAACGCTCTAGTGCCCATTCTGCTAGGCGGTGTTGCAGGCCTTAGGGTAGAGTGGTGAGCAAAGCAGTGGCCCTGCCCTCATGGAGCAGCTGCTTCAGAGTAGTGGCGACTGTTAGAGGCAAACACCTAACTCTAGTGTCATTTGCACTTCACCTTTCTTGAAATTTTAGGAAGTATGGGAGGTTTTTTAGAAGCTAAACTTGATGTAGCTTACCAGGCCCTTCACTGGCCTCGTTTACCTATTCACTTTCCTCTCTTTCTTTTTTGCTCTAACATGCACTCTTAGGAGGGTCTCTGGGACCCACTCTCCCTTGTTTCGCTCAAGCTGGCACCTCTAAAATGCCCTTTCCCATCCCCTTCATAGAGCTGAGATTCCACTTCCTTGAAGCCAGCTCCGGGCTACCTTTAAAATTACATTTATGGCACTTCTTTCCCCTTTCCGTTACTCATAAAATAGTTACATCTTTGTCATGATTCTTTCACATTATTTTGTAATCGTCCCTTTATGTGTCTCTCACCCACACAGACTGAGCTTTAGGCCAATCAATGTTTCATTCGCTTTTGTATTTCCAGTTTCTAGCACAATGCTTGATGCATAGTAGACACTTCAGTGTTTGCTCACCAATGAATGAATGAAGAATGTAGGCAGAGGCTCAAATATTGAATAATTACCATTTTGCATTGGGCTTGGTATGCGGTGAGTCCAAATTGCCAGGGACTTTAAGGTTAAAAATACACATTGGAGTTCAAAGATGTAGTACACAAAAGAGAATGCAAAATAGCTCAATAATTTATATGGATTACATGTTGAAATGATAACATTTTGATATACTGGGCTTAATAAAATATAGTATTAAAATTGATTTCACTTTTATTTACTTTTTTAAGGTGGCTATTAAAAAATATAAAATTACAGATTTATCTTGCGTTATATTTTTAGCAGCTCTGATTAAGAAGGGCAATTGAAGTGTGAAGAGGAGAGGCACTGTGGACAATGCCTTTCTCCCCTGATTCTGCCTGAATTCAAATGTTGAAACTGTTAAAGGGGGCTTCGTTTCAAAAACTTAACCGTCCTGAGTATTGTTAGGGAATGAGATAATTTAGAAATTAAAGTTCAGCCTAGAAATTAGCATTGGACAGAAGTGTTTAGTGCCTTGTAGGAGAAGTGACAGAAATTACTGGTACTCAGAATAGGTTTACACTTGGGAAGAGAAGGAAAAAGCCCCAATAAGATTGATCTTTAGGGGACAACTCTCCAAAACAGAAAAGAAGTGAAAAAGTACTCAGAACAATTGTTTACCCAGCATGCATGTTCTCATTCTCTGTGCTTGCCTACTGTCCTATAGCTTGATTCTTTTCTCTCTACACAGACTCCAACCCTTTGAGTTGTTGTTATCTAGGCAAGGAAAACGATTACTATGAGTTTAGTCAATTAATTAATTTTATTTTTTAAAATTAATATGTAGTAAAAGTGTTTAATGTACAGTTATGAATGTTAGGACATGTAAGGGTTCTTCTAACCAACACAATGAGCATACAGAATAGTACTGTCTCTCCAAATAGCTCCCTCCTGGACTCCTTTGTAGTTACACCCTTCTGCCTCCTCTGAGCCCTTGGCCCTGGCAACCTTTGCTCTGTTCTCCCTACTCTTCCAGAATGGAATCATGCAGTATGTAATCTTGGCTCCATTAATTTTTTTAAATAGATTTTTTTATTGTGATAAAGTACACACAACAATTACCATCATAACTATTTTTAAATGTGCAATTCAATGGTATTAAAGACATTGTTGTACAGCCAGCACCACCATCCATTCTCATAACTGTTTCATCTTGTTAAATCGAAACTATACTCATTAAACAACAATTTCCCATTCTCCCCTCCCTCCAGCCCTGGCAACCACTTTCTCTAAGATTTTTGACTAAGTATCTCATACAAGTGGAATCATTCAATATTTGTCTTTTGTGACTGACTTATTTCACTTATCATAACATCCTCAAGGTTATAGTATATTGCAAAATTTCCTTTCTTTTTAAGTTTGAATAATAACTCATTGTATGTACCACTGAAGAAGAATGTCCTTAAATAGCTAATTTTGTAATCAGTTCTTTGTTCTGCTTCTGTAAATATGCTTGCTGCATAGGCCAAAGATCGCAGGGTCAACTGAAAACTCACCCTTCCTTTTGGATGTTCTGCCTTAGTGCCTGTTTTTTTTTTTTTTTTAAAAAAAAATCTCATGCTCTGTAACTGCCCATAGCCCATAGCAACTCCCGGGGTCTGTAAATTAGCCCATGCCAACTGTAACAACACGGGTATAAAAGTGAAATTGCCCCTAAGCTTGGGGCCTAGATTTTCAGAGCACTAGCTCTTCTGGGACCGCTGGTGTAATAAACCTGAGTTCTCCAACCCTCTGAATGCTGCTTGGTTTCTTGCTGGTCCTTTGCAATTTTTCTGCAACACCACATTTTGCTTATCCATTCATTCATCAATGAACACTTGGGTTGCTTCCATTTTTTAGCTACTGTGAATAATCCTGTTATGAACGTGGATGTACAAATATCTCTTCAAGATGCCACTTTCAATCTGCTTCCTCGATTTTTGGGTGAAACACCATTTCTTGTGGTTTGGTTCCATAGATATAAAATGGAAGTTTTAGAATAGGGTTTTTTGAAGTGTGTGTGGTCTGCAGACCAGTCACGTAAGAATGCTGGCTAAAATGCAGTTTCCTGGACTCACCTGCATCCCACTGCATCTAATCTCTGGAAGTCAAGCCCAAGAATGGGCTTTTTAAAAAGATCTCCATGTTATGCTCACACATGCAATTTAGGTGCTAGTACTGAATGTGTATGGGCTCTGAAACTAGGCCAAGAATATTATCTTTGTTTTTTTAAATAAACCCTAGTAAGAGATTCTTTTCCTTTACTAAGGGCAGCTTTCACCTAAAAGCCAAATTTATTTAGAAAACTATAATATGCTAACTTCCAGATAATCAAGATTTCATATTACTTGAATTTCTTAAGAACAGAAAGCAGTTTTTGAAGTCAAGACTGTAACTTGATTCTGGGCGAGTTGCCTTTCTTGTACTAGTGGATGGAATCATTCATTCATTCATTCTGCATTCTTTCTCGTGATGATTTGGCTGTGTAGAAGTCAAAGAGCTGCAACGACGGATGATTATTTTCTCATGTAGCAACAAGTCTAAATGTAGGTTGACCTAGAGTTGGTTAATTCATTTGCTCAATGACATCCTGACAGATCCACTTCTTACTATCTTCTGCCTACTCTGTGTTTCCCAGATTAGCCTTCTGATGATGGCTGGAGTGGCCATAGTTCTGGCACTCTATCAGATAAAGCAACAGCCAGTGGAAAGGGAATCAATTTGAGATGAAAGTTAACTGTATCTCCAGCACATTCATTCAGTGATTATTGATACACAGGAATTATGCCAAGTACTGGGAAAACAGTAGTGAACTAGACACAGTCTTTTCTCCTGACAGATCATTGTGGGAGATCTAGACAAGTCAATAGGTAATGATAAATCAGTGCGTTAAATACTCTGATAAAAAAATTATAAGGTACTATAGAAGCACATGAAAGCGCGTGCGCACGTGCGCACCTGCGCACATGCGTGCACACCCCCCCCCCCCACACACACACACAGAGTCCAGGAAGGCTTCTGAGAGGAATTGATGACTAAGCAAAGACACCATGGGATGACTAGGAGTTAGCCAGGTGAAGTATTTGGGTTTAAAGGAAAAAGAGCAATCCAGGAGAGGAATGTCATGTGCAAAAGCCCAGAAGAAGGTGAGGGGATATGGTATTTGGGCAACTGAAAGGAATTTATACGGTACGGTATTAGACAACCACTAGCAAATTTTAGAAGAGAGAGTGCCTTGGTCACCCTTACAGTTGGAAGAATGGCTCTGGTTGCAGAAAGGAAAATGAATCAGTGAGCAGAACTGAGGACAGGTAGGAGGACATGACAAGAACCCAGGTGAGAAGTGATGTGGCTACAAAACTAAGGTAGCGTCAGTAGAAGTGGAAAGGAGAGGAAAGGTTCGAGAGATATTGGCAAAGGCGGGGAAAAGCAGAAAGGAGTCTGCGATGATTTCTGGATACTTTGCTTAAATAATAAGGCAGATGGAGTTGTTTACCAGCAAGGTAGAGATTATAGATTGGGGTAGGGCAGGAGAAAAAGAGTGTTATGGACTGGATGTTTGTATCCCACCCCACCAAATTCATATGTTGAAACCCATGTTAACTTAATCAAAAGGCCTTCCCAAGTACAAGGCAACAAATGTTTATTTGAGATCAATAAGAACAGCTATTTGTGATGCAGTGATTCAGGCAGAAGCCCAAATAGTGTTCCAGTTAGTAGACAAAGGCAAGGAATATTTATGAGAAGGGGAAGCAGAATAATTACATTGATAGATGGAAGGTATTTCTTTGGTGCAGATAATTTAACATAGTGGTGTTAATTCTAAACAATGTTTTTAATTTTCAGTCCAGTAAGTATCAGTCCAGTTGTCATAATAACTGCTTTCTTATCTTTGCAAGCAGTTCTTTTGCAAGGCACAAGTTTGCTTAAGCCCAGTCCTAAGGTTTATGGTGTTTTGTTATAACAGCTCTAACTGACTGAGACATGAGCCTAAGGTTATTTTGCCCTGTTTTAACATTCCAGAGGTTTGAGGCATAAGATGTACGAGGGGCAGTTCCTCTGTCATGGCAGCTCCAGCTCCATTTTTAAGTGGCTCCATTTATTATTATTTTTTGACACCTTAACTCCCAATGTGATGATATTAGGAAGTGGGGCTTTTGGAAGGTAACTGAGGTTACATGAGGTCATGAAGGTAGAGCCCCCATGTTGGGATTAGTGCCTTTATAAGGGCCAGAGATCTTTCTCTTTACCAAGAGGAGGGCCCTCACCAGGAGCCCCACCATTTTGGCACCCTGATATCAGACTTCCAGCCTCCAGAACTGTGAGAAATAAATGTCTGTTGTTTAAGCTACCCAGTTTATGGTGTTTTGTTATAACAGCTCTAACTGACTGAGACATGAGCCAGAGGTCATTTTATCTGGTGCAAGGACATCATCAGGGGGGAGTAGCAGACAAGCCTTGAGAGTCCATTTCCTGTATCCTTTCCCTTTTGGGTGCTGTTGTCTTCTTTCCGAGATGTTAATGAAACAATCTGACACATCAGCCCTTACTAAAGCATAGCTGTGTTAGAAGAATTTTTTAAAAAGAGACTAATAATGGCTATAATTGATTATATGTTATATAAAAATAGCTTTTTTTTTTTGCTTTTGTCAATGTGGGCTAAATTCTTCTAAACAATTTCAACTATACAGGAAAGCACAGAGAAGAAAGTAAAAAATCAACTCAAATTTCATTCAGAGATAACTTAAGTTCACACATTCATGACTGACCTTCTAGACATATCCCTAGGCCCACATATATACATACATATATAATTTTACAAAACAAGGTCAACTCAACACAAGAGTTACAATTTGCTTATAAAATTTAACCATATGCTATTGGTTTCTTTGTGTTCCAATGTGTATGTTTGTGTGTATGTATATAGGTGTTTGTGTGTGTGTGTGTACATGCATGTGTGTAGTTTAATTTATTCAATTATTCCTCTATTGAAGGACATTTAAGTTGTTTCCAAAGTTTTATTACGATGAGTAAAGTTTCAGTGAATTTTCATTATCCTATATATTTTTTCGAACTTATAAAATTTTCTTAAATTACCTGTAAGATATAAAAACAGCAATTTCCCCACACCTTTACTAATATTATGGTATCTAATAATTGTTCAGATGGTAGACATTTCAGACTGTAGGTGGCTGCACACTTGGCCTGTCAGCTCTCACAGCACACATGTAAGCAGTTTGCTGAAGACCAGCCCACCACAAAGGAAATTCAGCCGCCACTCTCATTTTCCAGCCTGCCATAATGTCCAGTTCTCTGTGCTTTCTAGATAGGAAAGATTGAAGCCAATGTCTCATACTGACCAGTCTTGGCAATCGAGAAGCAGTCGACAGAAATCAAGGGCATTGCTATTTCTAGCTTTGGCCTTGTGGCTGCCCAGAGTGTTCTCACATTTTATTATCATTCTTGTGGATAGTTCTTTCAGCTTTTTTGTGGCTAGAGCTTTCTTTGTTCTCAGGTCAACCACAAATTTTCTGACCAATGTTCTTGATTGCAACACTCATTCATTTAAAAAATAATAAACCATTAAAAATCTATTGAATGGAGTGGTCATAAAGCTCCCAGATGTTAGCTTGCATCCCCTGTTATTTATTTGTTTTAATACTTTTAATCTCTGCATGCCCAGTGCCCAGACAGGGCCAGTGTCCCAAAGTCAACTGGTCCCCAGTTTGATTCTTAATTTAGAATAATTTCGGTTTCTTCTAACAAAGTCAGAACATCCCTTAAAAACTAAATTATTGACAAATAAGCATCACATACAAACAATAACATTTATATATTTTCATTTACTTCGTGGTCAGACTTTTAGCAGCTCACTACTAGAAACACAAGTGAAGCCAAGTAGAGTAAAAGTTAGCAGCACCAATTTCATTCTAATAGTTTAGGTTCAAAACTTGACTCTTACACCAAATTAACCTTGGGCAAGTTACTCTATGTATATTCTGACATTTGGCAAGTTCTCAGTGACTATTATCTGTCATTACCTTTTCCCAACAGAAAGGGGCAAATCTCTTTGATCATTTACTGAGCCTATGCCCTAATTCTTTGGCAGAAATAAATGGGCCCAAAGTCACAGACCATTACTTAAATTGATATGTAAGATGAAACCACTGATTTCATAGCTTGGTGACTTGACATCCTGGGGACAATGGTTGGAAAAATAAGTTGACACATGGAGAAGGGACAGCTGATGGGGTGAGAGTAAATTGCAGAGGCAGCAGGATTGCTATGCATAAACAGAAAAGTGACTTGGGCTGTTTAATGTGGGACAAAGAGTCCTTTCTAAGTAGCCTCCCAGAGGGCATGGCTGTGGGTTCGACAGCTCTTTACAGTAATAGATGTGCATAATGATCACCTGAAGCATCAATAAAAGGTCAGATACGTTCTGAGTAAGTTGTTCAGCCAGGCAAAGAGGTGTGTAATGCCTTTTAAAAGACATCTGAGACTAATTTCGGATGGGATCTCTCAGAGAAACCACTTAATCTAAAATTTTACATGCCCAGGAGCAGCGTGTTCTGGATTTAAGAAGTGGATGGATCAAGAGAAAACTGAGAACCATTCCAGAGTTGCCAACTTGTTATTTTGCCATGTGAAGAAACCAAGAAACAAACCAATAGAAGAACTACCATCAATTATCATTATGTCAGAAAAAGTCAGAAGGTCACACAGAATAAAGGACAGCCCTTCAAATTGAACACATTTAGCACTGTGAAACACTTGATGCATTTCACAGCTTTTCTGATTCTGCTGTAATATCTGGGAGTGTCATGCACCAACCAAATGGGCCTGGAATTTAGAGGGTACTGTTCTCTAAAGCAGTGTTTTTCAAAGTGTGGGCCCTGGGTCAGCAGCATCAGCATCACCTGGGAACTGGTTAGTGATGCAAATTCTCAGGCTACCTGCCCTATTCCCCTTCCCCATCTAATGAAGCCAAAATTCTGGAAGTGGGCCCAGCAATGTGTATTATAACAAGCCCTTATGTGATTCTGACATACCCAAGTCTGAGAGCCACTGTTGTAAAACATTCTTTCTACATAGATTGTACCCACCTTTTCTGGAAAACCTCCGGTGACAGGATCCTGCCCCCTCACAAAGAAGTCTTTTCCCACGTGAGTCACCTTAGGTGGTTAGAAACTCTGAGACTAGCCTCCTTGGTCCAAGTTCTGCCCTCTCAAGACACATAGAATGAGTCCTGTCTTTCTGCCCCGGCTCGACAACACTGTATACATGTGAAGGTGACGATTACAGGTCCTTTCACAGATGAACAGAGCCACTGCTCTTACGGGAGCTGTCATGGTTTGATCTCTAATCGTTTTGTCAGCCTGATCACCCTCAACTGGCTCCTCTTTTATTATTATTATTATTATTATTATTATTATTATTAAAAACTACCATTTATTGGACACTTGTTGCTTTTTGTCATGCACTGCCTAGGGATAGTCCATTTTTCCCACTTTTAACTTTCTCAACAACCCTGGGAAGTTGGTCTGTTATCTCCATTTTACAGAAAGCAAATAAGTGCAGGGAGGTCAAGTAACATGCCCAGTATCACTCAGTTTGTACGTAGCTGAGCCGGATTCAGGTCTGTGGAACTCCAGGTCTGGTGCTATTTCCATTATACCAAACTGTCCTTAAATTTCCATCACAATGTTAATTTAGGGGAGGCTGAGCCAGGAAGAGATGATGATGAGGGCTGAGATAGGACGTGGATAAGAATGTGGACTCCGGAGTTAAACACATTTAGGTTGAGTCCCGTTTTCTACAGTTACTAATTATATGACCTTGAGTGTGTTTCCTCTTCTCTCTAAACCTCAATTTCCTCGTCTGTACAATGGGGATAATAATAGCATCCACCTCATAAGGCTGCTATGAGTAGTAATGAATCAATGCCGATAAAGCACTTAGCGAAGTTCTGGGTGCATAGTGAGTACTCAGTAAATATCTCTGTTATTACTGAGTAGATATAGTCAGCAATTGTATAATTATAGATGAGTTATATCCAGACACATGTGCATTAAAGCAATATAAATCATTGTCTCCTTTCCAGCTCCACTAAACACCCACCAATTTCTGACCCTGGATTATTTCTGCAACCTCCTAAATGATTTTTTATCTCCAGCTTCTGACTCTTTCAAGCCAACCTATGAATGCTAAAAAGTCAATCTTCCTGAAGCCCAGCTCTAATTATAATGTCATTTCCCTGCTGAACCATCATCTTCAAATTAAGTGCAAAAATCTCTTTTAGGCTTCCCAGGGTCTTTACATGATATGGTCCTAAATTCCTCCTCCTCTATTTTCCCACTAATAGATTCTGTCCTACAGGGATTCTGGTTCCAGCTAAACTGAATTATGGGCTTTTCTTCATACACGAAGTTCCTCCTGCATTTTCTCCATCCAAAATGGCCACTATCTCCACCTAACCCTTGTCTGACCCAAAGCTCTTTGTCCTTCCCTCTGTCCCTTAGCAATCTGTCAAATTTTTTTTCAGTGGTCTAGTGCTTCTTCTCTCATGCGACATTTCCTGCAACTCCTAGATAGATGTGTATGACTTCTTCTTTTGGACTCATTTGGCTTTTTTTTTCCTGAATAAATATATATTTTAAATTCATTTGCTCTTTATTTCTTGAATTATAATAGTGTTAGGCAAAGAACTTAGATTTCGCCACCAGATAGACCTGGGTTCAAATTCTGAGTCCTCCTCTGATTAGTGTATCATGTCTCTGAGATTAAATTTCCTTATTTGAAAACTAGAGATAATGAAGTCCCCCTCATACGGTGTCTGTGAAAACTGAAGGAGACTAGGAAACAGAAGGCCCCTGCTCAGAGCCTGATTCCAGCATCCTTTCCTTTCTCTCTCGAGTGAATAACATGTTTAGAATGTTACATTAGTCTAGTAGGGCGCCTGTACCTAAAATATGTAAACATACTTCAGCTTATTGTATCACGCATGTGTGGCTGAATGCCACTATTGTACTCTGATATGTGTGGAGCCCATATGACCCCTGGGGAGCGGAAGGGGAGCACAAGAAAGGGAGCAGAAGCAGAAGTGCACTCCCCACAATAGAATTGGTTCCTGCCATTTCATTCTCATGTCGGCCTCTTTTGCATTCTTCTAACTGGGCGTCTCAGCATGGAAACCTTCCCTTCTCAGTCAGCTTGGCACTGACAGCAAGGACTTCGTCTTCATCATGTTGGTATCATTCACAGTGCTTAGAATAATTCTTTATATACAGATGCTCAGTAAATACATGTTGAAATGAACTTTCCGCCTCTTACTAGCAAAGTGGCTTCAGTCCCTTAACCTCTCTGAACATTTTATCCTTAAAGTTAATGACACTAGAAATTAATCTTATCGTTCGTTCCAGTTAAGCCATTCTTCCACTTATTCAACAAATATCTACTGAGCATCTACCATGTGTTAGGCAGTCTGCAAGGCAGTGCAGATGCCACAGTGAATAAGTCAGATGTTCTGTAATTATAACTATGTTCAATAGAAACAAAAGCCAGGCAGCACTGGCCCCGGAGTGTGGACCGGATGTCAACACTAGAGAGGAATGTGCACGGGTAGCTTGGGAGTGTTGGGGCTCTCAGCCTTAAAGCACTCTCCCATCAGAAGTGGGAATGCCAGTTGTTTCCCTTGGCTTTGTGCTTCATAGGAGGGTGCTCATTAGTTGGATACAAGGTTTGTTTATCTGTTTGTTTTTTAACAGCTTTTTTGAGATAGAATTTACATATTGTAAAATTTGCCTGTTTAAATTGTACAATTCAGTGGTTTTTAATATACTTACAGAATTGTGTGACCATCACCCTATCCAACTGATGGACATTTTTAACCCCCAATGAAACTGGCCTGTTATCTTTTTAAAACTGGCCTTTGCCCCATTTGAGCCCTACCTTTCTTTATCAGCATGGTGTAGATGGCAGGGATGAGAAATCAGAGTGTGGAAATATATCTTACTTAAATCATTGATAATCACTTGAAAAGTTGGCTTGAAGTACACTGTCAACCCCAGAGATTCCAGCTCAGCTGTGTGCACACGCCCCAGCTAAGTGAAGCTTCTGTAAACATAGCTCAGTCCCATCAGCCCTTTGCTCAACCTGCTCTAGGGCTCCCATCCTCTGCACAAACTGCAGATTCCTTAAGCTGGAAGTCACATGATGACCTAAGATAGGGCCATGCCACCCTTTCTGTTTATCTCCCTCCCCTCCCATTAGTCCCCCACTTTTGCCCTCAGGGCACCCTTCTCCTCCCTTATTCAGACAATTACCCTTCTCTGTCCTGTTTCCAAAGGTGCCCCTGTAACAACAAAGCCTTGTCTTGATCCTGCCTCCCTCTCCATCCCACCTCTTACCTCTCCTTATTGACACACTCTTTGAGTAAGTGGCTCATACTTCTACCCCTATTTCCTCACTTCTTCTCCCACGGCCACCTCACTGACCTCCATGGGCCTTTCCTAAACACTCACGTCCAGACCTCTGATGACTTTAGAACTGCCAGACCAGAGGCCCCTTTTAGTCTTCCTTTCTGTCCTCTTTGTCCTCTCTCTCCTCCTTGAAGCCCTGTCCTCCCTGGCCTGCAACCTGGTACCCTGCTCCTACCAGTCTGACTCTTCAGCGCATGCCTGGCTCTGCCTCGTGTGGCTCAGGGCCCCTCTGTGCCCCACTGCTCTTTGAATACTTGACCCTCCCACTCTCAGTGGTCACATGCAGAGGCTCCCACACCTTTCTAGGTGTTCAAAGTCTGACAAGGCAGAAATGCAGTTTTCAGGCAAGAGCCCTTAGCGTTCACCTTCTTGGTTCTGTGCAGGCTGTCTGGACTGGGCTGCACTGTTCTGGGAGTAGAGAGTCTTAGGCAAAGCTGCCTCTTCCCTCGATAAGTAGAGAATCTCAGGAGAGCATGGGCCAATTGACATAGGAATTCGGCGGCTATGGAGAGAGGAGGGCCTGAGACACCACCCCCTCCCCAACCCCTAGTCCCTGAGATCTGAAGGTAGGGACATCCAACAGGTAGATCCCATAGTCTTGTCCTTGGTCCCAGAGCTGGTGGAAAGGGCATCAGAAGTCTCAAAAGACAGGATGCCACAGGGTCTGGCAGATGAGCATCTACCTACAATGAACATGAGGGCTGGTTCCTGGGCAGTGCTTAGCTATGCTCTTCTGTCTGGGGAAATGAAGGAGAGGGTTGAGCTTAATGGGCTACAGCAGGAGTGGGGTTCAACAGTGACAACTTCTGACAGTGGCTAGTCAGGACTTCAATCTGCAGAGCTCTCAGAGCTGTTGGCTAGCTGGGAACAAGGCAGGTCTCCTAAGAGAGAGGTGTTGGACATACTGTTAAGAAGGGCAAGTGGGGGCTTGAGCAGTTTATTTGAAAAACAAAGATGTGGCTGTATTTGCACACTGGTCAGATGAAGTGGGACACAGAAATACACCCCATCTCTTGTCCTATATATGCAATGCTACTGGACAGCTCCATTTGGAACCTTGTAGGAACCTCAGAGTCAGCATATCCTGGGCCATGGCACAATCAGTATAGTCCCCCAGGCTGGAAGCATTGGAGTTGTTCTTTAAAAAAATAAACCGCTGCACAAATATCTTTTTATTATATGAGTGACGTTTACCTTGGGAATATTATGAAATGATTCTATTTTACAGATATAAATTGTAAAACAGAAAAGTCATCATGATTTAAAGGTCACACGATCAATGCAACACAGTCCAAGGTTCATACCCTTCCTATGATAATCGTCTGTTCTAGAGAGAGAACAATGTTTGACATGTCCCATGTCTTTAATGAGTCCCTTCAGATTCCAGTCTCTTCAGAGTGCAGTTTGTTTATCCCGTAAATTCATCGAGGCTCAGTTTCAGCATTGTTCCCAGGAAGCCTTCCCTGATGTCCTGACTTACACTGACTCTATAACAGATTTTATGAAACAACCTTGCAACCCCGCTGGTGTTGGGAGCATTTACATTCTCCACCTCAATTCGTCATAACCACGATCATGTGCATTTTATGGAAACCCCCCCCCCCCACTTTTTTATTTTTCAGATGAGGAAAGCGAAATTGAAAAAAAAAAATGAGCAACTTGCCCAGGCTCCCATGGCAGAACAAGGATTCAGATCCAATCTGACTATAAACTGGGTGCCTTTCCGGTGTATTGTTATGCTCATCTCCCATGGGCCTGGCTTGATGGGCACTTGAGCAGTGCTTCTCAAACCTGACTGTGTGTGGGGAACTTGCTAAGATGCAGATTCGGATTCAGGATGTTGGGGTGGAGACTGAGTCTGCATTTCTAACAAGGTCCCAAGTGATGCCAATGCTTCTGGTCTGAGCACCACAGTTTGAGAACCAGGAGTTTAGAGCTCCCCTCTCACTCTATGTTAGAAGAAATCAAGGTTTAGAGAAGTAAAGTGACTTTCCTTTAAGCCATATAGCAAGTTAGTGGAAGAGGCAGGATAAGGATTCAGGAACCCTGATGTTCAGTCCAGAGAATTTCCTACATTCTGTGTCAGTTGTTAAGCTACTGCCTCTCAGCTCTAACCTTAGCTTTCTTTTCCTGGTTTTGGTTGCTGGACTGGAATTCTGCAAACCACATGTTTCTTCTTTGCCCTCTGGCCCCATATTAGGATATGAGAGAGGGGGGGATGGGAAAGGCAGGGGAGAGGAGGGAAAGGGAAGGGGGAGAGGGAGTGAGGGAAGGAGGGAGAGATAATACATACTCAGCCATCAGCTGGGGTTGGGGTGGGGGACTTGCTCTTTCCTGTTTGCTTTCTGAGGACTTGTGCTTGTTTTCCTCTTCCTGAGAGCATCACCCAGTATTTTCTTCCTAAAGCAGCACTGGATTCAGTTTGCAGTTTTCCCAGTACTTGCATAATATCCTCATCATGCCCCAGCCTCACAGGCACCAGCACCAGTGACTAGCACACTTCCTCAGGAGTTAAGTCCCAGGTCTACGGTGCCCTCCTCCAATTGTTTACTTGTAATGATCCCAATCTATTGCCCTTGCCACCGCCCCCACACTCCCACAGCCCTAGGAATGAGACAGCTTCTTACATGTGCTCCCTCCACGATATCTATTTTCTTCTTGACTTTTCAGTTATTGAGTCAAAAACTTTAACTCAGCTTATATTTCTATATACTAAATTCTCTCTGTGAAAATAACTTGACTCTGACTAATATACTTTATGACATGTTAATTGAAAATTAGCAAAACAACCCCACTTGACTCTGAATTCCTGAATGGCAGCAACTGGGTCATTGTGATGAGTTCAGTATCTATTGGAGTGAGTGCCTGGTGCACAACAGCAAAGACACACGCACGCGCGCACACACACACACACACAGAGTGGATAAAGCTGTTAGATACTTTTCTCTTCATGCTAGACTCACAGAAGGGCCTCATTTTAAAATATATTCTGGTTGGATTAAAAATAAATTTTTGGCTTCACGGAAGTGGTGAGCAATAAAAAACAGTCCAGGTTTTAGAATCAGCAGGACCTGGGCTTCTGATCTTCCTCCTTGCACTCATTAGGCAAATTGCTTCCACTTCCTCTCCATCTCCTCCTCTGGCGATAATACCTACCTTTGGGCTGCTGTTAGAATCAGAAGTAATGTAGGTAAGGGCTGACACTGGGTTGGAGCACAGTTGGGGAGCTGCCAGGGCAGATGATCAAAGGGGATTAAGTCTCTGTTCTAATCAGGTTCCAGCAGAGAAGAACAAGAAGCACATGGTGAACTGGGGAGATTAAATTGTCCATGAAGATGAGATAAACAAGGAGTAATTTTCTGATGAAGTAAAGATAGGGAGGGAGTTGAGGCCTAAAACCTTCTCAGAGAAGGTTTTGAGTTTATGAGGAGCCTGGTGACTATAGAGGGGCCATCAGCTCACAAGCAGTAGAATTCTCCATGTGCCAGACCCAGTGCGGGGCACTAGGGGTGCAGAAATGAATGGCAAAGGGTTGTCTTGGAATCACACAGTGCAGTCAATCAATTCGTTCAACTCGCATCACCAAGAGACTACTGGGTGCCAGGCTCTGTCTGGGCCAGGGGCTGGGACTACAAAGTGAATTAAAGTCAGCTCTGACTTCAGGAATTCAAAATTTATTAAGGAGCAAGTGAGACCAAAAGAAAAACAGGCACGTAAAGCTTGGAGGACACCCTGCTATTTAAACAGCCTTGCTGCCTCCCGTCTCTCCCTCTGCAACTCACCCTGCTAACTTGCTGCCTCTGCACTCACATCCCTCAGGCTCCATTCTGCCCTGAAAAAGAGCTTAGTGACTGAGAACTCTGGTTCAGGAGACACGTGGAAGTTAGACAAAGCATAGAAGCAGAGAGCCCTCCTGCTGTGAAAGCAGGAAGTAGGGTGCTGTGTGCAGGCCGAAGGAAAGGTTTCTGGAGGGAACTCCGGAGGTACAGAGGTGAGCCTGGGGTGGCAGGGGCTCGGCCATAGCCCTGAATAAGAAGTCCAAACATTATGCCACTGGAGACAGTGGCAGGAGGACATTAAGCTCCTCCAGAGTGATAGGATGGATCTTGACCTTAAGGATTTCATGTCAGGCCTAAAGAGAGGATGGGTGGAGGCAGAGGACATTGTCATTGATAACTATTAGTGGTCTGGAGAGAGCTGAGTAGTCGACTGAGACACAAGTCAAACGAAAGTAATAGTCAAACCTTTAATCACTTACTGTGATAGTGTAAGCAAGGGGATAAACCTCTGTTCCATTTCCCCCATGAGTGATGGGTCAGCAAAGACATGGGGGATAAGAGGGAGTCCCAAATAAGAGACTCTTCCAGGGGAAGGGAGATGGGGAGGGCTGGGGTGGAAAATCCTGAGCACTGAGTCAGAGTGGAGAAAAATGTCTTCCAGGTTCCCAGCTCCATCTCGATAAGGAGATCTCAGCGAGGCACGTGCTAAAGACCCCAGAGGGAGGCCTCCAAATGGAAGCGCCTGGGCTAGGGA
>CM053502.1:32446974-32612360 GCA_028627145.1 Eidolon dupreanum
GCCAGCCAGCCCCACCCACTGGACACCCTGCACCTGAGGTCCCCAGAACCCTGCTCAGGTCCATCAGCTTCTTCTGCTGTGGTGCAGGTGGCCTGCTGCTGCTCCTTGGCCTGCTGTGGTCCATCAAGGCCAGAACCCAGGGGCCACCCCAATGGGAACCATATCACCTCTCCAGAGACCTGCACTACCTCACTGTGGAGCCCTTGGAAAAGGAGAGCTTCAGGTCAGTGGGGCAGGATGGGGGAAGCTGGTAGAGGCCATAAGCAGAAGGCACTATTCCATCATTATTCATTTGCTCAGTAAATCCTCATGGGCTTCCTCCTCTGGACCAGCTTTGTCTATGCCCTGGGGACTTGAAGGCTGATCAGCACAATCTTGGAGGAGTTTAAGGCCCCATGACAGAAGTAGATCTTGATAAACCAGAGTAGTTAGAGCTGTGAGACAGATGCAGACATTGGCCTGTGGAGACATGGAGAAATCAAAGAAGGCTTCTTGAAGGAGGTGGCAGCTGAAAGTAGCATAGGAGTTAAAAGCCTAGGCACATGAGTCAGCGTAGGATCCTCTCCTGGTTTTATTACTAATTAGCAGTAGGACTTCACGTAGATTGTGCAAACCCACTGAGCCTCAGCTAGCTCATCTGAAAACACCTGTATGGTACTTCATGGGCCAGATACTGTTCTAAGTGCTTTTTGTATATTTACTCATTTAATCCTTACAGAGGCCCTCCGAAGTAGGTACTGTTATTAACTCCACGTATAGATGAGGAGACGGAGGCACCAAGATGTTATGCAACTTGCCCAAGGACACCCAGCTAGTGTGTGTCAGGGCCAGGACTTGGACCCAGAGTTTATGCTCTCACCCACTTACTAGCTCAGGGGACACAAGGAGAATTAAATGAGATGATACGTATGTAGAACTTAGCCCCATGTCTGGCACACAGTAGATGCACAGTAAATGTTAACTTTTTTTCAAGTGGCTAAGGTGATGAGAAGCAGTTTAGGCAGGCAGAAGAGCACATGTGGAGGCTTGGGTGGGATGCGGAGTGCAGACCAAATCTTACATTAAGACAATATATTTCAACCTTATTTTTCATTTTCATTCCAAGGAGGCTTTTTAGGCATTTTTTCTTAATCTTCTACATGAAATTTAAATATCACAGATATAGAACATATTTATTTATATTCTATATGTATATCTGTGCTTTATACATAAGAACAGTATCACCAATATACCAAGAACCAATTTTTGCCCTGTTAAGAAAATAAATTATGCATGTACTTCTTATGTACTTATTCATCCAACCAAGTATTGAGTGTGCCTATATATCAGGGACCTGTATACATCTTCTCCAGTCCTTCTGTTCCCTGCAAGGTAAGAATGGCTGTTGCCATTTACAGAAAAAGATGGTGAGGGTTATACAGCTAGAAAGCAACAGAGCTTGCTGGCTACACAGCTTGCATTCTCTCACACCACTTTGTAAGCACCAGATTTGGATGTATTAGAGGCTAAACCAGACATCTGTGAGCTGGCCTGGGACCTGGACACCTTCTCCCCTTAGTTAAAGGGGAAAATGCATTCTGAGTTAAGGAATGTAATAGATTATTCCCACAACTGGCCTGTGAACTCTTATGGTCAGAGACGATAGAGTATTCAATAGAGGCCACTTAGTCCAATGGTTAGGCCTTGGTTTGACCCGACTATTAGAGGGCAGGGCAGGGCCTTGGGGACTCTCTAGCCAAATCCTTCACTTCTCAGATGAGAATCCTCAGTCTCAGAGAGACCAGTGACCTACTTGGTCACACAGTAAGTTAGTTGTCTGTTGGAACCAGGCCAGGCCTCAGGGAGCTCTGGCCCAGAGCCTGTCCCTCTCCACTCACTGTGGCCTGAGTGTAGGGAGTGGGTGTTGTCTGTATACATAGCCATGTTGATCCAACAGGGTCTAGGCCACAGCTGCGTCTGTCAGGTGGGGCCACTTGGCCTTCATTCCCTTCCAGGCCAGGGAAAAGGCCCACTCTGGAGGATGCAGGGTATTCCTGGCACATCAGATTTAGAAACCCAAATCTTAGATTCAGAACTGAGTGTTGGGGAGGCTGCTTCTGCTAATGACTCTTCGCTGTTCCTGGGGCTGACTCAGCCCAGCCTTGCCACCTGTTAGCCCAGCATTTGGCCCCCATGGGGAGGCCATTATGCTGTTCCTGACTCAGGCATCTTACCCCCTGGAGAGTGCCTGGCTGTGAGTAAATGCAGGTCAGAGACAAAAGCTTCCTAAACTGGTGGCTTGGCCAGATTTCTTCCTCTCTTGGGGCCTCAGTTTCTCCATTTACCCATCTACTTATTCTTTCACACATTTAGCCATATTTACTGAGCACCTATTATGTGCTAGGTCTTATGCAGGACACTGACAAGACAACACTGGACAGAACAGATAAAACTCCTTCCCTCTGGGGGCTCCCATCTTATGGTGAACCCCTAAATGAGGTGTCTGGACAGGAGGCCTCCTAGGGCCCCCATCCACTGAGTACAGCAGAAAAAGCATGGGCCTATTCAGACATGCGGGTTTCAGTCTCTGTTCTTTCTTTTTTAAGCTGTGTGTCCTTGAGCATATTAGACTCTCTGAGCTGAGTCTAATTCCTCATCTGTCAGGTGAGGGTGACAGACCTTTTCCCTAGGGTGGCTGTTAGGCTCAGATTAGAAGATAAGTGGGGAAGTGAATGCACTGTAAAGTTTGTGGTCACATTAGTGCTTTGTAGTTTACAACGTATTGTTAGTATTGTTACGGGCTGTTAACTGATTTGAGCCTCAACTGCTCATAAGTGGAGCAGCTTATGAGGCAAGTATAAGGATTAGGCCCATTTTATAGACGAGAAAGCTGAGGAGTGAGGGGGTTAGGGACCGGGTTGGGAGAAGTGTGATAGGTGGAGTCGGCTCAAGTGTTGCAATCAGAGCTGGGGCTTTGCTGCTTGGTTGATGTGTGACTTTGACTCATTGGTACAGTGGCCGAGAGATGCTATCCCTCAGGGTTGTCACGAAATGTGAAATAGATGAGAGGGTTTAAGTGTTGGTAAATAGTATTTCATCCCTGTCCCTTCCCCTCTTCCTACTATGTTTGCCTGGCTCAGCTGAGGGCAGAGGAGCTGGCACCAGGCCAGGTCTCCTGCCGCAACCAGGCTCCAGAGAGTGGGTGAGCCCTAGCTCAGTGGAGCTTCCTGTGCATGGAGACCAGAGTGGCAGCCCGCCCCTCACAACTTCAGGGTGCTACATCCTCCAGAACACACCATGAACGAGCCTCCCCATAAAGTGTGCAATATGTCCTCTCTGCGTGAGACCTCATGGTCCTCAAGTTCCAGCAATCTGAACCTTGACCATGGTGACTTGGGGCTGGTTGGGCCCAGCTGGCTACTAAGATGACAGCAGGTAACATGAGTGCCATTTCACATATATTCTCTAAGCAAACTTTCTGCTGTGGGCTCAGCTCAGCCATGCCCTGCCTTGCCTGCTGTCGCCTGCTGGGGTGGTCCTAAGCAAACCCAATCCTTTGTCACGTCTCTAGAGTATGGAGAAGTGGGAGTGTGTGCAGCAGGGATGTGACTAGGAAGTGAGCAAGGCAGGAGATGTGGGGCTCTGGAAGCCTTATTATTCACATTTTTCTCTGTGTTGTCAAAGCTTTTTCCATTTTTCCATGCCCTGCATCTATGAAATGGGAATTATTACCCTCATTTTACAGTTAAGGAGAAAGAGACTCAGAGAGGGTGTGAACACAGCCTAAGTCACACAGCAATAGAACCTGGCTTGCCTGTCTCCAGGAACAATAATCTTTGCCTGTCCTCACCTGCAAAGGATGCTGGGAGTGCAGAGAAGGGTTAGGTCCCTTATCAGCTTTCTTAGCTTTGAAGCTCCTGGGCTGGCTTCCAGAGGAGGGTCTGTGAGAGAAGTTTGCAAGAGCACTGGATGGGGAGACCCAGATTTGGCTTCTGGCTGGTGCTCTTCATCAGACTAGCACACAGGGTGGGGGTCAACCTGAGGCTCCCCGACCCCAGCCTATTCCATGACTCTGTGACTGCAGTGGTGAGCTTGCCGCCCAGTGGGCTGCTCTGAGGGCTGTAGTGGGCTTGAGATGAGAAGACACTTTGCCTAGAGACAGGCTGTGTCTCTGACGAGTGATGGGTGCTCACATGAGTGGCATTAGCACATTCCCAGCATAGCTTCACCACCAGGCCCTAGAGTGAAATCCCCTCCATGTCCTCTTCTGTCCTCTGGGCCAGCCTCTGCCATTAGCTGCTCCCCTGTCTAGACAGACAGGTCCACTGGTATAGACTGAACTGCTTCCCTACCAGCTTCAAACTGATGATGCTGGGTGAGTGACAGCCTCCCTGAGCCTATGTGGGCCTTGCTCTGCGGGAGACTGTGACGAGTTTTGTTGCCCATACTCCTTCTTCATGGATACCTTTGAGACTTTGTGACTAGGGCCCATTTATGGACATGTGCTAAGTGTCCCCTTGCATTCTCTCATTTAATCTCCACACAGTCCCATGAGGTAGGGGCCATTATTGTCCTCATTAACAGGAGGAAACCAAGGCCCAGGTTAATGGAGTTACTGACCCCGATGTCCCACCAGGAATATGGCAGAGGTGGGAGCCAGTGCCCAGACTCATAACCAGCCCCCAAGTGACTCAGAGTGGGAAGAGACCTTCAAGATCACCTGATTGGCCTCTGTATCTGATGGGATCCTTCCCAAAGCAGAAACAGCTCAGGCCTAGGATCAGTGATACTCTCGCCCCACAGGGTCATAAGAGGAGAAGGGAAAGGGATTCCTCAGAGGTGACCGGCGGGGGCCCTGAGAGGACTGAGGGCCAGTATTATTCCCATCAGCACTGTGCAAATAGGATGTGGGGACTTGTTCTTGGAATCTAGCTGCAGAGCCTGGTTAGAGGAGCCTCAGAGGACCTGGTGTCTGTGTCAGGTCTCCGCAGGGTGGTTCATGTTGGGGAGGTGGGGGAGAGTCACAAGAAAGCCAAGCTGTTCACAGACAGATGTGGTTGACTTTATCTCCGGAGGTATATAAGCAGAGGTATTTACTTGGTGGACTTGCTGTATCAAGGCTTCAAACATCCAGATGGGTGAGGGAATTGAGGTCTGCCCTTCTGCTCTGAGCGTCCACAACTCCAGCTCTTGTAAGGGATATTACAATAAGCTGGGAGTCTTTCTGCCCCCGGACCATCACTCAGTCTTTCAACAAACATCCTCAAGCATATGCCCTCAGTCCCTGGACACTCGAAGTCAGTCCCTGCCCTAGAGGACAACCAGGTAGGGTCAGCGTGGTGACAAAAGAAAGCAGTGTGGGAGCCAGATCAAGGAATGGGAGCTTTGCTGGGGGAGGGACCAGTCAGGAGAGCTTCCCAGAGGAGTCTCAAAGGATGAGTAGGGACTAAACAGCAGGCAAGGGGTGAAGGAGGTGGGAAGGGTGTTCCCTGCGGAGAGAACAGAGGAGGCATGAGGAGGCACAGTGAGCACATGCAGGGAGCGGGCAAGATGGGTGGAATGGGAGAGCTGAGGTTGGCAGGGGCCGCTTTGGCCAATCTCCAAGTGTGTATACGGGGCCCTGGGGAACCCACAGAGTGTGTGGACCACGGCATGCAGCTCTCCCTGCCCCCATCCTTCCTCACTGTCTCCCTGGCATGCAGTAGGTTTTGTCTTTGCTTCTGCTAACTGCCTCTCTTCTCCTGTCCCTGTAGGACTCCAAAACTTGTTGCCATCCCCACTTATGAGGACGCCTTGTGCTGCCCATTGGCCGAGGGGTCCCTGGCACCACCTGCATACCCCATGGAGGAAGGCTTAACGACCTGGTCCACCATGTCTCCACCTAGCTATGAGAGCATCATCCTTGCTGCCAACGCCATCCGTGGAGATATAACTCCTGGTGCTGCCTGCTCCTGCCCGGCTGGTTCAGACCACAGTGGATGGAAGTTAAAGGCTCTTAACAGGCCCTGAAGCCAGAGACAAATCTTGAGCTTCTTCTAGTGTCTAATACAGTGTCTGGTATATAATAAGCACTCAACAAATGTTTATTGCTGAATACTGTTTTATTTATCTATTGCTGTGTAACAAATGGCTTGAAATCAGTCTATTTTATTATCTCTCATGATTCTCTGGGTTGCCTGGGCCCAACTTGGTGGTTCCTCTGCCCCACATAATGCTGGTGGGCTACTGTCATCAGGGGCCCAGCCGGGCCAAGGTGGTATACTCATATGGCTGGCAGTGCTAGCTGTCAGCTGGGAGATTTTACTGTACACATGAGAAAATTGGGGCCCGGAGGCATAGCCAGGACTGGCTAAGGTCACACACTAAATTTATAACCAAAAGAACATGGACTCTTAATTTAGATCACCTATGCCTGGGTTCCACCATGTATCAGCTGAGTGACCTTGGACAAGGGGCTTTACTTCTCTCTGCTGCAGTTTCCTCTTCTGTAAAATGGGAACTGGGAATTACAGAGGCACCAGCTCCTACCTCAGAGAGCTGAGCTGTGAGGATTAAATGAGATGAAAGCAGCTGACATTGTAAGGTCACAGTGACCACACATGTAGGCTCAGAACTAACGCATTGAATGACAAATGCAGTCTTTTTAGCTCAGTGACAGGTGTCTATCAAGTATGAAGTGATTGTCAGATTTTGTTAGTAGAGGTGACCCCCCCCTCCACCAAGTGCAAATCTGGTCACCGCTTCCATATTTCCTGTGATAGGGAGCTCGCAACCTGTCCTTACTTTATAGATATGGCAGAAATGTCTGCTTTCTGTCCAGCTACATTCTGCATCCCTACGTATTACCTCATTCATAGATGATAAAACCATCTCAGATTAAGCAATCTTCCTAGGGTCATACAGGAAGCTGGGGTTCAAAGTCCTGGGGCTCAGTCAGCTGGATAAGTGTGGCATTCCCTGAGGGCCTAATGAATGCTGGGCCAGGACCTCAGCCATTGTTTCATACCCTCAAGGCTGCTCTGCTGCTGGCCACCCGCATGTGTCAAAAATGAGCCTCAGGGAGGTAAAATCACAGAGCATAAAGGCAGAGCCAGTGTTTCATTCAGGCCTAGATGGGCTCCTTGCTGAGATCTTCCCACTTAGGCCTGGACTCAGGTCTTCCTGCTTCTGCCAGTGTCCCCTGCAGTCTCTTCTCAGCTCAAAATGGCCTGACCATCGCCAGGTGGAAGATGCCTTTTCTAGGCTAAGAATCTTGAGTGGTTCCCAGCTCACTTTGGATAATGAAAGCTCACACTGCGGTGCAGGCTGGGGCCAGGGTGTCTGGGCCGGCCCTTCCTCCTCCCACTCCCCTCCACCACCCCTGTGGGCCTTTGTACTTTCCCTCTCTCTCTGCAAAGCTCCTCCCCAGGGCTCGCTCCTCACCTCCCTGAACCTTTGTTCAGTCCCTCTCTTCAGGAGGCGTCCTTGACTTCTCTGTTTAAAACCGAGTCCCACCCATGCTCTTGCACTCTCAGCCTCCTTCAGGTCCTATTTGTTTATAATCCCTGTCACCATTTAACAATTTACCTTTTAAAATTTGTGTGTTCATTTGTTTGTTTATTGTCTATATCTCCCCACCAGAACATAAGCTCACTGAGAACAGGAAATTTTTTCTTTCTTTACTTTATGTTTGTATCTCTAAAGCCTAGAAATGGTGCCTGGTACAAGGGAGATGCTCAGTAGGTATTTATTGACTGAACAAATGATTCAATAAATGTTGGCTATTATTATCATTATTAGGCCCTCTCTTAACCACCCAAGCCAGATCTCATGGATCTTCTTTATTCCTCCCCTTCTGCATCACCAAATCCTGGATCCCCATTTGTGCCTCCTTTTCTTCCTCCCCTTCTCTCCTGTCTGTGCCTTGCTCTTGTTGCAGGAAGTGACACCCAATGGAGGAATTCAGACACTCAGACAACTTTGTTAGAGGAAGGAGAATTAAATGCTGGCGGAGAGCGTGGGGCATTTAACAGACCCAAAGCACGATCTCCCCTTGGTTAGATTTCTTACAGCTTATACACCCTGGCAGTGTCCAGGCAAGGAGCGTGTGATTTCTTTGTCTGAGGTTTTACATGTCCCTCCTTACTCAGAGATGTGAGGGGGATCTTTGGGTGGGGGGCTGCAAGGGAGGAATTTCCAAAACCTTGGTCTTACAGGTCCTTTGTTTTGTAGAGTCTGAGACCTTGGTGTTATCAGCACCTTTATCAAATTCTTGAACAGAGAGACAGGACTCCTAGGCTTACAGATAGGAGCAGCATTCATTGATGTTCATTCAGCACCGCTCAGCATGTTCCTTATCCAAAGGCTGAGCTCACACTGTAACACAGCAAACAGTTTCACAGTCTTGACATTCCTATACAGCTACAGAGATAGAAAAGAGGCTGGAGAATCCTTGAGGTGGGGGATGCAGCTATGGAAAACGTGTTAACTGAAGAGCATAGGGCAGAATGGGGGAAGAGAGAGCAGTTTTAACCGGCTGAGTCGGTTATTTCTGCAGGCCCTTTCCTTTGTATCTTTTACTATTACTTTCAGATGCCTCCTCCCCTCTCTCACTCTCCCTGGTATGATGGAGATGTACCCTTGAGTTCTGCCTTGGTCCTGACCTTGCTGTGTGACCCTGAGCTGCACATACAACACACAGATACATAACACACAGACACACACCAGTTTCTCTTATGTATTATGAGGATAGGGGTGGGGATTTACGGGGCCCTCTGCAATTCCTAAAGGGTAAATGGGGTCCCAGGTTGGGAAGCAGAGCCTAACTTCCCTCCTACCTCAAAGTGAGTAATCTCCTCCAGGCAGGTGAGTTAATGAGTTGCAGGTGTGACTAGGAGGCACTACCTTTGCTTCGTAGGATCTGGAAGGTGTAGAGGATGGAGAGGGCTGGAAGACAGGAAAAATTTTTCTGCTTTTCTCTATATATCAACCCATCTGTGAAGGCCCCCAAAAGGGACAGTGACTTGCTCAAGGTCACCAGTGCCTTGCAGGCTGAGCCAGGGCCATGGAGCCAAGTCTCCTGTGAGGCAAGCCACCTAAACTTTCTGAGCCACAGTGGTCTCGCTGTGAACTGGGAACACGTGTCCACTGGCAGGGCACAGGGCGGAAGAACCACACGAGGCTAGGTCTGCCACTCTGTAGCCCCCAGTAGGCAATGGTTTGCTTCCTGGTCCAGATGTCCAGTTTCTTCATCCACCACTCAGAACCCACATCTAGTGCCTGCCTCCAGGCCTGGGATGTCAGGGGCCCTCAGAGCTCGTGCCTCTCGCACACTTTCCCTGTGCCCCCCCAGGCTTCTGTTACCCTCTGGTTGGGCTGGTGACCCTGCTTCCTGCAACTCCCCATCTCAAATCAGTTGGAAATTTCCCAACTGGAAATTCCCATACCACCCTCCCCCCTCCCCCACCCCAGCAACTAATCACTTCTAAAAATTGTTCACTTCAGTCTTTGTCTCGCCAGGTTTCTGCTAGAGCCTGATGACTGCTTCTCACGTCCACCATCTCCTCTTCCTGCTTCCAAACTGATCTCAAAACCAGAGGATCATTGTAAAATTAAAATCTGATGTGTGTCATTTTCCACTGCATAAGCCCTTTAGAGGAACTCGCTGGGCTTTGAGAGATGTCAGGTGGTACCTTAGCATAACCCCAGGAAGTCGTCGCCTGTGCTTCTTTCTCTGGCCTCCCTCTCCACTGCAACTAATACCCATCCCTCCATTCCCAAATGTGGATCAAGAGTCTGCCTGGTTCTAGCCACGGTGAATTAAACAAAGTACCCACTGTGGAAATTTGAGTTCTAGTTGGGGGGGTGGGGGAGACAGACAAAAGACAAGATAAATAAATAATGTATATAGTAGGATAGATGTTGACAAGTGCTATGGAAAAAAGCAAATCTGGAAAGGAGGACTGGGAATAGTAATATCACATGAGGGAAGGCCTCGCTGTGAAGATGACATTTGGATAAAGATTTGAAGGAGGTAGAGGAGGGAGCCATGCAGGTATCTGAAGGAAGAGCATTCCAGGCAGCAGGAGCAGCGGGTGCAAAGGTCCTGGGGTGCCTGTGGATGGAGCATGGAACCAGGGCAACTGGAATGGAGTAAGTGAGGGAAGGCGTGGCAGAAGATGAGCTTGGAGGGGTGATGGGGTGGGTGGCATGAACAAATTATCTAAAGTCTAGTAGGCCATTTTGAGGTCTTTGGCTTTTACTCTAGTATGACAGAAAATCATTTCAGGGTTCTGAGCAAGAGCAACAAGGTCTGACCTGGCATTTGGGTTTGAGAGAGACTTCAGTGGGCAAGGGTAAAAGCAGAGAGAACTTAGGGGGACAGAGATAATGGGGGCTCAGACCAGGCTGATGAGCAGTAGTAGGGGGTTAGAAGTAGATTGGATTCTTATATCTTGGAGGTGGAGTCAACAAGATGTGGGTGTGAGAGAGGAGGTGAGGATGCTGGCTAGGATACCTAGGTGACGGCCTGGATAACACTGGAATGATGGAGATGACCTGGGAGGAGCTGGTCTGGGGAGGAAAAGGAGGAGTATGTAGGGTAGGGATGAGTGTGTGCATAATATTTAGAGTTTTATCTCTAGCCATGAATGAGTCAGTGCTTACCTGCCCCTGTGCCTTTGCACATGCTGGTACCTTTGTCTGAAGTGCTTTTACTGTCCTGACAGAACTCCAGCTGACTTCTCAAGGATCCCTTCTGTGAATATGTCCCTTCGATTCCTTCCCCCAGGTATCTGGAGTTCTCCCCACACCCAAGTCTATCCCGCTCTCTTCATTGTGCACATGCTGGACCTCAGGCATAGCTCAGAGCCTTTACATTATTTTGCTCTGAAGGTAGGACCAAGGGCCATCACTCTTTGAAACTCTGTGTTTATCAGAGTGCCTTACACCTCAGAGTACACTGTATATAATAGGTGTTCAACAAGAGACTGGAACCTTAGAACCTTGGCTCTGCTATTTACAGGTTCTGTGACCTTGAGCTGCTCCCCTTGCCTTTATGAGCCTCAGTATCTGCATCTGTCCGATGGGTGTGTTTTTTTTCCCCCTTCCTGCCTCTAAGTATCTTGTGAGGATCCTAAATTCTGTGGACAGGAAAACAAAACAAAACAAAACAAAACAAAAACAGTGGTTAGAGCGCGCCCTCTTCTGGAAGACGACAGACTCCTCGTCCACTCTTCCCGCTCTCCCGCACTTTGTAGGGGAGGGAGGTAAAAGTGAGGCGGGTGAGAATGGGAACAGGAAAAACCGATAACCCAACACTTCCAACTCACTGTTCACACCTGTTCCCATTTATTCGCATTTATTCCTCACCACGGTCTGTAGAAGAGGTTAGATTAGACCCATTTTACTGATCCCATACTTGTCCCTGAGCTTCTTACGCGTCACTCACATTTTAAATATTTTTAAGAGGAGAAAAAACAGAAAGAAGGCTGGGTCGTGGAGAGAAAAAAAAAGGTGGGGGAAAGACGAGAGTGCTCGGGTGACTTGGATGGATCTCGGGAGGGGTAAAGGACCAGGTCCATCTACACCGTGGCTGGAGCTATGGGTGTCCCGGACTCTACTCAGCCACCCACTCAGTGTGGGGAGAACTTGGCCAGTCCCTTCCACTCCCCGGGCTCAGTTTCCTCGCCTGTGAAATGGGGATGATAACCCCTCTCCTGTTCCCCTCTCTGGGCTGAGGGACAGACAGGGCCTTGACCCAAAGGATGTGAAAGCCTCCTGTCGAGCACGTGCTGTGGCCGCCCCAAGCGGGTGCGAGAGGCTTCTGCTGGACAGCGACCATGGAGATCCACTCCCACCGCCCACCAGGACCCCCGGACCAGCGAGGGCAGGCTGAGGCTCCTCTGGGCCTGTTTCCTTTTCCGGAAGGGGCACTCGTTGCTTCTCTTCTCTGAGCCTCTGTAAGATGATGATAATAGTGTTTCCATGGTGGGTCCCAGCCTACTGATAAGCCCAGATTACAAAGCATTTTCTCCTGCATCAAATCACTTACCTGCACAATACCTGAGAGGTGGCCCTGATACCACCCTCAATCCTAGGTGACAAAACTCAAGCCCAGAGCAGAGCCACCAGCCTAATTTCACCTGGGGAGTCAGACCTGAACATGACCCAGTGACTCTCCACCCCTCTCCGACTCCTCGGCGACCGCCCGCTGGGAGGCTCTCCTGAGCTTTGTGACAGGGCCTGTCTCTGCAAACCGTAGGATGTAGCCCAGCTGGATCTGAGGGCTGGTGAAGAAGAAACCGCTGCTTGAAAAGTGTGTGTGGACAGGAACAGCAGGCAGTGGGTGTGGTGTCCTGGAAGCACAGCTCTTGTTGGGAAGGAGGGAGAGACAATGCTAACACACAGGAAAATCCCCCGTCTAAACCGGGAGGCCAGATGGAAGCCATTACCCCACACCAGCAACACAATCCAGTGCAAACGACAAGTTAGCATTTTCTTTTAGAGACATGGTGGTCCTCACTTTTTTTTATAATCCTGTAAGGGAATCTGATGTTTCCCATCAGCCTATCCCCAGAACTGGAATTCTACCATTACAATGTCATCTTTAGGATTAAGTCATCTTCCTAGATTAGGAGGCAAGGAAATCGCTGTCAGTCATTTATACCCTACAGGCGCATTAAGACACCAGAGCCTTTCCAGGGGGCAGCTCACAGAGTATGAGAAGGGAACAGAGGGACCCAGGAAGGCCAGGCTTGCAGACAGCTCTGTCCTGGGAGATGCTGTTATTATTCCCATTTTACAGAGGAGGAAAACTGAGGCACAAGGAGGTAATATGATCAAGGCCACCCTGCCCCACGGTACAGGAGCCAGAACTCAAGCCCAAGCAATCTACCCAGTCTCCAGAGGTCATATTCTTAACCATCCTGCTACAGTTAGGGAGTATTACACGGTGGCTAGGGACATGGCCTCTGGGTACATATTCCAGCTGCTGTGCCATTTTAGATGAGTGACCTTGGGCAAGTGACTTGTCTGTGCCTCAGTGTCCTTATTTATAAAGTGGAGCAGTAGTGCCTACCTCCTGGGGTTCCCCTTAAATGAATAATACCTGTAACATGTTTAGAACAGTGCCATGCATGCAGTCACCATCCAGTGAATATGGACTATTGTTCCTGAAGCCCTTACGGGCACATGACCTTGATGAGTCTAGAATGCTTCAGGATTCCAAAATGCCAGCCCACGGGAGTCTGGAATCCTCCAGCGGCATTCTGATATGCTTCAGCTGCAGCACTGTACCAGGCTTCCCATGGCTGGACGCTGTGGGGCTGCCTATCCACCCAGCTCAGCCCCACACAGGCAAATGAGGTGATGTCAAAGGCTTGGCTGGGGCCCAGCCCCTGTAACCTCCCCCTCTCCTTCCTCTCTTCTCCCTCACTCAGAGTCACACACACACTCCAGCTGGGCCCAGAGGAAAGGTGAGAGGGAGAGAAGGTGGCTGGTGGGGGCAGGGGCCATCCAAGCGTGGCTCCTGCAGCCTGGTGAACCTGTGGGCCCAAGAGCTGTGGCTGGACCTGAGGGAGGCTACTTTCCCTCTAACTTTAAGCTCGGATTTGCAGTGATCCCAGAGCGTCATCCCTCCAGGTGTGAGGTGTGTGAGTGTCCACGCGGGTGGCAGGTGCCCCTTCGCGCGCAGGGCACGGACCGAGGCCTGGCTGGGTAGCCATGGCAGATGAGAAGACCTTCCGCATCGGCTTCATTGTGCTGGGGTTCTTCCTGCTGGCTCTTGGCACATTCCTCATGAGCCAAGACCAACCCCAGATCTACGGCACCTTCTATGCCATGGGCAGCGTCATGGTGATTGGGGGCATCATCTGGAGCATGTGCCAATGCTACCCCAAGGTAGGCAGTGGGGTGGGGTGGCGGGTTGGCTTGGGGACAGGGTCTGGGGACAAGGGACCAGGAAGGCTAGGCTGTGCCTCTATTCTAGGCATATGCTGTGCCTGCCCCATCCTTCAATCTCTTTTCATCTTCCCGATTTTCACTCATCTTTTCTTCTCTCCACTTTCTTGATCATCCATCCATCCATCCATCCATCCACCTCTCTGTCCCTCCATCACTCCACCCATCCCTCTCTTCCTTATAAGGATTGATCAGAAGCCCCTGGTCTGGAGCCCTGAACTAGGCCCGATGAGGGAGACAGAGTAAAATCCAACACACGATCACTGTGTGCATAAACCAAAGTTAACGAGTGCTTGCCACCTGTCAGGCACTCCTGCATTCATGGTGTAGCTCAGTCCTCATTCAAAGTTTCTGGTACCTCTATAGTTCCATTTTATAGTGGAGAAGCTCAAGGCTCAGAAAGGTGAGGTCTCGCAGCTCCTGAGTCAGAGTTGGGATCAGAGCTCAGATGTGTGTGACATAAGGCATAACTTCCACTTCAGAGGTCTGTCCCTGTGTCCCAGAGCTGCTGAGAGCTCTGGGTGGGTCAGGTATAATCTGCTGGCCTGGGTTGGTCAGTGCTTGATCCTTCAGAGTTTCAATGTACTCCTAGCCTTGTGAGTGACTTAGTGATGAGAAGAATACTGATTTGGGAGGTCTGAGTTCTAGCTCCAGCTCTATCCCAAACTCTGTGTGATCTTTGCCTTTCTGACCCTCGGTTTCTTACATCTGCAAACTGGGGCCCCAAGCACCTATTTCTCCCAGCTCACGGAGTTATTATGAACAGAGATGGGATGTAGGAATGTTGTATAAACCGTTGAGTATTATATTTAGGTGAAGGGCCGCCACCCTTACTGTTATTGGTCCTTCCAGCAACCCTGTGGAATGGGCATGTCAGGAGCTGTGAGCATTTAGTGCTCAGAGAGGTTGCCTGGCTTTTCCAAAGTCACACAGCTGATCAGACAGACCCAGGGAAACAGAAAGAGAAGTATGGATTTTAACTTGGGCTCTGCCTCTAACTTCTTGGGAGATTTAGGTCAAACCCCTTCCCTCCCTGAGCCTCAGTTTCCTCATCTGTACAATATAAGAGTCAGGACAAGGGGTGGGAAAGGAGGTGCATCTGAGGATCTTGCTGATTGTGACATCCACCCAGGCAGCCCCCACCACCTGCAACCCCTTCCTCACCTCCAGCCTGGGTGCTCTGCTGGGGGGGTGGATGTAGGGGGTCAGAGGAGGAGGGAGGAGACTCCTGGGAACCTGGGCCTGGCTCTACCTAGCCCTGCCCCCTCCGTGGGTCAACCTCGGGCTGTCAGAATGTGTGGTGCCAGGGCGGTCCTGGCTGGTTTGTAGTCATTTACCTAGCAGTTTACAGTCAACTCTCCTCTGTGAAATGCCCTGAGCAGAGGTCATAGAGAGAGGAGAGCCTTCAGGCGAGCCACTCACTTCATTATTCTCCTCTTCCCAGTGAAGGAGGCTGGACGCTGGGGGAAGGCAAGGGAACAGTGGAGGGCACAGAGGGGAGTGTCCTTCCTGCTCTCTTTCCTACCAACAGCTGATTCTGGGGTGGTGGGCAGAGTGACTGCGTGGCAGTGGGGGATGAGGGAGAGAGAGGGGAAGAGGGAATATTGCTGTGTATTAATGAGTAACTGTTGATAGATTCACGTGCTCCTGTGCTCTGGAGGCAGCATGGCAGGGTGGAAGCATGTTTTGGTGTCCAACAAGCCCAGATTCAAATCCCCCCTTGTTCCTGCCCCATTTCTGTGTCCTTGGCAGAGGGAGTTGTCCACGTCCCAAGCCTTGTGGCTGAGTGAGAGGAAACAGTGGGGTCTTGTTTGTGGGGGACTCAGCATCATGCCTGGCACAGAGGTGTTTTGAAGGCATTATTCTCAGGACTAGTGTTTGTGGCCTTGGGCGGCTTCTCTGTGTGTGTGCATGCAGGTGTGTGTGCAGGTGTGAGCCTGTGTGGGTGTTAGAGCCAGCACACTACGGGAGAGAGGGAAGTGCATTCTAAACCAACGAGGTGTGCTAGAAGGGGAGGACCCATCTCCATACTGTTTCTTTGGTGCCTGGGCCATCCATGTGAGCCCTCAGCAAATGCTGTGCCCATCCCACTCCTCAGGATCCTCCCCTGCCTCTCAGCACTTGGCAAATGGAAATTTCCTGGATTGAAAGAGATATAAATATAAGGGACTAGAATCAATTAATTAAGATATAGTGGGTAAGAGTTGGCCAACACCAACATGAATTAAACTATCCCCATTTTTGAGGGGCTGGGGATCTTGCAGGGAAGACAATTTTCTGCCTGATGAGCAGGGAGTAGACTTTACAGAGAAGATGGGCTGAGTTTTGTGGGCTAAATAGAAGTTCACCAGACAGAGAAGTTGGGAAAGACATTCCAGGCAGAAGGAATAGCATGATCAAAGACACGAGGCCAAAGAGCAAGGCAGCAGGGTCAGCATGGCTGCTGGGGGTCAGAGGTGGAGAAGGAAAGTAAGGTAGAAAGAGGGAAGGGCTCAGCATCTTGGGGCCTGAGATGCCATGCTAGGGAATTTGCATCTTATTGTTTAGTTGATGGGACAAGAGAGGGACAAGATCCGCTTTGCAGTTCAGGCTGATATCCAGGGGTGGGGGCGGGGAGGGAAGGTTCAGAGTCAACCAGATCTTTGGTCTAGATGAGAGATAGTTCATCAAACATACAGTACCCGTTGTGGCTGGACATGGCATTGTCACTTTCATCTACTTATCTCGCTGATTATCTGAAGTAGACTTGGTCAGATTTGGTGGTCAGCTGGGCCTCAGGCTTGAGAGGGGAGGAGGAATTGGGGCAAGGCTAGTAGGTGAGGCAGTCAGGGATGCTGCGCCCATTAGCTGAGAGGGGGGAGGACGACTGGGAGGAAGGGACAGATTGGCAGGGAAATCAGGGTTTCTCCCTGTCCAGCTTCTGCCTTGGCCCACAGGTCCCCCATTCCCCACTCCTGCCTGCTCAGCTGGAGCTCAGGATCAGGCCCCTGATTGGTGGCTAATGGATTGTCCTCTCCATGGCCCTTTCTTATTCCCTCTGCTCTTTCTCTTTGGAGGGATTTGTCTAAATGCAAATCTGCCTGTGCCCTCTCATACCAGGAACTCCTTCAGGTCTCTGCTGCTTCTAGATAAAAGCTGAACTCCTTGCTGATGTTCTGGGATTTTCATGTTCTGATCTCCCCTCCCCAGCTTTGACTCTGCCTGTGCCACCCTCTGAAAAGGACTTGTATTCTAAGGTGCTTCTCTGTCTTTCCTTTTCCTCCAGGCTTTTCACATTAGCAATGATGATGATGATGATGATGATGATGATGATGATGGTGGTGATAGTGATGGTAATGATGTTGATGGAGGTGATGATGGTGGTGGTGATAGTGACAATGGTGATGATGGTGAGGAGGAGGATGGTGACCAGGCCATGAGGTGATGAGGCAGAAGAAGGGGCAAATTCTGAGAAGTACAAAACCAGCTGGCAAATACAGGGCATCCTTAGTGGGTGTGGAAGATACCCAGGCCCCTGCCTTATGTCCAGACACCTGGGGAAGCTTACCCTCCTAGGATTATTATTGCCTTCTCCCCAGCAGAATGAAGCTTTTCTGGTGCAGACAAGTGTCTTTTACTTATTGCGTTCTCTGAAAAGGATAAAAGAGACTGCTTTCTGTGAAAATGGTATAACGTAGCAGGGTCTTATCAAATATTGATCAAACAAATTTCACTGGAGGAGACCATGACTCAGAGAAGGTAGCTTCATCTTCAGTAGTATCAAACAATAATTTACTGAGCAGCTGCTATGTGTCAGGCACTGTGCTGGGGGATTCCTTAGATAGTATCTCATGGAATCCTCACAGCAGCTCCAGGAGATAGGTGTCGCTAGCAGTATTTTTTTAACTTGTGGTAAAATATGCACAACATAGATTTTACCATCTTAACCATTTTTGAGGGTGCAGTTCAGTAGTGTTAATTACATTCACATTGTGGTGCAACAGACCTCCAGAGCTCTTTTCATCTTGCAAAATGAAACTCTACCCAGTAAACAATAACTCCTCATCCTGCTCCTTCCAGGATGTGGCAACCACCATTCTACTTTCCATCCCTACGAATTGGACTATTCTAGATGCCTCATACCAGTGCGATCATAAAGGATTGGTCTTTTTGCGACTGGATTATTTCTTCACATTTTATCTGCGTTGTAGCCTGTGCCAGAACTTCATTCCTTTTGAAGGCTGGATAACATTCCCTTGCATGTATATGCCACATTTTGTTTAGCCGTTCATCTGTGTATGGACATTTAGTTGCTTCCACCTCTTGTTTACTGTGAATGATGCTGCAAATATCTCTTTGAGGCAAACGCATTTTGCACAGGAGCACAGAGAGGCTCTGGGAGGCGAGATGACCCACCCAAGGAAGCTTTCTCTCCTAGTCTCCCAGACCACAGAGGCGGGGCTCCTTCTGCCTCATCCCCCTGCTTTCCTTCATGACCCACCTCCCCTCCCCTTCCTTTATGTGCCCACCCCACGGGGCTGCACTTGCAGAGACTTCTTGGTCCCTGAAAGTTCAGAGATAGGTACTCGTGGGCACAATCCTGGCTATACACTTCTCAGTCCCCACCACAGCCTCTGTGCCAAGAAATGCATGACAATGACCTGCTTTCCACTCATTCACCAGATGTGGATGAAGTGCCTACTGTGTGCCAGGCACATTCTGGGCACTGCTCGAGGATACAGGGAAATGACAAGATGTGAGTTCCTCCAGGGTAGGGGTGTTTGTCTCACTGCCTGCTGCCTCCTATGGCCTAGAAGAATGCTTGGCACGCAGCAGGTGCTCGATAAATGTTTGTCAGGTGAATGTAGAGCCAGGTGGGAAGAGGAGCCCAGAGATCCATGTACTCGCTGGTGCTGGGCCCTGAGCAGGGCCCTCTCCTGTCAGAAGGGGAGGCTCTCTCTGATCGGCCTCTTTCGCAGAGGTTGTAGAGAGGTTAGGCCTGTGCTGTGGGCAGCAGCAGCTAGGCCTGTGTGCAGGCAGCCTCAGAAAAGCCGTTGTCCCTGTGCCCTGCAGATCACCTTCATCCCCGCTGACTCTGACTTCCAAGGCATCCTGTCCCCAAGGAAATCTCTGGGCTTGCTGGAGAGTGGGCTGACCACTGAGAAGAGGTAGGTGCCTGGCTCTCCTGGGCTGGGAGGGGCCGGAGGGGAGGGGTGGTGAGCCTCTCAGTGGGGCAGTGAGCCAGTCTTCCCTTACAGAGGAGAGAGGGGGAGTGCGGTGGGAGGGATGGACTTGGCTTCCCTACTTACTGAGAACATACTATGAGAAATCATGGATTGTTTTGAACTCTCAGTTCTGTGAGGTAGGCATTGTTATGCCCATTTTACAGATGAAGAAATTGAGGCTCAGGGACTTTGTTTTGTCTTACAGTGAACTAATGGCAGACATGAAATCAAAACCAGGTTTGACCCTAAATCCCAAATGGCTATGATCACTACTACTACTATAACAAACAATAAGAGGCATGGTGACAGCCATGGCACAGACCTGGGGCTCTGCCACTTACTGGCTGTGTGACTTTGGGAAAGTGATGTACCTCTCTTTGCCCCTCTGTAAAATGGGGATCTTAATGGTACCCTCCTCCTGGGGCTTCAGGGAGGGTTCAGTGAGATAATGTATGCCGAGCGCTAAGTCCAGAACCTAGTGCTTAGTAGGCCCTCTGTGTTTGTCATCATTAGTAAGAAGAATTTCCTGTGTATCAGAGACCAGATTAGGCATTTTGCACCCGTTGCCTCCTTCAGTCCTCACAGAAACCTTGTGAAGGGCTGGGGTATCCAGCCCTTTACACGGTTGTGGAAACTGAAGCTTAAGAAGTGCAATCATGATCCCCAAATCTCACAGGGAGTCAATGACAGACCAGACCTGACCAGACCTGCCTTTGTCCCTGAAGGTGGCAAGCCCTGGAGGCTTGCTAGGACATGGCAGCGAGCACTCCATCCCTGGAGAGGAGGCGAGACCAGCCACAACCCCTCCCTGCCCCCAGAGGCTATGATTCCATGCTCAGAAGGCCAGGCCGCAGGTCCAGGGTCTGTGGCTAGGGCTCTGGAACTCTCTCTGCTTCACTGGCGGAAGGAGGTAGTGATGGTATTTTCTGTTCCTGGCACACAGAGTGACCAAACGTGCCAGGGGAATGAGGCGATAGAACGTGGGTGGGAGTGGGGCCAGATTCAGGACTGGTCACATGCGGAGAGCTGCTGTGACAGAGCCTGAGTCTGGGCTCCTCCTGGTTAGTCTCCAGCCCTGGGCGAGGGAACCTCACTTTCCAGAGGGACCAGAGAGAGCAGTAGAAAATGTGGTGTCTGGAGTCTCATTTCCACCACCTTGTGTCAGAGTTACCTGGGCAAGTCAGCTAAAGCCTCTGTGCCTCAGTTTCCCCCAGTATTTCCCAGAGTTACGGTGAGAATTAGATGAGCTACCTGACGGAACCTGGTAGGTGAGGAGCACTCAATAGCTACACAATTACTGCTGATATTTCCTCATCTGAAAAAAGGGAATGATCATTCTGCTCAAGGTGTTGTTCAGAATAAATGGGACGATAAGCACAAAGACTTTAGGCCACCGTCTGGAGCCCAGCAAACTCTTAGTCAATGTGACTGTTCTTCGTTTTGCAGTCACGTTCTTGGGGTTAATTTTGGAGACACAGGGTGAAAGGAACACTGGGCTTAGCTCTGCCACTTACCTTACCTTGCTGGGCCTCAGACTCCTCATCCGTGAGTTAGGTACAGTAATGATCCCCAAGGCCTCTTTGAGATCAGGGGAGACCAAGTGGCCAGAGCAGGTGGGCCAGGGAACAACACTGATGTCTGTTGAATGATTCTTTGCCCACTTGCCCGTTCTCTCCTTTGCTGTCTGCCGTGCCTCCACCTAGCCCCCAGCCCCCCTATATCAGGCTGCGGGAGGAAGCTGCCTATGACCAGAGCCTGCCCGACTTTGGCCACATCCAGATGAAGGTCATGGGCTACGGTGAGGACCCCCACCCGCTCCTGGCTCCTGAGCTGGGACAGCAGCAGCAGGAAGTCAGTGATAGAGGAGAAAGTGGCCCTCATGACGTTCAGGCCTGGATGGAGGCTGCCGTGGTTGTCCACAGGGGCTCGGATGAGGATGAAGGAGAAGAAATCCCACCTCAGAGCAGGCCTGGGTGAGTGTGCAGAGCACAGAAGTGGGGATGCTGCCCACTTCTGGGGTGAAGGAGGAGGGAGACCACTGAGGGGTGGTTCGGTTCATTTGGGAGTAGAGAGGGCAGTAGAGGTGGAGACATCCTGAGAAGAAGCAGGGGTAGCAGACATATGAGTCTGGTCTTAGCCAGATGGGCCTGGGTTCAAATCCCAGCAGCTCTGGCAAGTTTCTCACCCCCCTGAGCCTCAGTTTCCCCACATGGGAATAATCACTACTACCTCAGAGGATTGTCGTGAAGTCTGCAACAGTGCATTAAAAGTCAGGCATATATCATAGGCTGCTGTGCTGTCTGAATGTTTGTCATGAGTAGCCAGGGGCAGGGAGCCAAAGGACCTGAGTTCAAATCCATTCAGACTGCCACGGATATGCTCTATGACCTCAAGCAGGTCACTCACCACCCCACCCCACTCCATCCCGGCTATTTGTGGACTAGGTTCCTCATTCATCTATTTATTCAGTCATCCTACCACCATTACTGGGCACCTACTCCCTGCCAGGCCTTGAGGACCCACACCCTGCAGGAGCTCCCAATCCAATGGGGAGGCAGATGAAGGAACAGAAAGTGACACTTAGTGTGATAGGGGCTGATGGCCAAGAGGAGACCCCTGAGTGATTGGAGAAGTAGAGGAGTAACCAGGTTTGGATAATGACATGATAATAGCCCATTTCATGAGCTCCTGTGCCAGGCATTGTGCAAAGTGCTTTGCACACATGATCTGCTGTAAACCTCAGACACAACAGAGGAGTGAATATTGTTATTTCCCCCACCTTACAGGGGAGGAAACCGAGGCCTAGATAGGTGAGCTCACCTCCCATGACCTTGCAGCTAGTGTCTGAGGTTTGGACTCAGCTAGTCTGACTCAGAATTACCCTTGCCCTCTCTGGGTTTGCCCCTACAGACCCCCAGCCTGTCCCCAGGGTTCTGCACCCTTGGCTTCCTTCCAAGATGACCTAGACGTGGATTCCAGTGAGGGCGGCAGCCCCAACCCATCTCCACGTGAAGCGGAAGAGCCTGGTCTTCAGCCACGGGAGCCCCGGGCCTGCAGGTGCTGGCTGGACCGTTACGAGGACTTTGCTCTGATCGATGACCCCACATTGGAGGACACGCCTCCAGAGGGGCAGTTGCGGGACACAGCCCTGCCCAGCTATTGGAAACCGTCTGGGAGTACAAAAGAGGAGGGGGCAGCTTCGGACACAGGCGCCAAGGAGCCAGAGCAGGAGGAGGAAGACTTGTACTACGGGCTGCCAGACAGCCCCAGGGACCCCCTCCCGGACAAGGAACTGGGCTTTGAGCCTGACGCCCAGGGCTGACGTGAAACTTTCCTAGGCACTAGCATGACATGGCTGCTAGCCCTGTGTGACCTCACCAGGCTTCAATCTCCCTATCTGCAAAATGCGGCTGCATGGCGGTTCAAAGAAACAGTGTATCCTGGAGCACTTGGAGAACTGTGAAGAAACACACAGGGAGGGGATGATTATTTTCAAAGGACCATCACTTATCCCAATAGTTATTTTTTGGGGGCTAAAGTTTTGAAGGTAAAATGTGATTTGTGGAGAAGATTTGCAGCAGCTGGGTCTCTTGAGGGCCTTTTTACCCTCCCCTCAAAGTTGGCCTCTGAACAGGAGCACTCCTTGGTGCAATGCCTCGGTCCCTGATCCTCTGTGGAGGCCTCTCAGGGTTCCTGTTTCTGTTGAGTCTTGTAGTCCACCTGGTAGCTGACGTGATCCGTCTTCACACAGAGCTAACACATTGTCCTGCCCACATCCCTCCTGTGGCTCCCATTACTCCAGGACCCAAAGCCTTCCATGACTGACCTCTGCTGATCTCTTTTTGTCCTGGTTAGCCCCACGTCACACCCTCTGCTCCTCAGTCCTCAGCCATGCCCCACCACGCACGCTCACCCTGCTGTCCTGTGCCCCTCCCATAGTCTCCTCTGCCAGGAAGCTCCTTTGTCTACCTGGCAAACATATGCTCACCCTTCAAACTCTTAAACAGATAGCCCTTCTCTAAAAGCCTTTCCTGATACTGCCTCCTGGAACAAGTTGGTCCGGGCTCCTCAGTGCCATCTGTGGGTTTGTACACTTAACACTGAGACATGACTGTCTGCTCAAGGCTGGAACTCTTGCTTTGCTGACCTTGGTATCTTCTGTGCCCAGAGTCAGAGGTTATTGAAGGTGTGTGGACTGACCAGAACCCAGGAAATTTTTGCAGATAACGTTCCCCTCTCCCACTTCCCTAAACCTTAGACGCCTAGTCACTTTGCTCTCTGGCATTCAAAACTCTAAATGGCCTACATAGGAGTCACAAAGCCAAGAGAAGAGCCCTCAGAATAACTTCATTCTACTAAGCTTCATTTCACCTTCCTGGCTTGATGCAATTTGACTGAAATGGCATTTACTGAGCATCTACTATGTGCCAGACACTAAGCCAGGATCTTTAGGGGGAAAGAGACATAAACCGTAAACAACTCTTGCCTTCAAAGGGCTCACAGTTGAGTGAGCTTGTTTCTTTTTTTTCTTTTTTTCTTTTCTTTTTTTTTTTAAGTTAGGGACAGAGTGAAGAGCAGGAGCAGAGGTGGGAGCAGAGAAGTAAAAAAGTGGCACACCAGAGGCAGCAGAGTGACAACCACACAATCATCTGAGGCCAGCAAGTGCAGGGGCAAATAGCTCGGCCTGTTTCAGCAGCTGCTGAAGATACCACTATATTGTAGCATCACAGAATAATGCTTGTGGTATGCTGATCTCTGCCAAGTCCCTCTGTGTCCCAGCACAGGCATGGTGGCAGTTTCAGAGGAAGGGGCAGTGGCACTACCTCAGTCATCTCCACACACTCAGAGGTTGTACTCTGGGCCATCTGGGAGGGGGAGACTGTTACCGAGGCTGGGCTTCTGGGTCAGGGCTGGGGGACTCGGAAGTGGGAAAGGGGTGTCCCCTGTGCTGGGTCAGAGGGTACACCCCAGAACACATTCTACCTCCAGGGTGAAAGCCTCAGGAGTGAAAGGCATCATTAGGCACGTCCCCTGTGCCATAACATGTCCACTCATAGCCCCGAGTTATTAGACCGGGTGAGGTGTAGTATGTCTCTGCCTTCTGTTTACAAAGGCAGGGGAGAAGGGGGACCTGCATCAGAAACAGCACCAGGAGGAATGGCTGAAATAAGAAAGTTTTCAATGTTTCAAAGGGCCACCTTTATTCACCTACAAATTCTTTTATGTAAAACCACCTGCTCCCTCTCTGGGCTGGATAAATGAGGCATCATGACTCTAGAAAGTGAACACCAAACGCCATGGTGTGACCACATGGGACAGCCGTGTGGTGTGGCCCTGAATCACAATGGTAAGGCATTCCCTAGATCTTACCAGGAACCAAGAGCCTGGCTGCCAGGGCCACCAGCAGAAAGAGGCCAACCCAGGAAGTTGCACCAAGGGCTCGGGGCCATGGAGAGCGACTGTGAGACTCGGGCTTTGGCTGCAGTTCCGGCTCCTCTACCATCTTACTGTGTGACGGGGAGACCACACACCTACTCTGCTCAGGACAGTCCTGGTTTATGCACACTTAGTAGTGCATCCTTTCATTCTCAGAGGTATCCCATTTAAATGGTAAATTATATATTCGCCCTACTCTGTGACCTTGAGTCTTGTTGCCTTTGTGGACCTGGGTTTCCTCGTGTGCAAAGGAAGATAATGGACACCAGTCTTTGACCTTTGCAGGGGTTAGGTGGTGGGAGTATTTGATGGATTCATCTGCCAGGGCCTGCAGGAGACCACCAGGAGCTCATCTGTAGCTAATAGTTGGGTTTATTACTCATTGCAATGAGGGAAACAGACCCCATGGGTACAGTGCGGTGCTCTCTGTAGTAGGGTATGAGAAAGGACTTATTATGGGATTTGAGCTTATGTGAGGTGATTTGGGGGAAGACCTAAGGAAGTGGGGCTCTGCTCTGTCAGGAAGCAGGGTTAATTCTATAATAGGTCATCTCAATCAATCTGATCTAGAAGGAGGAAAGGCTAGACTCAAGCTGAAGCCATAATTGACAGAGAAGCAGCAGTCATCCTCCAGCCAGAGAAAAGCATGTTTGGTTATTGTTGTGGCTGTGACAATGGTCATATTTTGCCTTTTCTCAGCCACAGCTATCAAGTGGTTTTGATTTGTCTTGAGCCATCATGGACACAGAGCGGCCTTGTTGGGCGCCGATGCTCAGTGAATTTGATCATGTTCAACAGAACACCAAAGCCTAGCTGTGAGGGTCACCTGCCCTCTGGTTTCACTCTGGTCTCACTGTTTAGTGAGTCCTCCTCGGGGCCTGACAGTGACTGTGGGGAAGGGGTGGGGAGTAAAAGGCTGTGGATTTCATTTGAAAAGAAGGGCCTGGAGCTTCTTAAAAGTTTGAACAGCGTGGGGCAAGGGGCTCTTATTCCATTCCAGCTCTGAACATTCCCAGCTCTGTGATCTGCCTCACGAGGTTATTACATATGAAACCCCACCAGCCCGTTTCCTTCGCCTTGCCACCTTTCAGTCTCCTCTGAGAACACAGGCTTCTGGGATGGCCTTTCTCATTGGCTCATTAACTGGGAAGTTGTGAGGTCTTCTTGCAGGTCTCAAGGGCGGGTGGAATGCTGCAGGACCTGGAGGAGCAGCCTTGGCAAACCCTAGGATTCCAGCTTTCGGCCCCAGGCTCCAGGTTTGTGTGCCATGGAAAAAATTCCTGCTCTTTTCACCCTCCTGTCAGGTCAGAGGGAGTTTGGAAGTTTCCACTCTTTGGGAGAAAAAGGCCCTGGAGGGATGGAGAGATGGCTCCCGCCCTTAACTGGGAAAGAGAGTGTCCTGGGGGCAGGGAGCTCTGGCCCCATGGCTGCTTGCCATGACCTTGGGCATGCTGCAGCCCTCCTGGGCTCCGTCTCTGTACTCTATACAACTAAGTGGAGGTGGACAAGATTGCACTTCTACTCCCAGTCCATAAGCACTGTGCCAGGTTCCCTCATGCCTATTACCCCATCTGGTCCTCGCAACAGCCCTGGGGACAGATCTGTCAACCCTACATTGCAAACATTTGTTCTGAATCCCAGAGTCTGGAGTCAGAAAGACCTGGATTTGTACTCAGCCTCAACCAGTACCTTGCTGTGTGACCTTGGACAAGTCACTGTCCCATCCACATCCACATTTATACAGTGGGGAAGATAATACCTATCTTTCAGGCTGTCAGGAGGGAGAACTAATGGGTATACTGCCTGATGCACATTGTAGGTGGTCAGAGTCAGTCTCCTTCCTTTCCTCTCCAGGTCTCAGTTTCCTCATCTGCACAGTGGGGAACAATTCTGTCCAGCTTATGAACTGATAGTAAGTGAGTGGATTCATCAGAGAGAAGATGTGTGTGAGAGCTCTTTGCAAAGGGTACAGAAAGTCTACAGTGTGCCAGGTACCAAGGGGCAGGTCAGCTGATAGCCAGTGACTAGGAGCTAAGGCAGAGATAAAGTACCTCCTGCAAGAAGGAGAGGAGAGAGCAGAGTGCTGAGTAAGAGAGGCAGCATCTCAGGAGCAAGGAGGAGGAGCAGGATCCTTTGTGCCTGGTGATACAGACAGCAAACAGAGTTACTGAGCATCTGCTGGGTAGCTGAATTTGATCCTCCCATCACCCCGAAAGAGGGCTATTCCAGGGGCAGAGCTGGGATTCAAGCATAGTTCCTCCGAGCCCGTGCTCTTTCCACTCTGCCACCTGCTGCATGGAACAAGACGCAGCGAGGCACTGACTATGTTATGCTCACCGGATCTCATTTCATCCTCAAAACCTGCAAGATTGTTGTGTTGTCCCCATTTTACAGATGAGGAAACTGAAGCTCAGAGAGGTTGAATGGTTTGCCCATTATCCCAGAGAAGAGCTAAATGGAGGAAAGGAGGTATAGCTATGAGCTTTCTACTCCTGCCAGGAACCAGCCAGTAGTCCCAGGTCATCCCAACCCTAGTGAGGACAGGAGAAAGACACATATCAGGCAGCAAGGTTCCACTGAGCACCTACCTGTGCCTTTTCCTGTACTAATGCTGAGGGCAGACACACCCTTGCTCCTGTATCTTCCATGATCCCTGTTGCCAGAGGATAAGGCTGGATTCCTGAGCATGGCATTTGAGGCCCTTCATGATCTGGCTCCAACTGCCCTTTCCAGCCCATTTGTCCACCACTTCCTCCCATGCAGCAGCCACTGGAAACCTGACCCTTCACGTCATTCTACCTGTTCCTTCTGCCTTATGCCCTTCATCCCTTTCTCTATCATCCCTCAAGGCTTGGCTCAAATTCTACCTGTTCCTTGGAGCCTGAACTGGCCCTGCTCCCCACTCCTGGGGCAGAACCCATCCCCGCTCACCCTCTCCTCCAGGTTCTGCCTAAATGGTGTGCACCACACTGGTCCCAGCGCTTCTCATGTGACTGGCTGTGCATGTGCCAGTCTCCCCACCTGGACTGGGAAGTCCTTCAAGGGCAGGGGCCTCTTCTTACCCATATTTTTACCCCAGGACTTAGCAAAGGTACATGGCAGTAGTGCTGGTGGACAGGATGAAATGGACCTGACCTGACCTGGACCAAGTGCCCGCTTGGAAGGCTCGCTGGCTCAGGCCCACAGACTGTGCAGCAGGGATGAGGAGCATCAGTTCTGGCACAATTAGCCTAAGTTTGAGACTGGGCTTCCCCTCCACCCCTCAAGCTCTGTGACTTTGGTCAAGAGACTTACCCCCTCTGGTCCTCACTTTCCTTATCAATAAAATGAAGTTCATATTATCTACCTAATAGCATGTTGTGAAGATGAGATGAAATCATGCATGCCGAGTACTCAGGGTGTGCTTGGTGCCTGGTGAGCCCTCAGTAAATGGGAGTGATCATCATTATTATCAATGGCAGGGATGAGGGGAACGTGTACAATATGCAGACATCAGGAGCCAATGTAGACTGGGGCTGGCATCCAGCACTGTCTCATCAGCGCTTCTCAAATGCAGGCCAATATGGACCCGGCTGGGCCGGTAGCCTCAGACTCTCCTGGGGAGCTTTAAAAATCCAGTGTCCTAGGACTGCCCCAGAGAGGTCTGGGATGGTCTGACTTTTGAATCAGCAAGCCAGGTGATTCTAGAGCACACAAAGTTTTAGTCTTTTGTTTTTAAATGTGTTATTAAGGACTGGGATATTTTGGAAGGTGATCCAGAGAAGGTAGGGGTTGCAAGCCAGGATTTAAACAGGCAATGAAGGGGCAAGGGTATCTTGGGCAGAGGGCACGGGCAAAGGAGGAGGAGGTGGTCCTGAGAACCTGGAGGAGATGGGCTTGGCTGGAGCGATGGTGGCCAGACTCAGAAAGAGAGGCTGGAGCTTGTCATGGGCTCCTGGAATTCTGCCGTGTGGCCCAGATTTGATCTGATGGGCAAGTAAGACCCGCTGATGGTTCTTGAGCAGAGGAGTGACATGAAGAAAGGAATCTTTAGGGCATATTCTAGTTAATAAGTGCAAAAGGGAATGGAGGGGAACATATTGGTGGTAGAAGCTTGGCTCGTGGCCTGAGGCAGGAATTTAATTCCCAACTTAGCCTGTGAAAGGTTTTTCCCACCTGTGAGAGTGGCCCCGGATAGATGCCAGGTCAGGACTGATACTTGGCAGAGCCAGTGTCCCAAGTCCTTGTTGCTGACCACAAGGCCTGCTGAGTGGAGTGAGGAAACTCATGGACCATGTCCAAGACACCAGAGCCCAGGCTAAAGCAGTGCCTGGTTCAAAGGCAGCCTGAGGTGGGGTGGCAAGTGAGGGCCTGAGTGACCCAGGAAGTGCCCAGGTAGAGAACAGGCACCTCAGGTAATTCTTTGGATGGTGAGAGTTCCCAATTCTCCACGTTGAACCCAGACAAAAGTGGAGATAAGGTGGCAGGGAGGTGGGCAACAGCAGGCTTTGGATGCGTGATCAGTCCTGCTGGGGGTGGAGAGTGGTAGGTTTCCCTCCCTCCCTTCTTCTCTCCCTCGTCGCTCCCTCCTTCATCCCTTCCTTCCTCCATTTTTTCCTTCCTTCCTTCCCACTACAAACGCTGTCTAAACATCTGCTTGGTGTCCCCAACCTTGCCCCATGCCAGGCGCTGAGGGCAGAGAGATGTGTCTAACACATGCCTGTCTGGGGGCGGGCACTCCCAGGGGAAACTGCAAAATGAATGGTGACAGGTCAGCGTGGTCAGTGCTGAGAAGAGGGAAGCATAGTGGAGATCTGACCCCGCCTGGGGAGTTAGCAAGAGCTTCTCAGAGAGGTGGCTGCACTGAGCTGCGTCTTAGAAGTTTCACCATGGAAGAAAGGGAAGGGAGAACAGTTTGGACAAGGGCTGGGAGCCCTGACTGAGGGGTGTGGGTGTGGAGGATGGCTGGAGAGGACACAGACTGGGGACCTGATCAGGATGGCTGTGGCTGCCACCATGGAGCACATGGGAAAGCCTCAGGCAGTTGGACCGACAAGGACTCAATTCTAGGTTTCCATAAAAGGAAGACTTTGTAACACTCAGAGCTTCCCAAAGAACATCCGATAGAGATCACAATTCTTAATGGGAAAAAAAAAAATTTCAGCCGCAGGAAAGATCTGTGAACCCATAAAAGAAACAAAACAAAACCGTGGTTAACCTCAGGAATAATCAAAGGAATGAAAAACAAGAAAACATGGTTCACCCATAACATTGGCCACATTTTGTAAAGATGATGATATTGGGTGGCAGAATGTGGAGGAACAGGGTTCTGTTTCACACTGGGAATTGAAATGATGTGAGTGTTTTTGGGGGGGCAATATGGCAGTGTGTTAGTGCCTCAGCACACGGGCTACCCCTGGATTCTGCAACCCCCCATGTAGGAACTTATCCTAAGGAAATAAATCACACAGGTGTGCCAAGATCACTCATAGTAGGGTATTTATTGTGGCATTGTTTATGATAATTCAAATGTGGGAAGAAACGAAACATCTAGTGATAAGAGATTAGCTAAATATAATGCTATATTTATTCCATGGAATATATGTGACCATTAAAATTATGACCCTCACAATCAAACACCCTTTTGCCTGTTCCAACAGCACCTCGTGCCTCTCTTTGGTAGCATATGTCAAAGTTGTAATTTCACATTTACTTGTGAATTTCTTCAATGACTTCCTACATGACTCATTAGACTCAATGCCCCGGGAAAGCAAAACCTGCGTCTGTTGCGTTTATTATGTGTCCTCGGTGGTTAGGGAAGTTCCTGAAACAGTAGGCCCTCAATAAATAGTTGTTAATAAATGACTGAGTCTATATTCCTTTTTTTTTTAAATTGTTGTAAAGTATACATAACATAAAACTTACTACTTTAACCATTTTTAAGTGTATAGTTCAGGAACATGAGTACATCACGTTGTTGTTCAACCATCACCACTTTCCATCCCCATTTTCATCTTCCCAAACTGAAACTCGGCACCCATTAAATACTAACTCCCTTTCACCCCTCCCAGCCTCTGCCAACCACCATTTTGCTTTCTTTTTTTTTTTTTTTTTTACCTCCCCTTTCTCCCCATGCCCCAAGTCTGTATTTCTTGATGTGAAAAGGGGTTCATGATGTATAGTCAATAAAAAGAGAGATTATAAAGTAGAATGCAGCAAACACTGTTAATTCCCTCCTTCCCTGATTTTGTTTGGAGGGATGACATGCTTACTGCCAGGTGATAAATTATGGTTGATCCAAAGCCAGGCATGACCATCCTTTTTCCCACTGCCAGTCTGGCCAGTGAGACCTGAAAAGAAATTTGTTGGGGTCACTTCCGAAAAAGTCTCCTGGTGAAAAAGCAAACGTAATTAGGTTTGCTGGCCTTGAATACAGATCCAGTGGCTGGAGCAGCTTCAGCTGTCTTGCAACCATGAGGGAAATGCCAAGAGAATCACAGAGATTTTGGATCTGTGAAATGATGAACCAAAGCCAACAATCACTGGTCTTCTAGTTAAGTGAGAAAATTTAACCCCTATTTGATTAAGCTACTCTATTTGCAGCTGAACTCACTCCCAACGGTCATAGACTATAACCCCATATATACCTACGTGCAAACAGAAATAGAAAAAAAAAAAAAAGAGATCTCTCTGGGTGATGAGATTCTTTATGAAATTTTTATAATGAGCATGTCAATAATGATCAGAAAATAACTTGGTTCCATTAAAAAAATAGAAAAACAAAATATCGGGCCCCCAGAAAATAGCTCACTCCCATCTGATCAGGGAGTCTTAGGAAAGCTCTGATGAACAAATTCAAGTGGTGAGTGGGGGATTGGACTTGACCAAAACAGTGTGTGAGTCTAACTTTATGAAGGAGGCAGGGTCAACATCCAGCAAAACATAAGACCCTGAGGCTCTGTGAGGAGAGGTCAACCAAGCAAGGTCCTCGGGGCAGCTGTGAGGGGCTGGGACTTGCCCTCAATGGCCCTCCTATCCTCCCACTCCTACCCCCTCCTGCAGCCATGAAGTTCCCACTGCTCCCTCTGGGCATTGAGGCCAGACCCCTTATTCCTGACCTAGGCATGTCCCTCAGCTCCCACAGGACACTCAGCCCATGCCCAGAGATTAGGCCCCAGGCCTTCTCTGCTGGCTGCCTTGCCGAGCCTGTCAGGGTAGATGGATGACTAGATGACCGGATCACCAGGAGGAAGGGCGGTGCTGGAATCTGGGCCTGAGGCCTGAGGGAGACCAGGCAGCTGTGGGGTCAGCAGGTGCAGCTGTTGGTTAGGAACACCTGTATTGGCTGAAAACAGGTTTACAACAAACAAGTTGCCATCTCTTCTCACAACAAACCTGGGATTATCTCGGTGAAAGTGACCCCGGGGGAAAGTGGAGGAAAGAAGAAAAAAATTCCAGAAGAGAACAAAAGAGAAAATACACTAAGAAATGGTGTTGATTCTCTACTAGGCAAATGTCTCCAGATGGCCAATGCATTGCATAGGGACACAGGCTGCCATAACAACAGCTAGCATTCTTCTATGTGCCCAGCACGCTGCTCTTAGCCATGTACGTGTGTTAGCTAATTTGATTTTCACAGGAGGCAGTGCCATCGGAGATGGACTAGAGGAAAGTGTCTTGGAGGGGGAGCAGGGGCAGAGATGGGCACCAGGGACAAGGGTTACTTAAGGGCCGGGGATGGGGCCGGGGGGTAGACTAGGACATGAACTAGGATCATGTCCGTGCTCATTCCCATGAGGAATCTGGGTATCGGTTATGTTGCCTGCCTTCCTGTTCCTTTAGAATGGGGTGGACCAGCCTGGGTCAGTTTGCTGTTCCTACTGACTCCAGTCTCTTCTTTTCCCGCCCCTCTGAATTATGATGCTCGAGCCCTCTCCCTGAGCCTCGGTTTTCCCATCAAAATAACGGGGTGCCACCTCTTACCATGGAGCACTTTTGATCTTCTTGTCTGGGGGATGTCTAGACACTGCCCCTTATTCTCTGTGGGATCTTCCCTGGCCTCAGTTTCCTCACCCCTATAATGGGATAGCAGCCCTGCCTGCCTGCCTCACAGGGCTGAGGCGAGGCCTGGGAGTGGGGTTAAGGTGGTTATGGCTGTGTTGGAATTCAAGGCTTCTGGCCCTTATACCAGGCTCAGCTGGTTGCCTTCTCTGCACCATTAACACTCTGACCAGGAGGTGATGGACGGAGTGAGGCCTAGTGGCCCCAGAAGAGAGCAATGGCACGTTCCTCCTGGTCCCCACCCCAACTTGCCCTGGGGCTGCTGAGGGTTTTTTCCTTTTACTCTAGACCTCAGGGCACTTGATGGGAATTGGGTGCATGCCCTTGGGTCTTTGGATCCAAATCTCTAGTCCAGTGATACAGTTGGGTGTGTGTGTGGAGGGGAGGGGGTGCCGTCTGACCCTTTACAGCCTCTGTCCTTCCTCTCCCCTCCATGTGCACCTAATATGGTGAGTTCTTCCTTTTTGCTTGTGCTATCAGGACATAAAGCATTTTCACTGTCATCTCATTTGACCTCATGTCTCCATGGAAAGGCTGGAATTATTGTTACCATTTTACTGATGGGTGAACTGAGGTTTAGAGAGGGACAGTGACTTGCCCAGGGTCACTTCACGGGTTTAGTGGCAGAGCTGGAATTAGTACTGTGTTCTGGTTCCCGTCCCCGGGTCTTGTCTCATCTGCTGCCCAGCTCTGTCTGTTCAGGCAGTGCCGCCTGGAGGAGGTGACTCTGAGGTGGGTCTGGAAGGATATGCAGGTGTCAGGTGAAGAATGCTGGGAGGGGCACTCCAGCTGGGAATAGCATGTGAGGAGGCTTGGACCCAGCTGGTGGCTGCAGAGTGGAGTGGGCGATCTGGACCACTCCAAGCAGTGCTACATTTTCAGGGAGTAAATCTGTGGTTCCCACACTACAGGCTACCTCCTGGGGGAGCTTATGAAAGGCAGATTCCTGGATTCCAAGCCAGCCAGAGGCATCTGTGCTTCCCACAGACTGGTTCTCCACTCCCACCCCCTACAGCTCTGACGCAGGTTGTCCCTGGGCCACTCTTAGAGAAATGCAGCAGGACTGAGGAGACAGGCCAAGGGCAGAGTGGTGTGCAGGAGGTGGGGGGAGGAGGAGGTATGGAGTGAGCCAGGGGGTGGGGGAGGTGTGGAGCGAGCCACAGCAGTAACTGTAGGAGCGGAGCCTTATTCAAAAGTGCAGTGTTCTCATCCACCTTCATTGCTGACTCGATTTCCCCCTTCCCTTCTCAGTTTTCTCCATAGCTCTTGTCACCAGCTCCCATATTGCACATCTGACGTCTTTATTATGTTTTACTCTACAAAGGGGAGGGCTACGTGAGGGCAGGAGTTTGTCTATCTTGATGTAACCCACTCATGTAATCCAGCACCTAGGAGAGTACTTGGCACATGAAAGGTGACAGTGGGGGCTGTTGTTCTGTTTTGTTTATTCTCATCTGTATTTTAAGGTGGAAGACACCTGAGTGTGTTCAGAGGCTGGCAGGAAAAGGGGACAGCAGGCTTTGGTGTGTACAAGACGGAAACAGAATGTCAGAAAACTGTTCCTGGAAGAAGCTGGGGGAAGGCTGGGGCCCCCCAGCCTGCTGGACCTCTGCTCCCTCTAAGCCTACAGGGGAGAGCTGGTGTGTGGTGGAGAGGCAGTGCATGAGGTGGGCGCTGCTAGCCTGTATGTTCTCCATGAAGCGACAGGCAGGGGAACCTCTGGGAAGAGAGGGGAGGAGGTGGAGGCTTTTGGAATGTGGTGGGTCTGGTGTAGCTCCTGAGGGGGCCTTTTGGGAGCTGGTAAAAGCATTACTGAGGCTGGCATTCTGGTTGTGACCTCCTTTTGTTCAGAAGCTCCCAGGATACTCCCTTCCCAGGAAGGGGCCTCAAGAGACATTAAAAACCAGCTTCCTGTCCTAACATCCCCAGCCAGCTCATGCACTGCTCCCTTGGGCTTGTCACCTCGTTATGGCTGGACCACAAATCTTGAGTTGTCTCCTCCAGGAAGCCTGACTGGATGCAGTGCCCATCTTCTGGGCTTCCATAGCACCTGGTCTGTCCGTTCTTCATGTAACTCTCTCCTCCTGCTTCTCATCACAGAGGCCTGTGCTCTTTCTTACCTGCCTCCCTGTCTGCTCTGCAGGGTCTGATTCGTCCCAGGGGCTAGAGCAGGCCACCAGGCTTTGCCTGGCTGAGAGGTTAGGCCCTGGGTTCTCACGTCGTGCATTGGACGCCCTCTGCTGGCTCAGCTGGGCATGGGCACTGCTCCTGAGTGGCTGGAGGTCATGTTCTCTAGGCCTATCTCCTCCCTTCCTCGTCCCTTCCTTCCTCCCTTCCTGAAACCCGTCACTGTGCCCTTGAAATCCTAGTTCTCCACCCGCAAGCCCCTTGTCCTCAAACGGCTCTCAGAACATTCCTTCCTCTTCTTCTCTGCCTAAAGTCCCCCTATTCCCAAAGCACATTGCTTACTCACCTTCTTCCCATATAGCCTTTTACCTGGGGCGGGAGGTGTGATAGGGATCCTCCTTGATCCTCACTGCCTCTTCCAGATCATGTCCTTCTGTCTTCCATAAATGCTCAGTGTTGAAGCTCCTGTCATCAGATTACACCCTTTACGTACTGGACACTTAGCTCATGATCACTGTCTCCTGCTGGGGTGGTTTCAACATCCTCTGGACTCTCAGTTCCCCCTCCTCCAAAGACCTCGCCTCTACTTTCTCTCTGCCCCCCACTCCCACCATTATACCCTTCACCTTGTTGCCACCTGTAGCTATGTTTCCTTCAGAACCTCAATTTCAAACACCCACTGTCTGATCACTACTTTCCCTTTTTCCAGCCCACTCCCAACTCCCACATTCTTCATCAATACCTGCGACACCTACTATCCATCGATGCTGCTGACTTTGCACCTCTGGCTCTCACTCACCTCCTCACACATCTCACCTCCGCCCAGCTGAGACCCTCGTCCAGCTTATCTCCACTCTTTGCTCACAGGCGACCCCCTTGCCCCACTATTATCACACTTAGTGGGGAAAAGTCCAACCCTGCTTAAACTCAAGTGTCCACCAGCTCGGCTCCAGAGAGGCATACATGCTTTCTGGTTTCACTCAACTATCAACCACAAACCTCCAGTGGGCTCTTGAGGCTGTCCTACAAACTCACGCATTTCCTGAGCCCATCGCTCTTCTTGACTTATTTTATTTTTTATTTTAAAAATGAGGAAATAGAAGCACAGAGGGGACTGAGTGACCCGCCTCCAGAGACTATGCCCCAAAGATGCCCTAAATCCCAAAGATGACTACATATTATACCTTCTCCTTTCTCCTCAAAACTCCAAAACCTTCTCCCCATCCTTCCTTCTAGCTGATGCCTTGCTTCTTTTTTTAATGAGAAAATAAATGTAGTAGAGAGCCTCCAGCAGTTTCCATTCCACGCGCCGCCCCCCCCACCTGTACCTCTGCCCTCTTTCACCTTCCTATCCGTTATTAGGATAGTGTTTGTTTTGCCATTTCAAGGACAAACTCTCTACTTCTGCACCAGAAATCATCTCTTTTCATCTAAGAAAGATCCCACCTCTTGCACTGCCAACTTTTCTCTCTACTGTATTGACTACAGGTGGTTTAACTTCTGGAAGAATAGCTTAGCGTGTCTCTGTGTGTGTACATGTGCATACATGTGTGTGTGCGCATGTGTACACCAGGAGAGGAGTTCCTGGTTGGGAAGGAGTGCCAGGCCACCAGCATTTCTCACTGTCCTCTCCACCACCAGGCATTATGGCCGTGACACTGACTGCCGAGCTGGACCTCACCCTGGCCGAGCTGAGGCAGAGACTGATCCACTTCTCTGCCAAAGACATCTTCAACGAGGTATGGTTCCCTGAGGACCAGCGGCTGCAGACCCCCAACCTCGTGGCCACATTGTCCCCCAGCACTCAGAGAACAGGTCAGCAGGACGGCAGTGTGGGCAGAGTCCAGACTGGCTTGGGAGGGCTTGGGAGGTCCATTTGATCTTGCCAACCTCCCCTCTGCCTGGCTTGTGGAAGGAGGGTTATAGCACTGTCTCCTAGAAATGGGGAGACTGAATGAGAGTGGGCTCTGAGACGGCCTTGCTATGCTTTCTTTCATAACATATTTTAATAGAAAAAATGGGTCACATTCTTTAAGCTCCTTCTCCCCTATTGGGAGCCAAAGATTTGGGCTGTCTGTAAGCAGCACCCTTGATGGAGGCTCCCTTGGCTAGCCTGCCTCATTATGTTGCCATGAAATGAGGAACAACTGGAGCACCAGGCTGCAGCCCCGAAGGCACTTTCCGACAGGCGGTGTGTGAGTGAGAGGCATTTCAGGGAGTGGCTCAGAGGCCAGATCTGAAAGTAGAGCTGACCTTTGGTTTAATCCTGGCTCTGTAAGTCAACAGCTGTTTGACCTGGACAAGTTACTTAACCTCTGTGCCTCAGGTTCCTCATCACTAAGATGGGGACAATAGATGCTAAGAACTGAGCTTGGTGCTAGGACAATATAAATGCTAGCTATCATTGTTATCACTTATTGCTTTAAAATCCATTTTCTGATACAGGTAACTATGGATGGGCCGCCTGAGCAGGTAGCAGGAAGTTGCAGATGGGGACCTTGTGGGGGTTCAGGGATAATGCCCCTCAGATCTGGAAGGGGCTGAGAAAACCTGCTTGGATGGAGCGTGGGATGCCCTGGAAGAGTTTGGGACAATGGTGGGTAGTGAGCCTGGCTCAGGAGTCCATTCTCCATCGAGCACGTACTGGAGAGCCACTGAAGATTTAGGACCAAGAGAGTGACAAGGGACAGTGAGGAGTTCAGAGCGGCTCTAGGAAGGGCGGCTGGTGAGGTGTGCAGGATGGATCTGCAGTGGAAAGATGAGCCCAGTCAGGTGGCTGCCACCCTTGTCCAGGGGAGAGGCTGGAACAGGTCCAGTGTGCCACTGGCCATGCTCCTCTCTGGGGTCTCGGCTTAGCCACTGTGTTCTGATCACTCTCCCCTTTGAGAACGCCCAGCAGAGGGACATGCCAGTCTGAAGTCATGGGAGCCATAGAACCTCACTCCCTATGAAGCACATCCCAAAGAGTCTCATTTCACAGCTAAGGGAACTGCACCCTGGACACGCCAAATGACCTTTCCAAGGCCACAAGCTAGGATTGGGGGGATTCTAGTAACTGAGATCCTGACACGTAGAGCATTTGTCCTGTGCCAGGTGCTGTGCTCTGCTTCACACTCAGTCCTCATTTCATCTTCACAGCCTCCTTGTGAAGAGGGGCTGTGACACTATTTTACATAGAGGGAAACTGAGGCTTGATACAGCTGAGCACCACTCTCTGAGGTCTCACAGCCAGGGGCCGTGTCTGACTCCCAAGCCCAGGGAGGGGGGCCCCAAGTGCCCCAGAGAGATGTCAGGTTCACCCTGACCTTCCACCGGGGAGGCTGAGTGGTAAGGTCTGGGGTCTTCAATCTCCTGATCCAGTTTCTCAGGACTTGGAGCCTGGGTAGAGAGGAGACAGTGTTTTCCCTGAGAAACTAAGGCTCAGAGAGGTTGAGTGACTTTCCCAAAGTCACACAGCAGACTAGTGGTAGTTATTGAGAACCAGGAGTCCCATCACTCAGGCTAGTCTGTTTCTTACCTTGACTTGTTTCTGGGTTTCCCAGCTCTGGCCTCAGATCCTAAAGAGATGGAGTCTGATGGAGGTGGGAAGGAGAGACTGAGGGTCCCTCAGTTATCCCAGTGTCTGAGCTGGCCTTCTTCTGCCCCAAGCTGCAATTCTCACTGAAAACTTGGCACCCCTAGGAGGCCTGTGCTGAGGCCAGAGTTCAGCCCAGCCAGTGAGTGGGCCACAAGGCCTGTGTCTATACTTCCTGCTGCCACACCCTGGGTCTGAAGTGTGTACTCAGGGAGCATGAAGTTCTGGGCCCTGCAGAGAAGGTGAAGAGGCATAGGGGGGCAAGATAAGCACCATGTGTCTGTCCTGTGCAGCTTTTCTATGTCGGTGTGTGCCACCACATGTCACCACCACACCCTCATGTATCTGGAGGGTGGTTGCCATCAGCAACTTTTACAACTATGTGAACAGTGTGTGTGTGTGTGTGTGTGTGTGTGTGTGTGTGTGTGTGTGTGTGTGGTGGGGGGCTGGGCCAGTTTTTGCTTTTGTCCAGGGTAGTGAAATTTGTTCTCTGGGCACCCTGCTTTTTTTGTGTGGAGAATATGCATAAATATTGCATAAAGTAATGCAGTACACATGCATTCCTTGATTGATCTTGATTCCTTGATTAACAAATCTGCCAACTCAGGCCTCCCTCAGCAGCTGCTCTGTAAGTCTTCTTTTAAAAGCCACAGGGAGATTCTTAAAAGGAAGCCCTGGGGCATCCGTTCTTTAGCAAATTCAGAAGTTTTTACTGTTCCAGTTCTTGAGGACACAAACTGGACAAGCTCTTCTCTCCTGGAGTATCCATTCCAGTGGAGAAGGACAATGAACAAAGAACTAATATTACAGAGTTTTTAAAAGATGCTATGAAAAAAACAAAGCAGGGAGGGGACTGCGGGGTGGGGGGGCATTCAAGAGAAGTCTGAGAAGGTGGGAGCATGCCTGGGGGATACCAGGAACAGCCAGGAGGCTGGGTGGGAACTGAGTGAGTGGCAGAACCAGAGAGGGAACAGACCAGATCAGCTGGGGCCTGAAGGGCACAGTAAGGTCATTGGTTTTTGCTTGAGTGAGCTGGGAGGCACTTGGGGTTCTAAGCCCAGGGTAGAAGTACAGGTGGGGATGAAGGTGGGGGTGGGGTGGGAGAAGGGGGTATCTGACCTGGGTCTGAGCGTATTCATTTTGCCTGTTTCGCTAGGAAGACTGCAGCAGACACAAGCAGAAGCAGGGAGACCTGCTGTGGATAAGTGAACATCTACTGTGAGTACCCAGGCCTAGGTGGTTGGGGCTCAGGCCAGGGTGGGAGTGTGAAGGATACTGGAACTTGAAGGAACAGCCCACAGATCTAGTGGGATGGACGTGGGTGGGAGGAGGGGGGGGGGTTGTCCAAGGTTTTCGCTTCGCTCCTGGACACATGGTGTTGTACTGACTGGGTTGGGAAGGCTGTGAAAGGTGTGGGTGTTGGGGAAGATGGGGAGTTCAGGATTAGCGTGGTCATGTGCTGTGTACTACGTGTGCTTTCTTCAGGCCCTGGGCCCTGGCAGGGCACTGAGGCCTGCAAGGAGGGCTGGACACTGACCTGCTGTGGGGCTCTCCCTGGGTGCTCCTACATTCTGGGGTCCACACAGTGGACAACACGTGTGTGGTAAGGAGCAGGAGCTGGGATACTGGTGCAGGAGGCGGGATCGGTGAGGAGGCCATGGCAGCCACAGTCATCCGCTGCGGAAGTCGGCTTTCAGGGAAGCGGGACAGCCAGGAGTTCCAGTGACAGCGCCGCCAAGGACCTGCGCACGGAGAAAGGATCGGGGCCTGGATGCTTCGCAGTGGTTCCTCCTTCCCTGCTCCTCAGCCCACCTCAGCCAGGTTCCAGGAGGCAGAAGAAACGTCTACCTTTCTGCAGCTGTGGTGCTGGCACTCTGGCAAAGGACCGGCTTCTTGCCTGAGAACCTGATCTCAGCCTGGATCATTCCCTCCCAGACCTGAGCTGAATGGGAGGCTGAGTGTGGGAAAGGCCCTGGTCCCATTCACTGTGACTTCTGTGGGGGAGGCCCTCTGACGAATGGAGGGGGCAACTCCTTCCTTGAGCTCTCCCCACCCCCACCCAAGCCAACAAACATGCATTTATCATTTTGGTCTGTTTATAAACAGCTCCCTCTGTTGCTTTTTTATAGCAAGAAGCTTTCCTAGACCTCTGTTTTGCTTTTGTAACTTGAAGTTATTCACGGTTTTGTAGCATTTTCATTATATAATGACTTTTTAAAATAAAAACAATTTTGTCATGACTCTTGAATCTGTCTAGAATAATGCTTTGCTTATGCTAGGAACTTGATAAAAGTTTGTGGAACGGTTGAGTAAATCAAGTATTTGAGGAGTACTAACTAGTATTTTCAGGGAAAGTACTTGATGAGTACTAGATCTGTCCTAGGATAAGATTAGTATTTTCCAGTAGCTTCCCTGAGTCTCCCAAGCTGTTAGGGTTCCCTCTCTTTAGTAACATGTGCCTGATGGCGTTTCAGATGCTCTGTCATCCGTGTCTGGCATTGAGCCAGGGTTCCTGTGTCCTTTTCATTCTCTTCCCAAAATCTGGTGCAGGGCCTGGCAGTGTTTATGGATAAGCTAGTTGTACGAGTGCCTGATGCTTCTATAATGAATTGTACTACGCCCATGACCACTTTTAATGATTTGAAATTAAGAACAGTATCAGTGTGCAAAGTATAATTATCTCATTCAATGTGGGACCTCCCAGCCCCCTACTCTGATGGTGGTGAGTGTAGCTGTCTTAAGCAAGGCCTTTCACTAAACAGTTTGTATCATAAATAAGAGAACTGGCCTGCAAAGGCAAAAATCCTCCCAAACTCTATTTTCTGACTATTTAGTGTCACAAAGCATTTAAGAGCTGCCAAATGCTAATGGTCCAATGCTAGAAAAAAGAACTGTGTATCTGTGGCACTGACACCTCTGCAATGTGCCTACCTGAGTGTCAGTTCCTTGGCTAGCCACACCCGGTTGGTTCTTGCTGATGGACACAAGCAGTGCGGGAGGGCTGGGTGTGGGCTAAAGAGGAAGATCTGTAGCAGCAAACAACCCATGAAAGGGAAACCATGTGTGGAAACAAGGAACAGTAGGAGTGAGACTGAGACTCGTGGGGTGCAGCAAGAAACCCAGCTTGACCGGGGACATGATTTCTGCTGGGGACCACTTAGGAGACCTGACCTGAAAGCTATGCGGGAGATGTCTGTCCGCCATCAGTTTGAGTTCGGCCTCTTTAACCAACCTTTGAGAAGGAATCCTGAAATGGTCGGGCCATCCAGAGGGAAGAATAGCAAAAGGCTTAGAAGACTCACTGCCCCCTAAGGGTTGACCTTGCTCACACCACCAGTATAAAGTACTAAAGGAATCACAGTGCCATTTCAAACCGTGCCATAATCCCTTGATATCCCTGTGCCCCACCCCCACCCTTTTCTGTTACATGCAGAAAAATGTCAGTGAGACTCCAACTCTCTATTTTTGAAAAATTTATTTTATACCCTTAGAAGCTAAGAACTCTGCCACTCATGAACTAATTTAGAATTAAGATTCTTCCCTAGTTTATCTACTTCCTTTTGAAATTTTATAAACAAGATTTTGTACACAAGAGGTAGCAGAGGAAAATTCCAGCCTGCTTGTTCCAAGCTCAGAAGGGAACTGCACACACGTCGATGTTAGCTGGGAGGGCGGGGCAAGACAGGGTAAGTCTGATGACACGGTGCTCTAGGTCCTACGGTTCTTCCTAGTTGTCAGTGACCGTGTGAGAATTCCAGAAGTCGTGGGCATGATGCCTGCTGATAACTCTGGAAGTCGTGGGCATGATGCCCGTTGGGATGCTCATCTGTTTTCTTTCCCAAAACACCTCTAATGCGCAGACTTGGCATCTATGGTAGGCCTCGCAAAGGGAGCTTCTTGAAAACACACAGCATTGAGTTGGTTGTGCAATTCCTACTTGATTTGTAGACCATTTTGAAAGATTTATAAAAACATCTTCATCCAAAAAAACTGGCAGTAAAAACGACAACTCTTCCCAGGTAAGCCTGTCACAACTGTCACTTTGTTGTACTACATTAAAAAAAGGTCATCAGCAGGTTCATAGACTGCAGCCATTGGAAATCAAGTGGTTACTGGTAAAGTGAGAGGGATGTCACTGCAGCAACAATGTAAGCAAAATTAACCAGAGCATGTAACACACAATAGTGACAGTGATCCGGATGGAGCTGTACAGTGAGGACAGCAGGTGCTGGGGTGTGGAAGGCGTTGTTTCCATAGGAAATAAGGGGCTAGAAGTGGCAATTTCACTCCTGAATTTGGGCTCCTGAGTGCAGTTGCCAGCGATGATATCCCAACACATCTCATCACCGGCATTTCAATGTCATGTCCCACACAATCTTTTTGTGAGGATGGTGGTGGAGAGAAGGTGAGGGCGGGGTAGAGATAAACAGTAGGAGTATTCACGTACTCAAAATCAATTTTAAAACATCACATTCAAAATTGCAAGAACATCAGAACCATATAAAATTTGCCAACTGCCTCTGATAATTTCTGAGGGCACAGTCCTGCTCTTAAATGCTGGCCCCACTCCCCCCATCTACTCAGTGTCTGACAAAAGCCAGCACCGCTTGCGGGAAGTCAGCATGGTGACACGTTGAAGCCTAGCCGCACAGTAACTTCCACCTTCAACAGTGAAATGACTGGGTTGTTGAAAGTGTACCACAATAAAGAGCTGACTGTGCTGTCATGTGTCCACATAATGCAGAAGCCACCAAAAAGGCACTTGGGGCTGGCCGTACCTCTTTGACTTGGCAAATCCAACAGTGGTAACCTGGCACTTCTTAAGGCTCCCCTAGTTCTGTGCATGGTGAGTTGAAAATAAAGTACAAAGTAACTAAAGGCAAAACAGGGTTGAAAACTGTGTAGCAACTCAAAATACAAAATGTACAAAATACATAAAATATGTTGGCATATCCCTTACTCTTCCTGAAAAAAAGGGGAGCTGGTATCTACCCTGAAATGAGTGAATGGTGTTATACTGACTTGAGACTTAAAATGAAATGGATGGTTGTTCACTTGCTTTCTAGTTATTTCTGGGAAAACAAATCCTGTCCCTATCTTTTCAGTGTTAATTACTCATGTTGAGAAGAAACAAAGTCTCACATTCCTTGTCTGTAATACTAGAAACTCACAAAGCAGTGTCTCCCAACTCAAATATTTAACTTCATATACAACCAGTACCAAAGGTTTCAGTAATTACGTTTTAAGCAAAAGCAAATGATTGCAGATCACATGATTTAAGACTACAGTTTATTCAATATGTCTCCAAGCATTAAAAAGATGATTTTATGAAGTCAAACTCAATAAAATTACATCTTAAAGTGCTTTTTATTTTGTCATTTTTAAAATTTGTTTTGGGAACAACTCTTAATTTCTTTAGTGAATGATGTTAAATAATGCACCCTGTACTTCTGGAGAACATGATATATATATATTTTTTATTGCTCTTTTCAATCTCAGTTATATCAGAAAAAAATATCTTAAAGAGCTTAATAATTCCCTTATTTTTGATCTTGGTAACATTTCATCAAGATCTGAGTTTCTGCCCAGGGCTCTCATCCAGACCTATCTGGAATTCTGTACAAATGAGGAGACATATTAAATACAAAGGTCTGTGTAAATTGAATTCTTTACTATTTTACAATGAAAACGAATTTTATCACATATCTTTACATCATTTTAAATTGGATATCCCTAATCAATGTTACTGTAAGATTAAAAATTTGCCCCCACATATCTAAAGGCAGCTTGCTTTTTTTTTTTTTTTTTTTTTAAATATAAAAACCAAAGGAATTTCTTTTGTAGCATCATAGAGAAAGCAATAGCTTTACCCTCACTCACTCTTGTATGTTCAGGTAACAAAAAAGTCTGCCACTGGCTTGATTTCATAAAATCTCCAGAGAAATGTGAATCCACATATGGATCAGGCCCTGGGACTCTGATCCACAGGCCAGAGTTCTCCCACTGCCAACAGCTTCCAAACCTTCTGGCCAAAGAGTGCTTCCTTTGAAAACATACATGTCTCCAGAGCCAAGGCAGGCTCTCCCAGTCCAACCTCCAGGCTCTTTGTAAGGGTTCAAGGATGAAATTCTGATTTCAGATAGGTGCTGAGCTTCCAGTAACTGTGCCTTGACTCCTCATCCTGTGCTGGGCACATTCCTCTAGGGATCAACGTCGTCAAGGTCACTTCTTAACTCGCCAATCATCATGGGCGATTCTGAACCCTTTGAGAAAGGAAAGGAAGTTATCGTATATAGTAAAGTTAGAGAAAAAGGGTTTTCTATGCCAACTGACTTATTTGTATTCTGTAGTTTAAACATGTCCTCATTTAACAACTTAATGTTTACTGAAGGGTAATAAAATATAACAACTTGTATTTGATAATTCCTAATTATGCAAAACTTTGATTTCTGAGTTCCCACAAAGTCACAGCATTACTGTGCAATGAGGCAGCTCTTAAAACTCTGGGGAGCAATGTGATAAAGTGGAGAGAGGCGCTGGCCGTCCCGACATCCACTTTGCGTAGGAGACTGCACCACACTGCCAAAGATGGCTCTGGGTCATTCCTGAGTCTCAATTCTGCCTCTGTCACCAACTGTGTGGCCTTTGTTTTATACCAAAGTTCTGAATGCCTACCATGTGTCTTGGGGCTGATCTAGTTGGGGTGGCAGTGGGGAGGGAAAATCTCTGCCAAGTGACATTGAGTGGGAGTGAGACAGGGCTGAGAGGGATGGGCCTGAGGTGGAAGGAACGAAGTATATTTGATAAACTAAAGGCCACAGTATCCAGAACTCAGAAAATGATGGGGGAAAGGTATGTGGGGCCAAATTAAGCAGGACTGCATTGAGGATTCTAGCCTTTACTCTTAACAGCAATGGAAAGCCACTGAAAGATTTAAGCAAACAAAGGGAGATTCTTACAGACACCCAGAGATGAAGGTGCTTACGATGATGGAACAGATGGATGAGAGATGCTTAAAAGGTCAATCTGACAGGATCTGTGAAACTGACTGCGATGTATGTGGAAGCTCTCCAGGATGACACCCTGTACACAAGGGTGCTATTTGTGAGAAAAGGAACACTGAGAGAAGACTAGCCTGGGGTGGGGTGGGGCTGGGCATGCTAGGTGTGAGATATCTTTGAGACATATCGGGTGGAGACATCAGGAAGACTGCTGTATGTTTGTGTATGGCACTCTGAAGAATCAAGTCCAGGGCGGTGGGCAAGAGGACACAGCACAGAGACTGAGGAACATTTACTGGTGGCCCAGGTAAGAGGCTTAACTGCTGGATAGGAGACTGAGAAAGCATAGACAGAGGGGTGGAAAGAGAACTATGAGATCAAGGTGTCATGAAAGCCCTGGAATAGAGTGTTTCAAAAAGGAAGAAGTGGCCAGCAGTGCCAGATGCTGCTGAGTGGTCAACTCAGATGAGGACTGAAAATGTAGGCTGCTTGTCACCCCAGCTGCTGAGATAGAGAGGAGGGAAGGAGGGAGTCAGCCTGGAAGAAGATGAAGAACAAGTGAGAGAGAAGAAACTGAAGACAGTTAAGTTCTGACAATTCTTTGGAGAGGTTAGGTTATGAAGAAGAGGAAGCAGGGCAGAGATAAGAGAGAAGAAAAGAGTGTTTTTAAAAGATGGAAGAGAACTGAGTATGTTGAAACACTCCTGAGAGGGATCTGTAGAGAGGAAGAGGTTCAAGATCCAAAGAGAGGGAGAGATAAAAAGATAGAATGTAGGGTTTCTGAAAAGATGGTGAGGGGTGTGTGTGTGTGGGGCTCCGTTTAACAGGAGAAATGAGGATCGGGGCTCGCAGGGGCTGTAAGCCTGGGAGCCAGCAGGTGCAGGAGCTCTTGTCTGATAGCTATTATTTTCTCTGCAAATAACATAGGTGAGTCTCAGTTCCCCTTCTGCAAAATCAGGGTAAAAGTGATTTCAGAAGGTTGTTATCAGGATTTAATTTTTTTTTTTAAAAGGCACACACAACATCAACCAGATTCATTTAATGAGGCCTCTACCATGCACTGCGACAGAGAAAGCCGCCCTTACAGAGGTTACAGACTAGAGAGAAGACACACACACACCATTACATTCGCAACTGCTTCATTATTTTGCACATAGTAGGTGTTCAATAATTATTTCATTCCCTTTTCTACTATAGTGATTAGTATTGAAAATGTTCCCTTTTTTTACAGGTAAGCATAAAACTATTCTTTGACTTCCCGACAAGTAGGTAGGTTTCAATGGCATGAGGGCCTCCTTCCTTTCAAGGGTCCAGGTTTCCAGGAAGGATGGTGAAAGCAAGAGCTGGAGGGAGTGATTTTTCATAACCCGGCAGAATGAAGTGAATGAGCTGGAATAAATACAGCTATAGCCTGGCTTTGTCAGGACTATAAGTTGGTTAGAACAGCCAGCCACAGACTGAGGTCAAAGCCTTGTATGAATTTTACACTGCAGCACTGTTCCACTTTGTAAGCATACTGTTAGTGAGACCTGAACACAGATCACAATGGAGGGTGGAGCTGGTGTCTCCTTTTTTTTCTTGATTATGAAAATTCTTTTTGGAACACTTCAGAGCAAGTGCTACTCTTTCATACAGGGACATGCCCTACAGTTATACCTGTTGTAAATGCCTCTCGCCATTCTCATTTGCAGGACTGCTCTCCGATCCATTACTGCTTCCTGATTGCTCTTTTTCATTCAGCAAAGCTGTGGCATATGCTAAAGTATCCTGTGGGAAAATTTTAAACACGAGAAGAAAAAGTTAGGGAGTGGCAGTGGCGGCAGCACTGCCAAGAAAGACCACCCTTTACTTGACCTTTGGAGGCACCAGGAGCCTCCCTGAACCTCTGTGGCATGTGGGGGCTAGACTGACCAACCCACACTGCTTTTCTTCTAGGCAAATAAATAATTTGCAAACTGTACACCAACTTGTTGTCTTTTCATAGAAATTCAACCTTTTCTTTTGTTCTTTCTCATTTTCAACCCATACCTCTCTTCTTAGAGGCTGCAGTTTCCAAAAAATGTGCTAAAAATCCTACCTAAGGGATTTCAAGTCACACGAAACCAAAAGACAATCCTCACCTGAGCTGAAATTGTTCGCTGAAAGGTTTTTCCAGTTGATGTTTCATTAGAGACGTTACTCTGCGGCGTCCAATAATGTTCTGACATCTAAGATGGAAGGTCAAAAACGCCATCAGAGATGACAAATAAGCCCATGAGTCCACTATTTCTACCATTAAGATAGTAGAGTATACAAGCATCTAAACCAGCACATAAATCTACCCAGACCTTCTATCACATCGGGAGATTCTTTCCTGGAATATTTCACTTCCACTCTTGGGAGCTCAGTAAAATGCTACTTCTTATATATAATCATCTCTAACTTTTTCACCTATAAAGTTAAGACATACGTATTAAGGAATAAACTTAATGCATAAAGTATCAACTACACCAAAAAAAAAAAAAAGCCTGAGGTCTGAAAATACTTTGAGGCCAGTCTCAAATTAAGTTTAAGAGATCTCTCCTCATAAGACATGCTGTGAGTGATTTCTATGTTATAGCTAGAAAAGTTCAAAATGCAATCACCTTCTTCTGAAGCCACTGTACAGCCCAACTCCAGTGGTGTGAATTCTCCTTGAAGTACTCTTTAGCAGCAGGACACCTGGCAATTGGAGATTTAAATTAACCAAACGCTTTCTTTGAAAATATACTTGTTTAATCTATAGCACCTATTTATTCTGAAACACAAATGCTGCTTTCATTAAATTTCAGTCATCTTTATATTGAATTTTTACTTTTTTTTGTTTGGGTACATTCACATGTTTAAACTTCAAAAGGTAGTGAAAGATAAATACATAATGAAAGTCTCTTATCTATCTCTAACTCATCTATTTAGATTTATTTAAAATTCAAAGCAGAAAAATCAAAAATCAAAAAGCCCAACAAATTGTACATTTAATAAATGATCTCTTGATAGAATCAAACTAGTCTTTAATTTTGTGATTTGAGTAAGAATAATATTATTTTTAAACACGGTCTCAGAGCCCCTCTTTCTTTCCATTTCTTTTTGCCCATCGGAAAGCTGTCCTTCATATTTGAAGGTGGTGATATTGCCACTAGTGTGTGTATAAAATGAATGTGTGAAAGATATGGAAGTACACATAAAAACACTGATATCTGGACCGTGTGTGTGCTGGCATCAGACATACTATGTGGCCCCAATACTACTTGGAAATGCCACTCTTAGGCAGTACATATGATAACATGTGCCATTATCAAGCCTAATTAATGAACTACAGTTGTAGCGGGTTGATCTCTATCTGTGTCCACAATGCTATGTCATCTGGAAAACATGTTCATTCATTATTTCAACGTGGTTCTCATTTATATCTGCTTGGATACTCAAATACAGATTAAGCCCGACAGATTTCTCATTCTTATTTTGGTACAAGTCCAAGGGTGGCAATACTCATGCCTAATAATCAGCAAATATCTGGAGAAGAATAAAGTAAGCTATAAAGAAGTCTTGGTGCAAGACTCAGAGATGGCAGTGTAGTTTGCTCAGTACCCTGGGTTAACACGTGGGCACTGTGATCTTTTGTTTGTCCATGTACTAAGTAGGGGCATCAAAGTAGCAAACCACTAAGGTTCCTTCTAACATTGAGAATCTCTGCTTTCCAAGTGACTATCAACAGAAGAACAGACAAGCAAAATACGGTATATCCATACAGGATAAACCTCTACTTGAAGTCAATCAGCCTATGCTGTCACTTATAACAATGATCCCCAATGTTTTTGGCACCAGGGACCAGTGCTCCTATGAGAATCTGATGCCTGATGATCTGAGGTAGAGCTGAGATGGTGATGCTGGTGCTGGGAAGTGGCTGCAAATATAGATGAAGCTTTGCTTGCTGGCCCGCCACTCACCTCTTGCTGTGTAGCTCGGTTCTTAATAGGCCATGGACCAGTACTGGGGATTGGGGACCCCTGATTAGACCTGTGCTATGGGACTAATAACAGTACCTAACCTCGTAAAGCTGTTGCTCAGATTAATGAGAATACAGGCAAAGTACTCAGCATAGTGCTTAGCTTCATAAAGTAGCTGTAACATGATTTTGTCTCTTGACCAACTGTTATGAAAGCGGAGACTTAGAACCTGACAGAGTTGGCAGTTAACTGACATTAATGAAAAGTATCTTGAGTGAAGGTTCATGAACTCTTTCCGTTAAGGTCCCCAAATCTGCCTTGATTCCTGTCCTTCCTGCATAAAACCTGGTGGTTTAGCCTTTTTTCTTGGACTCCCTAAGATCTGCTACTCTTTGAATATTTCTACTTCCTATCTCTTTGAGATCATTTGAATAGGCTTCTATATCATCCAAGCAAGCATGCCCTGACTGAGTCAGACTCTCTAGGTACTAAAACAAGGCAGTTTTTTTTTTTCTGGTCATATTTGACTTGTAACTAAAAAACACCATTTCCTCCCTGCATTTTGAGTCAATACTTACTTCTGAGCAAGAGTTACAAGAAATTTGACACACTGGTAGCAGCGACTGCTGTCCACATGATTACTGTGGTGCATCAGAGCTAAAGGGAGAGAAGAAATTTTAATAATAAAGCATTAAACTGAAAGTGGGTCTAAGTAATAACAGCTCTCTTGTTCTGAAAATTACAACAAATTACTTCGATAAGAAGACAAAGAACTTAATTAAAGCATGGTGATGCTGACTCTATAGGATCCCCCATATTCTAACAGGTAGAAACATATGTGGTGGTGAAGTGTGACTTTTAGGAGAACTGAAAAGAACTAAAACTTATACTGGCTGATAATTCATCCAGAGACCTCCAAATTTTTCCATCTACCGTGCCAGTGACAGCAGAACAGTTATAACACTTTTAGTTTGGTAAATGGAAATTTATGCTATTAGCTCAGTTCAACAAATATTTTTCTGTTCTGGGCTTTGAGGATTTAAAGGTAAATAATGCCTGGTCCTTGCTCTTGAGAAATGTATAATCTGTAAGTTACAGAGAGACTGGATGTTGCTCTGAGGATAGTACACTGTTCCAAGGGGGCCACCCAGAATGTTGTAGCTACAGAACTTTTTAGCGTAAACATCTTTTCTGCAATAAAAGGATGTCCTTAATCTTCTCTTAATATATAGCAAGATCTAAAATGACTCAGGTTAAGTGGAAATACAGGTATAAGGTGGGAGCTGGATGAGAGTATTTTGAACTAAACTTTTTCTAAGAAATTGCTCACTGAAACCACTTTCACCTTCTGAAAAAGAAAGCTCTGCCAAAAACCTATTATGAGCAGACAATAGAAATTTGGGTATGTTTATACCACAGGCAAAAAAAAAAAAAAATCACATTTCATGAGCTTGATGGCATCATGAGTCTGAGGTTTTAGTTTTTTCCTCCTCAGTGGCTACATGAGTGAGAATGAGAGATTTCCCATGTTGGAAAGTGATCTTTAGCCTGTTGAAAAAAATCACAGCACCTCGAATCTTATCTGACCTAGTAAAGGGACCCCAAGCTGTACTGTACTGACTAAAAGTAGGAGAGTGTCCAGGGCAATTAGGTCCTCATGTTTTAATTCTCATGACTAGAATGAGGGAGCCCGATGGCCCTCACCAGGCTTCTGCTGGACTGCTCACTAACCTACGTCGGGGCATGGGGGAGGACCTGTTGGGGAGGACTGCGTAAAATGAGAGCTATCTGCACATTTGCTACAGACCTTTCCTAACAAGGCCGGGCATTACTTGCCTAGTAATCCATTTTCTGTCTCAAACACAAATTTGACTCTCTCTACTTGTATGGGATCTTCGATGACCTGTGAGAGGAAGGAAACAAAGGTTAGTAAATGAAAGAAGGAACCTGTGTTATAGCCACTGGTACTTTTTTTTTTTTTTTTTAGTAATTCAAGAGATTAATTTAGTTTATAACTTAACAAAACCTAATACAAATAAATATAATGCCACTGCCATATAGCTCAACAATATCTTAAATTTTAAATTAAAGATGAACAACTACTAAGTAATATCTGAAGAGCCATTCATTTCCTATTGATATGTTCTACTAACAACACCTACAGTTCTCTGTGGATTAAAAAGACATATATTTCATGATCCCAAGGATAAGAGGTCTAACTTGTTTACCAAAAACGTGTTAAATTTTGCTATAATACAGGCTCTACACGTTGATGTGGAGGTTTATACCATGCCACATAAAGCTGGATCTGTGCCTTACTCTTGATATATTTCTAGTGCCTGGCACCCAACTGTGCCCAGTGCAGTAAATCAGATGGTCTGTTGAGCAGGTGAACAATACGCAGCCCTACTCCTGAGGAACAACAACCTTCCAAAGTCTGTAAAATCACTAGGACCAAAGGAGGTAAGGGACTAGAAAGCTAGGCTTTTAATAAATGGCATATTTTAATAAATATAAATTTATTAAATATAATAAATTTAATAAATGGTATATTTTCTTGTTCAAAAGTATGTATTAAAGGCCTACCCTTTTCCCAGGGGCCTGAGTGACCTCAAAAAAAAAAAAAAAAGTTCACCCTTTGCCAAGGTGGGGATCTGAAGGGAACCTAGACTCTCCCTCCCTTCTTCTCTTTAAGAAGCCTCTGGGCTAGTCTCTCTCATCAGCTCACAGGTAGTCACCAAATGGTATTGATTCTCTTTCCAAAAGACCTCTTGATTTGTCCCTTGGCCCCTGCCACCCTCTCTTCTCAGTACAGGTCTTGTTATTTAACACTCAGACTACTGCCATCGACTCCTATACGGCCTTCCAATTCCAACCTTGTATCCTTCTTTAGTGCATCCTCTAAAACCACAGCCAGGAAAATCATTCTAAGACATAAGTCGGGTCACATAACTCTCCTGCTTAAAACCTTTCCATGGTTCCCCAGCACTGATAGCAGAAGTTACAAAACAATTTGGGCCAATAAAACAGGCCTGTAGACAGAACTTTGGCACCAGACACCAGTGTGCAGCAACTGGCTTACAGGAATAAGTCCTCATACACTGGTACTGGAAATCTTTCAGGATCTGGAAGGGCTTCTTTCCCCAAGCCCTACTCAGTTCCCACTCCTTCTAGTCATACCACTTACTTATAGTTCACTGAGAAACCAGGTGGAAAGCATGGGCTAGGGGACAGGTTGCTTGGCTCAGATCCTGGCTTTGGGCAAATCATTCCATCTCTCTAAGTTCCAGATTCTAATGTGATACTGTATTTCACTGATTATAACTGAAATTTCCCTCCTGCTTTTTATATTTCCAAAACTGAGATGCATCCTACTACCAATCACATTTTAGTTTCATGGCTCATAAATATTTTTAGTGTACACTGACAATCAACCAATCAATAGTACTTTAGATTTAAACTATCTGTAGAGCTAGCAAGTTACCCGACAGATACTGTGAGGTTTAAATAGGGTATCTGTACTTAGCATAGTTTCCTATCCACAGCGGGGCCATCCTTTGCTCCTTTGCTCTCTGCACTACAATTGCCTGTGCACTTGTGTACTCTCTCACTTAACTGTGAGCCCCTAAGAGGTGGAGTTTATTATTGCTCACCTCTAAATCAGTAATGCACAAAAAATGAATGGTATGAAGAAGACTCAGTAAGTGTAGACCAAATGAATGGAAAAACACTATAAGGACACACAACTTTTATTTATAAACAATGCTGACTAATACATACCTAAATGCAAGTGAGTCAGAACACTTATGACTTACCAATATCTCATGAAGTAGTTGAAATGTATTCTTTAACTCATGGGGTGGAGCTGTTTCTAGTTGATTCTGAAATATTTTTAAAAAGCATAAAAATTCCAGTTAAGTCTTCAGTGGAAACCATGTTGGAGTGTCAACGTGGAATTCAACAATGCTGGATTCAAGTCCTACTTCTACCACTATCTGGCTGACCTTGGGCAAGTCAATTCCTCTTTTTGGGCCTCAGTTTCCCCAAATGCTAAATCTAGGGACTGAAACACACAACCTCTGTAGTTCTCTCAGCTGTAACAACTCTGTGTTACTTTACTATGAAATTAGGAAGGAGAGAGGAGCAAAAGCAGAAAGAAAAAAATTTTAGTTACTAAGTAGTAACATATTTATATTTCATTTATATTCTATTTCATTTTCCAGAATATGCTGGTATAGCTATGAGAATGCAAATGAGAATGCTCTGAGATAAGTATGCTACGAGTAAAGTATATAAGAAAAATCAGCTTATGAAATAGAGAAATCTACCAAGACATACTAAGTGAAGAAAGCAAGGTTCTGAAAACTCACATTGCTTTGTGCATTTTAATAATCTTATACATTTATGAGTAGGGAACTAAAATAGACACTGCATTATAACACTGCACTTCCCAGGTGTCAGGTCTGGTACTAAGGAAGTCCTTCACATACCACACCTTACTGAATCTTCACAATCTGTGAAGTCATATTTCTGCCCATTTTGCAGAGGAAGAAATTGAAACGAGCTCATATAATTACTAAAGAGTAAGGAGAGAAACTCGATCCCCTCTGATATAGGTCTGTACAGAAAAGGCTGAGAGCAAAACACATTTTAATAAGAGCCTAAAGACATAATCCACTAATCAAACGCTAGTTGTTAGCACTACGTGTATTACTGTTACAAATCCTAGTGCAGGTAAGAGGGTGTGGCAGAAACTCTGTGGTCAGAAACTAATATATATGGTGCAAACTTACAGAAAGAGGCCTGGGAGGAGACACAACACAATTTGACAGTTTTGGTTCCTGAGGTAGGGTTGAGAGGGGACAAGACTGGTTGGTGTTGGTCAAAGAAGACTTTGGCTTTATTTGTATGTCTTAATTTTTCACAAAGAGAATGCAGTCATGTATTATCCATGTAATTAAAAATTAAAGATTAAAATCGAATTAAAATGGTATGTGTAGGCTTAAAGGATTTTCTGGTAACCCCTGGAAAGGCAATGAACCATATGATCAAGAGCACAGCCCTGGACCCAGACTGCCAACATTCAAATTCCCACTCTGCCACTTACTAGTTGTGTGACCCTAGGCAAGTTAATTAGTCCGTGCCTCAGTTTCTTCAACTGTAAAACAGTGATAATAATAGTATATACCTCATAGGACTACTTGAGAATTAAGTGACCTAAAAATGTAATATGCCTAGACCAGTGCTTGGCATCCAGTAAGTGTAATATAAGTAGTAGTAATTACTGTATTGATCAGAGCTTCATAATGAATTATATTACTATTTCAGAAGAGGAGAAAAACCTAGTTTTGACTTTAAGATGCTGCCTAGAGGAGAGAGATATTCTACAATTGGAAAACATTTTACACAATAATGGTGACCACAGCATTATCAGCTATAAAATATTATTCTTAATAGTAAAAATTAAACCAAATGCAAATGTGCATCATCGTGAAAGGAATGGTTAGGTAAACATGGTACATGAGATGATGAAATGTCACCCTTGCAGATAACTTTTAATGAAATGGGAAATACTTATAATGTCAAGTAAAAAAAGGACAAAATCATAAAGATAATAAAATCATAATTATGTTAAAATACATGCACAGAAAGTAAAAAGGAAACAGATGTTCATGGTGATTATCAAGGAATGATGGGAGTTTGAGCTTTTTACTCATTTTTTAAAAAAAATAAGCCTATATTACTTTTATGATTAGGAAAAACATTAAGGTTATTAAAAGAAGCACATTAATTGGGAGCAAAGGATTGCTTTCCTAGAGTCTCAAGGCTACCAGGCTCTCAGGTTTAACTGAGGTCCTACCTTAATGAAATGCAGCATAGTGAAGGAAAAATGTTCGTTACAGAAGCAGCAGTACACCACCATCTCAATGAGTGCCAAGAGTGAGCCCGTCAGCTCCCGCAAAGCAAACATTACCTAGTGGGAGGGCATAAAGGAGTAAGCGTTTCTCAAGTCAGTTAATTGTCGACAGATGATTTCTGGCTTTAACTGAAATTGACTTAGATTTAATACTATCAACATTGCCTCAAAATAGGGTATCTTAACTGCTAGATGTCCAAGGATAGACTTCAGGGCATCTAGGTCTGTTGGAAATTTAACACGATTTTGTTCAAATGTGCACCTTTTCAAAGGTAAATGCTCCCCTGTTAAAATAATTATTGAAAGATCCAAAAAATACAAAATGGAAAGCTTAAAAAAGGATATGTACAGCACAGCACTGCTGATGCAGTTAAAAAACCAGTATGATATACTGTTCATAGATTCACATACGTGTAGGTCAACTTACGAAAGGGTTGGAAGATTAAATTCTCAAAAAAGAGTAGCTCTGGGTGGGCGGGGAGCAACCTGGACTGCAGATAGGCCAGACAGCATGTGCCACAACAGAGGCTGTGAGATGCCCACTTCTATGCTTCTGAGGTATAAAAACATGTGTGCTTCAGAGGTGTAGTATTCTAGGACCAGGGATATACAAAAGAGATTGAGAACAAAACCCTCTGATAATAAACTGAGTAACTGTGATTGGGGAGGTGCCATTTTCCTACTGGGACCTAGAGCGGTAATTAGCTGGGCTGGACCTGGTTGCAGGGAGGACTAATATTCTCTTCAACTGATTCTTTCTGACATATACATAGGGAGAAAAATTAATTTGTAAGAATCATTTCTTTTCTAAACAATACTCTTCATCAGAATAACATGCAAAATATAACTAATAACAAAAGGTGTTTTTCTTCAAATGGGAGAAATGAAAAGAAAATGGAACAAGTACATACCTCTAATAGGTACGGTTTCCCTTCCGACAAGAACAACAAGGCTTCTACTTCCTCATGGAGGGGCAGCAAAGGGTTTGAGGGAGCAATGCTAATAGGTGGCCGTTGTTTAAATATACCAGGAGCTTTAGGAGACCAAAGAAACAAAACCTGTCTCACTTGATGTTATATCATGAAATAGACATCTACACGCAAAGTGATTCTCTCAAGATGCACACACACAACTGCTGAGTACTTACAACCTTTTCTGCCACAGTCTAGTGGGGAAGCCAGACATGTACAGGAGTAAATGTTTACCTATTTATTTCAATTTCTGCTTAAGTTGTAGGTTTGACTACTAAAATTTCTAGATTCCTAGTGATCCCCACCCAAGACAATATTTCAAAGAAGTAAAAGTATAAATTGTATATGACAAAAGAATGCCCAACATAACTCTGAAGAGACAAAGGACAAGATACTTTTGTTCCTCAAACAACTATTCTCAAATAATGGTCAACACCATTTATGCTAAGCAGAATCAACTCTTATAGATAGGGTTATTTCATTTACTAGAAAACAAGGACTCATACTGTAATTTTCTTTTACAAACATGTCTGAACCCATGAATTAGGTAGCTTTGTTTTTTTTGATTAATGACTCAGATTTAGGAAGCAAATTCTTATCCCATAACCATCCGAGCACTTCCCCAATGTTCCTTTAGAGAGTCAGTGAGGATTTCAAGATTAGAGTGATTCACTGTGATTTTTATTTAGTTTCTTATGTTCAGATCTCACAGGTCAGACAACACTACAAACCCTACTAAAGCGTCTGGGTCAGAGGCTTGCATTCACATACTGGTTGCTATGCCATTTACTAGCTGTAAGACTTGTGAAAGTTACTAAAAGTCTCTGTATCTTAGTTTCCTCATTTATAGAAGGGAATAATATCACTCTCACAGATTTGCTGAGGGCATTATAATAAGCACAATGAATAAACTTAAAGTACCATGGAAAGGCAAAGAACACAGAAAACAATACTGTTTGTTGTATTATTATTGCAATTGTTGTTGGTGCTGTCATGACAAAGCCTAAGAACAGTATAAAAACATGGTAAACACACAAGGTAGAACAGTGAAAAACCATACAGGGTAATTTGTGTCTGTTATATTAAATGAAGACTGAACTATTGGTTCTGGATGACAAAACAGAAAATGTTACCAATTACATCTTATATTCAAATACATTTCAATGGTTTAATTTACATCTGAATTTATATCCCCTTTGTTTTTACAAAGTACTTTAACATTTTATTTCATTAATCCTCAGTATACCTGGGTTTTAAAAAATATTTCCATTTTATACTAAGGATCAGAAGGGTCAGGTGGCTTGGTCAAGGTCACGCAGCTAGAATACTCCAAGCCAGACTTTGGCTATTTTACCACTATATCAGGTGTGTCAATTATGGTAATGAAAGAAGTCCAAATTAGTCTTTAATCCCACAGGTCTTTTAATACTTACACACCCCTCCCAAGTAAATGAATGACTGTCATTGAAACAAACCAGTAATACAAGTTTAACATGAACTAAAAAGAAAAATTTTGCACGTTCCTCAAATATCAAATAGCCAAATGAGAAACAAGTGATATCCTTTTAATTGCTAACATTACTTTCCATGCATTATTGACAAATTCAGTATCTCTTCAGTTTTCTGATGTATTAAAGATACGTGAAAGCTTACCAACATTCCTTTGGGAAGAGACATCTGAATGCAAAACGAGTAATGCCACTGTGTTGTGAAGATTCCCAAATTCTCGTGCTTGTGCTGAACTCCATCGACGTATCTGCTGTCAAAGAACACAAAGCAGATGTTGGTGTTTTACTCAGAAATAACACAAAGAGGGAGGAAAAGAATGTGCTGATTATGATATCTCTGGGCCACAATTATTTCTCTGTTTGATAGTAAAAGAGGTCAAAGTATAAAAAGTCATAGGTTTTAAGCCAGCATGAGTGTTTTCCCCCTTAGACATATTAACTCATATTCTAAAACAAATCCATTCATATATTTCAGTTTAGGTACTGAGAGCTCACCATGTGCCAGATGCTTTCCTGCACCTCAGTGGGATGGGGAGCACTCAGGAGGCTGGCGATCTGGAGGCCTGGCCCTGCTCTGCCACTCGATATGCTGTGTGGACGTGAGTTCTTATCGTAACACGTGCCCGGCCTCTTTGTATAATAGCAGAGATAATAACCTAACTGTTCTGCTCACTTTGTGGTTGTGAGGACCAAATGAAACTTTAAAAGTGAACATGTTTTCACTGCTACATGCTCCATAAATGTAAAACAATATTGATTATATGTGAATCTGAATTACAGTGAATTTAAATCAATCACCATTGTCAGTGCAGTCCCTGATGTGGAAGGGCCTGAACTGAAAAATAGATATTATAAATCTCTACATAATATCCTTACACAGAGCAGGCTATGGTGTCAGTACTTGTTTTTTAATACCAAAAAGCCTAAGTGGCACAGTGGTAGATAGGAAGCTGAGAGGAGGCCTAAGCACCAAGTCTGTCTACCCTAATAATGGAAAGAAAACTTTCCTATGCAATGCATTACTTTCAGGGGAAACTAGAGCTAGGTCTGAATCCCAGCTCCACAACATTTTAGCTTTGTGTCTTTGAATAAGTGACTTAACTTCTCTGTGTTGTAAATCCTATCTGAGATGGGGATGAAAATGCCTATTTTACTGAATTGTGAGTATAAGAGGTATAGCATATAAAGTGACCAGTTGTGTCTGGCATATAACAGGCACTCCATATAGTATTTATCATTACTGCATATTCACATTTTGTGTATTTGAAATGTATCAAACAAAAGAAACATAATGGATGGGGGAAATAAACCAACATAGAAACTTCAGCCAGAAGAATCATTTTCACATATATCTAATCCTATTATTATTACAAAGCAACTTCTCTTTCATTTCCTGAATATTAGTGGTGGTATATCTGCAGCAACACCTTTCAGCGTATAACAGTACAATCCCCCATTTGAAATCTGGCCTTGTTATCTGCATCCCGGAAGCAATAGCCTTGCTCACAGTGTTAGAGAGCAAGTGGGATACCCAATGCCACTATTCCTTGTAGATTTTCAATTCTACCTGTCAGAACCCATCTTTCCTCCTATGACACTTCACATTTTGACTGATACTCTAGTCAGTCATTTCTGTGGGTTATTACTGTAAAGAAATTTAAAGTCAACATAGTTCTAGTACCTGGACTCTTAGACTCTTATGAAATTAAAGATATTTATCACCTACAGAGAAACAAAGTGGCTACAAAAACCATGGCCATTCACTGAGCTATAAAAGTAGGCATTACCTGATTGTTTTGCCGATTAGCTCCTAGGAGAAAGCTGATCATGTGTCTCAGAGCTGAATGCCTCAGAAGAAGGTCTCCTGCCCTAATACCTTGCTGTCACAAGATATTGAGAATGACAAATTATATTCCTATCCAGACAAAAATTAGTTTAAAAACAGTTAAATGAGAAGTTTTAAGGAGTTGGTACGTTTTTAAATGCTATAATTTACATATAGAAAGTACTTGTTACAATTTTAATTTAAAAAACTCGAGTTCCAACAGCCTCGCATTTTATCACAATAGCTATGAAACATGTAATTAGACACTATTTTAATGCAGACTTCTGCTATCAATGAGTAACTACATCTACCTGGATCCAAATTCTTGCAAGTAATATAGTCCAGGCATTAGGGGTTTTTAAGAAGAAACAGTCATAAAACCGTATCTCACAGACCCTATACTGACTGGTCTAAATTTGTTCTATGTTCAAAATTCCTTTAAACTACACATCTACTGTATTAGGGAAAAGACATTAAAAAAATCATTTACCTTTTGTACAAATGTGTTGAACAGGAAAAAGTACTGAGCACAGTTTTTACAATTTTCTGGGACATCTTTATCCAACAGAGCAAGTAGTACCTCCAGTAACTGGTGAAGGCTTTTTAACTGGTTAGAGGAAAGATGAAATTACATAAAGAAAAAAATGTAAGACAGATATTTGTAACAGGATCAATTTGAAGTAAATCACCTTAAGAACAAAAGGAAAGTCTGGTTGATACAATCCAGTCTCAGATTCAGATGGATTTATGCTTTGGAGAGCAAAAACAGAATGATCAAATTTACCTTTCTGGGGAAGAACAGTACTGTAGGAATAATGAAAAGAAAACCCTAGATTTGTTTCCTGGACTTCAGAGTCAAGGGCATGATTCCACCAGCTAATGTGCACATTTCCTGCAGAGCCATTTTCTCTTTTTCTCGAAAAAGGGCGGCGGGGGTGGGGGTTAGAGGATATATATTTCTGAATCCCTCCCTCCACTATGCTATTATTCACATAATCACAGATGCAAAGAATAAAAAACACAGACACAGGCATAGGGGCTAGAAATCAAGCCAATGGAGCAAATGGAGAGCAACAGCCTGACAGAATGACAACGGCAATATCGACTCAACTGTGAACTTACTTGAAAGCCCGCTGACGCCTCATGGAAAGCTTTGAAAAACATTTTATTTGTTTAGAAACCATTTTGGTTATTGCATTGCTTCTTCTTTCCCTCCCACCCCAACTGTTTTGGACAACTCCCTAGAAATTCATCTATGATCTGAGAATTAAGACCAGGCTTACTACTCTTTTTCCTTTATTTCCTCCAAAGATATTGTTCATAGACTTTTAAAATACTCCCATTCATCTTGTTGCACCCATTATAAATACAGTAAAATCTAGTATTTATATAGCACTTCATTTTCAAAGTACTTTACAATACAAAGTGGGTGGCAAGAGGCACCATTTCCATTATGGGGGAAAATTAACATAAAATACATCAGCTAGATCTCACATAGAATTTACTGAGGCAAATGGCTTCCATGCTTATGACTTCCATTACTCCCTTCCCTTGCTACCACCTGCAGTCCTGCCTTTAGAGGTTGGTGGGGTGATATGGTACAGCCTGACCCCATCTGTAGGGGAGACTGCACTAATTCTGTCTTTATCTTTTGCCTTGGTTGGTATATGGGAGAAAAGAGAATGAGAAAGTCCTTATGTTAAACATCTTAGAAAACTTCCACAGGCGTATTTCAGAGCAATGATATCCAAACTGTCCTAAGCAGCTCCCAATGATCTATTCTATATTTTCTGCATCCAAGTAAGGTTTTGTTTGGAAAATGGTTCTGCTGTTTAAGCTGACTGAAAACCACTGCCTTAGAGTAAACCTCAATTTCCTTAAGATTCCTGGAACTGAGAGGCAGTTTTCTTCTAGGTCCTTCCTTAGGGGCATATTCGACTTCCTGGTTCGTTCTGGACTGAACAGTGCATCATGAGGTTGTCCAGTCTAACAGAGCACCCTGGGTCAGGCAGTGATGAGGGAATGAAGTGCTCAGTTGCCAGGCACTATATCTTGATTAAACATCTCCTTTAAAGGACTTGCTCAAGGTTGCATAGCAAAGTCAACAACTGAATTTGAAGTAGCAATTCCTAGAATTTGCATTTAGTTCATTGAGACACATTGCCTCCAGCCAATGTTTATTTGGAGCCAATTAGTTCTGAAAATAACATTTTTCAAAGTTTTCCATGTAGTGTCAGCTGTTTAAAACAGCAAACTTGGGAAATAACGGCTGTATTTTCTAGCATTTAATAACAGGTTGAATAATCAGTCTTACGAGGTATGTCATTTATTTCCCTAAATCTTAAAACCTTTGGAGATGGAGGATGGTAATAAATACCATGGTTTGTTTTGGCATGTGTGGAACTGTGACTCAGAAAATATGTTACAGAAAATAGGGTTAGGAAGAAGAAATACAGAGAAACAGAAACAGGTTACTAAATAATGGAGATCAATGAAGGAACTATTTTGGCCAATATGCCTGGATGAATGACACTGTTGGGTATGGCTGTCAATTGCATGTTGTCAATTTCAGGTCATAAAAACAGCTTATGCGGAGAGACAAAGCCAAGAGTGGCTCGAAATGTCTCTAGGTCTAGATTAGAGTCTTTAGATTCAGGTGAGTCTCAGTTCAGAGAGATCTATTACAAACTCTTGAGAGAAGACTTTGAAAAGGGAAAGTTCTAGAGAGAGAATCCTGAAGTAGACCAAAGCAGACCTCAATTCCTGGCCTACCTTGGTTTCTGGAATATGAAGAGGAAAAGTGAGAATGCCTTCTACCCTGGCATTCATCAGAAAGTTGGTTCACGGAGGATGCATTTTATGTGGCAAAATTACTAATTCCAATCCTAGGCTCTCTTTCTTATTATGTGCAATTTAAAATGTTGGTAAAAACAGAAGGCATATAAAAATTTAAAAATGAGACTGACCTTATCCTGATAAAACAAGGCACTGTCTAGGGTTTTCTCCAGAATGGTGGCCACAGCAACTCGTACTTCTCTCACACTGCACTCCAACAAGAATATCCTAAAATAAAGAGAAGCGTGGTGTAAGAAAGTGAGACAGATTTAAGCTAACCTTACCAATGTGGGTCCCACCTTCTATCCAAGAAACAAGATTACTCCAAGATGTTAGTTCAAGCCTTCTGAGAGCTTTAGCCCACCTCACCGGCCACCATGAATGAGGAAGGCCAAACAGGAAAACAAGACCCCGGGACACTGAAAAGTGAAGTTTTCCCCTTCTTCTTTCTCTCTTCTCCTAAAATGAATATCTGTATAAATATAAATTTGGACTTAAAAAGATATGAAAGCAAAGAACTTAAAGTTTTATAAATTCTGTTTACTCAAGGGCAGTTCTCCCTGGCATCCCTTCAATTTTTCAGAATAAGATAAAGTTCTGAGTCAAGATAGCACACCTCCTAAGACCCCTGTGCACCTATATTTCTATCCATTTACTTTTCTCTCCTTTCCTCAACCCTTACTTATTACTTAGTTCTCCTAGAAGTGTCTGAGGCTGAAAAGATCCTATCTTCCTTTCTTCTATGAGGATGATGGTTACAAAAGTTAAGATTCATTAGGCATTTCCATAATATCTAATGTTACAGTCTGATACTACACTATGTACTGAAAATGCAGTATCTAATTTAATTCTTTATATAACCAGTGTGCAGATGAGGCAGCTTCAGTGTGGTGGAGGGCATGGTCAGGGAGAAACATGTACTCTCTGGTGCTGGGTGGTGGTGGTAATTACTTGAGATCAACTAGGTAACTGCATGCCTTGTCACAGTCAGCTTTTCTTTCTCTGCTTCATATGCTCGCTTTGACACGAAAACCCATAGTATAATGAACCAAGTGAAAATCTATCTATCTTTTCTAATAAAGATGGTCTCTGACTTAAGATGGTTGGATTTATGATGGTACGATAACAATACTCATTAAATAGAAACCGTACTTCAAATTTCCATTTCTTTCCTTTGCTCCCAGAGTATGTAGATAACCTGTCCTCTCTCCCAACAGGAAAATGAGGTCGCTCCCTGAGGTCACTTCACTTCTGTTCATTCCACGTCACTGTGAATGCTATGTATTAGCTACCTAATCTGAATCAGACAGATAAGGCTCTGTTCAAATCCACTAAGATTCCAAAAAAGGAGGTGGTAGGGAAAAGGAACAATTACAGATTAAGGAATCTTAAGAGACACATAAACCAAATACAACATATGGAGCTTGTTTTAAACCCTGATTTGTACAGACTCAATGGTAAAATAAACTTTTGAGACATTCGGGGAAATTTGAACATGAACTGAGTATAGGATGATATAAAGGAATTCTTAATATATTTGTTTAGTGTGATAATGGTACTTAACGTTATTTTTTTAAAAAAACTTTACCTGTTAAAAGATACATGAAAATTTTATAGTGAAATATAATGTCTGAAATTTAGTTTTAATTTCTTTAGATCAATTTACAAGCAACATTTACTAATTTAAATTTTCATAATTATAATTCCATTTATAAACTGCCAAAAAAAAAAAAAAAAAAGGAAGACACCGAGGGCCTGATCTAAGAGAAAACACTCTTCACACTTACAGTTACTAAAATATTACTACCGTATATATTTATTATTTAGTTGTAACAATGATGACTTAGGTTATCTTTAAAATTCTAAAGAAATAAGTAGAGAAAGGAGAATTCTTCAAAAATATAAAATCATAGCAATTGATAGTGATGTGTGATTGGGCTTTATAAAGAAAGAAACAAAATATATTAAATTCTAGTAGGAAAAATTCAGATTAGGTAATTCACTGGGATTCCTTGCCATAAGGAATTCTAATTCCAAAACATAATACCAAGGGAGTTACTGACTTTCTCTGAAGATATTTAAAAGCAAGCCTGTTTGGATATTTGGACATAAAGAATGAATTAAATATTTGCATATTTCTTCCAAGTGGATGATGTTCTGTGACATTCTACTGTCTAACACAGTACTCAGGAGTCCTTCTGATGGGAAGATATTTTGGAAATAAGATGGGTAAAAGGTTACCTCTAAAGGGACATGTATATACCACCTCAAAGCAATGTTTGTTTTCTTTTTATGAACTACATGCACGTATGCATCACAAATATTTAAGTACTTTCCATTTGCCAGCCTTTTTGTGTACAGTAGGGAACAAAACATAGCTTTTACCTTCAAGAAGCTTAAGTTTAGTGGGGGAGATGGGCAAAACAACAGAGCAGACTAACAGAGCAGACCTATTACAGACTGGGTGATTAGGACTGACCACCCTTTCTGACATCTGAAGAATAAGAAGGCCCTTATTATGCAAAGAGTAGAAGGGAGAATGTTCCAGATAGAGGGAATATCAGGCTCAAGGGTTTTTAGGCAGGAAAAAAGCTTAATGTGTTCAAGAAATCAACAAGCCAGTGAATGATAAGCATGCAGGAAAGTGAAACAAGGTAAAGTGGAAGGATAGACAAAGACCGTATTCAGGTAAGCTCTTGTAGGTTATGGTAAGGGTTTTGGATTTTATGAGTATGATGGGTATCCACTGAAGAATTTTTAAGCAGAAAAGTAACATAATATAATTAAAAAAAAACAAAACACTTGTGTTGTTCTATGAGGTAGACTGGAAGAAGGAGAGGTGGAGATATCAAGCAGGCTAAATGTCTAAAGTTCAGACTTAGAGATGAAGGGGATGTGGGGGTCAAGAACTTTGATTAGATTTCTAAGTTGCCACCAGACTGTGATCTCCCTGTGGAAAGGAACTTGCATTTCTGAATTCCCGACAGTCTGTTTTAAGTTGAGAGATACCAGAGCATATCTGTTTGCTGACAGAAGTGACCCAGTAGAAAATTCTGGAAGGTAAACATGCAGGATTAAGAGTTGATAATTAAAGGGCCAACTTCCTTGAGAAGGTTTCCTCATGTAGACAGATTCATTTTTGAGAGGAGAAAGGACACTTCCTTCAGGAAAAAAAAAAAAAGGAATGGAGAAAATAAGATGGAACATACTCTGGTAGTGTGGAACTTGTGACAAGGGGTGGGGGATGGCTCCTCTGTTAATCCTATTTTCTCAGTGACGTCTGAGGCAAAGTCATTAGCTAGAAGTGGGGTGAGCTGGCCTGCCAGGTATGAAAAGTAAGAAGGTATACCTGAGACAGAGAGAAGGAAGAGCCCATTGGCGAAAAAAGATCTGGCCATTGAGAGATCAATGTGTTCACTGGGTCCCCCATATGAGTGCTGAATTCCCAGAAGATAACAGAATGATTAGGAATAAGATGCAAACATTCACAGTGATTGGAATAGCTTGAATTTTAATCCTAAAAAGCAAATTATTTTTAAATTATAGGTACAAAGGAAATATACTGTTGTAGATAAAATACTATCAGATTTTTGAAAACACTTCAGCCAGAATCCGAACACAGTAGAGAATATTGTGGTATAGTATGTCGTAACCCAGGATTGTTGACCTCTTTACATTGCCACCAGACTGAATCCCTGAAGGAAGGGACTTATATTTTGGAATCCCCTGAGCCATAGGGTTTCAGGACACGCTTGCCTGTGAGCATTTAGTTATCTGCACACATGCTCTCTTTGCATTCACTGAACACTTACTTCTCTGAGTCTAGTACGACAAAGATGGTTTTGGAAAGAATGATTTTGGAGTGATCCGAATAATTTATTCATTGCTTCATCAATGAAGAAAGTTTAAAATGGATTCCAACAAGAAAAATAATTTCAAGTTGAAATAAACAGAGCTATAAGAAACTTCAGCTCTAAATCACTAGAAGAGACCCAAATTTCTTTTAATTAAAAGATTTTTGACACTTACTTTATCAATTCTCGTCCTTCAGAGCTAATAAAATATTCAACTAGCCACTGACAAGCATCAAAACTTTTTGAAAGTAATGCTTCAATAGTGGCAATCCATTCTTCAGTGTCGACCCTTTAAAAAAAGCAAAGAAAGTGATGTTAGGAGTATGGCCCCAGCAAATAACCCCATGGAGTGTCACTCCATCTTAAAAATTAAAGAAAAAAATTTTTGGGGGGGGGGGTGGAAGATAAGTTAAATACTCAGTGTCTGCTAACTAACATGGCTCCATGAACCTCAGAAGCCAGTGCTTTGCATTTTTTGGTATCTGTGGTACCTGTATGACTCATCTCCCTGTCTCCTAAAAAAAAAAAAAAAATGTGTGAACAAACTTAAGTCTTAGACTTTAGCTTTTATCTTCTGCATCTCCTTCAAAAAACTTCAATTGCAAAAACATCTGAACATTTTGTTTTGCTTAATTTACATTAAGAATGCCTACTTTCAACACATTTACACTTTGTTATAATCATTAATATTCTATTTTATGGAATAAAAATACTTGGACAGAAAAAAAGATGTAATGACTATACTATCCATGACTTTATGCCACTCTTCTCCAGTCCCTCATGCCCCAAAATGGTAAATATAGACAAAATTAAAATAGGGTGCAATGTATAGACAGCTTGAACAAATTTCACAAATGAGAGTAACCAAATAAATTTTTAGTCACTCTTATGCCAGATATTACAAGAAACACGTTATTTCTTCTTTATCAATCAATTAATAAAGACTGATATCATTTAATATATATTTGATTATTAAACATAAAAATGAAATGTCATTATATATTTTTTCATCTCAAGAGCTCTGTAATTGCAAAATCTTTCCAAAAACCTCTCCACACTTGGAGAAGCTCCCTGTGCTAGCAGGACAGAAAAGACAAAGAACTTCCATGGTCTCCTAATGTAACTGTTCTCCTCACCCTGAGCCTCGCTCCAGGTATATCCCATAAACCAATACACAATTATCTTCATCCTTCACTCACTTATTCACAGAACAACTATCTACCGAGAGCCTATAATGTGTCAAGCATCTTACCAAGTGCTGAGGATAAAAACCAGTAATGAATAACATGCAATCAAAGAAAAGAGTTTCTATGGCATCACACTGAACATACTGCCCCCTGTTCAAAAACCTTCCATGATCTCCCATTGAACAAAGCACAAACTCCCTTCTCTGGCACTCAGGGCACTCAATGAGCTCATCAAACCCAATATTTGGTCTCACCTCAAATGAATTCCTTAAATATATGAGGAAAACACAGTCATTTATGGTTTCTTAGACAAGTCTTGTCCATTATTCAGGTTTTTCCCTTCCACCTAGAATAAAACCTGTTTCTCTACTTTGGCCTTTCAAAATCCTCTGAAAACATCATTGTCTTTAATGCCTACTGAATCCCCCTACCTGGATATGATTTTGCCTAACTTCCAAAGATATATAGCATTTATGCCTTGCATCACAGTTACTGCTTTACTACTGGATTAGAAATTCCTTAAGGATAGGAGCCATGTCTTAATCATTTTGAGTATACAAGGTAGTTGCCTCCAATCACCTAAAACAATGTTTTGAAAAGCTGAATTTTAAAGTCAGCTTTAACTGAATTAATCAATGCTTTTTGCCACAACAATCAAAACATATCACTTCTTACCTGAGTTTTTTCTTTGTCCGCAAATAAGTTTGAAAAAGAAACTGAATGGCCAGCTGTAAGCTCACTTTTGCCATGCAAGGATAGTATGGATGCTTTAATTTAGTCTGAGAGAGAGGGAAAAAAAGAGAGGCTATGTGGATATTTTTCACAAGAGTTTTATAGATTATTACACATTGATATGAACTAAAACAATGACATATATGATAAACTTAAATATTAATAAAGAAAATCTAGCCAGTTCTTTATAGAAAAGTTTTGGTTAAACTTTAAAAAAGTTTAAGACATTTTCATTTCTTTAATGAAGCCCTCTCAAAATGGAGTGTTTAGACCACAGGATGTTAAGTAATCTATCAATAAGCTAAGGAAGTTTTTCCTTTATTGGCAAATTATAATCATGGTACTCAAGAAAGAGAAGTACTTGGAAGTTAATTGTGAGTCTGGTAAAGTGTGATCACAAATTAGGAAAAATTAAGCTCCACAAAGCCTAATATCCATTCACATCACTAATGGCTACTGTTAGAGTCATTATAAAATTTAAACAAAAACATTTAGAAAAGCCAGGAGGTGGAAACCCACATCTATTCACAATTAGCACCATACATTCTGAACACTGCCTATATTTTAATATCACCCAATAAGTGACACATTGTGGAATTTTTTTTTTTGTATCTAATCTTAAATGTTAACATCTGAGAGTGAGCATGAGTCACTGAATGCTTTAGCTGAAAGATATTTAACTATAACTCTTTCTTATTTCTTTAGTAAATATCCAGCTGGTACTTACAGCATTCAATGATGCTAAAGACAGAACGAAACTGAAATAATCACTACTGTACACATCTCTATTCTTCATAAACTTGAGGTTTTCATCTCTCACCATCTATAAAAAAATTAATAATTTAAAAAGAACAAAGTAAAATATTCAAATATATGAATGACGTTTTACGATACCTTAGGTAAAAAGGGTTCATAAAAACCGTTTTCTAAAGCTTTTTTTTAAAAAAGAGGAAAATCTTCCTTTCAAATATAAGAAGCTGTAAACAGGTAAATAAATATTCATTAAAGAAAACCCTTTTGGGAAATTTAGGAAAACCACCATGTGAAGGACAAGTGAATTTTAACTCATTATTTTGGTTAGAAAGAGACCAACAGGCTTTTCCTAAGTATAGGCAGCAACTCCATGCCTTCTTGCATCAGATGGTTTAATTCTCTCAGTGAAGAACTCTATATTTTTCTTAAATTCTCTGATTCTGGCTACTTAGCTTTTGATTATTTAGTGTATAAAATCTGACTGGGCAGTTGGACAGTTCTGAATTTAAATTCAGGCCTTGATAATGGCAGGTCTTTCTCCTTTTCTGAGTTTCACTTTCTTCTGTCTAAAAATGGAAATAAAACCTGCTGCTCCACAAGAGTATTTTAAGAATTAGGTATTTGTTTAAAACATGTAGCAAAGAGTAGGTATTCAATAATTAACAGTCATTATTAGTTTAACCTAAAGGTTATGAATCTTAACTTATTTTTCTCTCCAGATATAATAATTTAGTTTCAGCAATGTATTTTTTTCCTGCCCACTCCCTTTGCTTTTTTTATCTGGAGCTCTCACAGTCACATAGCAGGTCAATGATAGTGCTACACAGTTTTGATTCTGTAGCCATCTTTGTGACCTGGTATGTGAAAGATTCATGAAATAAGGTGAGTAAGGTGTGGCACTAGAGGTACCACAGTCCGCAAGAAGACCGGCAGGAGTACTTCTAGATCTACAAGATAGATTTTGACACTTATCTGGATTTCTCCTTTAGAATTTTTTATACAGTTCTTACCTGGTATATTCGAACAGGCATTTTCTCCACAAACAGTCCTTTCTTCTCACCTTTTTTAACCAGCTTGGTTAAAATAGAAAGTCGGTCATTGTTAGGCCTATGGGGCCGAGGAGATGACTGAGGTGAAATTTCTGGTGAAGATGGTGCTGACCTAAGAGACAGAATCAGAAAATTGTCTCATATAAAGTGGTTACTGTTTTAGTTGTTGCTATAACATGTCAGACCTACATAAACAGGGTACTCAACTTAAAAACAGACTGCATACTTTCCTGGTTCAATATAGTAAGTATAAATCACAGACAACCTGGTTAAAAAAAAACTTTCTGACATTGCTGGCATAGTACTTTCTATGCTTTGTACATAAAGTACATTCAATAAATGTACCTTTTTCTTTTTAAAAAATCTCAGTTCTAGAATGAAATAATTTACAGGCATTTTTTAAAATACAAAATAACTTCTTGCCAAGAAAATAATGACCAGGTAGCAGAAAAAGAAAGAAAATAAAAAGAAAGATAAGAGTGATTTACTTATTTTCTTTTTATAATTTCTCTCTAGCTTAGCCAATTACTTTTAAATCCCAAATAGTATACTCCAAAGATCACAGTACCATCTACTGAAATCATGCAGCAAATTACACAGAAAAGAAACTCACAGAGAGAGATCCTCAGCTTCCTGCCGTACAACACTGACTCGACTTTTCTTTGGTAGCACTGGGGAGTTCTGATCAGATACTCTTTGGTAGAAGAGCATATAGGCATTCCAGTATCTTCGGCGAACATCAGTGTATGGGTTTGCTTTATAACAAGACATTAAGAAAGAAGTCTTTATAAATAAAAAGTTTTTCTTATCTTGACAATCTACAAAGGACTCATAAATCTAGCAAGTAACTACTTACTAAATTTGTTAAATGGAGATTATAGATAAAATGCGTGTCTTTTTAGAGTACTGCTTAGAATTACTCGGAAGGTGATACAGAGGGGCAGGGAGTAAGGGAGTTGTATGGTAACAGAGGTAAGAGAAAGAAGGTAAATTTTCCTAGGCAAGTCTGAATTTAATCAAAAGACAAGTAACATTTAAAAATAAATTCTGTGGCATGGGATGGGATTATAATTGGCCTCACTTAACCATTGCTGGATAGAACAGCCAAATCTAGGTAAATTTTGGCAATGATACTATTTTCAACCATTAAAAGTTACTACCATTAGATGCGTGACTACCATGGTATGGTGTCAAATATAACATAGTCAATTTAATACAGGTGGAAATTTTAAAATGTCCCCAGAATATTTCAAAATCAGGTTTCAGAAATGCTAAGGTCTCTGCAATATGTTTTTTCTTCAAATAGCAAATTCTAATTGATTTTGTGATTTATTTTTTCTCATATTTCTTTATCCTGGGGGTGGGGGTTGTAGAAAGATTCTTTTGCTACACTTTGTAATAAATATGGTTTAAAAAACACAGGTGCTAGAGATGTCTATTAATTATACCTCTATATAAAAAAAAGGAAATTTGAAAAATTTAGGACTACTTCTTCTAAAACTATTTTTAAGGTTGAAATTCTGCTTTCATTAGTTTCTCTTTGATACTCATTTCTTCAATTTAACTTATCCTTGGTCTCTTGCCTCCCCCAAAGGCTGTTGTAAGGAATCATTTTTAAAAATTTCTATAAGCTGCTTGAATATTTTCACTCTAGATGTCAAGAGTTCATGGGTCTATATAACTAGAGCAGTGGTATGTAAAAAGAATAAGATCTATTTTTTTGTAAAAAATGTTGCTTCCAATTTGATAGAAAATTATAAATTAAAAAATGAAACTCATGAAAAATATCTTACTTTGATCATAAACTTTTGGTCTATATTCTCCTCCAAAGCATTCATACTCCAGGGTCTCATCATTTAGGTCAAATTCTTCTATAACTGTGTCATTAAATTTATACCACTTTCCTTTTCCACATCCCCTAGAGTACGTAGATAAAACAAAAATTATGAGGTTAAAAAACAAATATCCCCATCCCCAGCATTTATATTTTAATATTATCTACAAGTGTAGCAGGTGATTACCATTTGAAAATACCGAAGAAAAATACAGTAAGTTATTTAATTTACTGATTTCTAAAACATTTACTAATTTCTAAAACAACTTTCAAGTTGAAGGGATAAAGTTACAATAAGTTTAAAAAAAAACACTAAGAAATATGATCAAAGAGCAATGTAATGCAAAAACTTCTTTGTACTATAATGATAAGTGAGGGTGACAAAGTAGGGCAGGGAATGCAGAAGAGGGATTCAGGAACGTAGAGGGGAACAGGGAGCAACTGTGGGAAGGGCAGAGTGAGGGACGCGTGGAGAACTTACCGCCTGTCCTTAATGAAGGAATAGTAGTGGCCTGCATGTGCCTGCCCACTGTGTACAATGACACCAACAAGTTCATAGTTTTCTGTGAGGGCAACTTTTTTTCGTGGGGATCCTCCACCTCCCTGATCCATACTTCGCCCATTTTCACCAACTTCAGAAGATGAATCCTGGCGGGCCATTCCTGAAACTGTGTAAGGCTCCATGTTTAACATCCAGGGAAACTATTTAAAAGTAAAAAGAGCATATTAATGTTGATTAGTAACATATACTGCCAAACCCAATTAAGTAAGACACAAAAAAGAGGGATATGTTTTTCCTAATTTAAGTTGGGAATATCTCTCCAATTTTAGTACAAAATTTCAGAATGGCTCACAAGTCTTGGAAAGTAAAAGTAACCTCTTATTTGTGCATTAAGGAAAGCATTTTACTTCATGGCTAACACTGAGATGCTTTCTAGAAATGAGTTATTGTTTATAGGTAAACTGTATAGTTCCACTAGTAGCAGCTGCTTAAGACAAGGAGCTGCATAATCCTCAGACTGCTGACACCATAGCCTTTCACATTTTAAATGAAATTTGAAAATACTGAAAGGAAACAGTAAAAGGGAGTGAGGTAGTAATGGTTATAAAAACTTTTAGGGAAAAAAATAAGTTACCCTTATCTGTTCATCGTATTTAATGGAGCGTCCACTCTCCCAGTCAAATCCAAATCTCATCAGGTGAATGACCAAGACACTAGGTAATGACTTAATACATGTCCTTTTCACTGTTATTCTCTAAAGAAAAGCAAAATGCTATTATTTCCTTGGAAAAAATTAAACAGCCAAGTAATACAAAAGTCACAGATTCCTACAGGTCTTTCCCACCCATACGAATAAGTAATGAATGCCACAACCTAATGGAAGTAAAAACACAAGCTTAATATTGATGTTAAATAAAACGTAAAGACAAAATACATGAATAACAAATTAATCTTGTTTTTTAAAAAGGGCAAATATAATACCTTTTCTTTACACTTTTCACAGTAATATGCATTACTTCCCTCTAGAACTTCTCCTCTAACGAACTGGTCCAAAGAAATTTCCAAACTCTGACAAGAAGTAACTCCTAGATTGAGAGCCATGAAAGCTTCCTCTCGTTCATATCTGATTAGAAAATAACATAAAAACCATGATAGACAATGGAATTTAAAAATCTTGACATTATCACAATACCTGAGATTATACAGAGACTTATATTCACAAAGAGGACAACCTTTCTTCATCCTTTAAAAAGTATACTACCAAATAAAAATACCCATTTTTAACAATTCAGAATTGCTTAAAATTACGAATTTCAACAAAGAAATTTTAGAAATCAAAACAAAGAAATTTAATTCAATCAACATTTATAGATGTAACTGCAAGTCTATGAGCAAATGCAAATTCACAGCCTACTAGAAAAAATCATTTAAAAATAATGATAATTTTTTTTATGTCAATGATGTCTTTACTAACCTGTGAGGACAGTCTTTACAGATCTTCTGATCAGAATAGATGCCCTGAAAAGTATTCTTAAAAATTTGGTCTCTCCCCATCTTCTGTTGGAATAAAAAGTTTAAATTTATAATTTGTAAGTTGTTCAATACAGAATTTTATTTAGACCTAAGCTAAAGCACAGATGCTAATTTAACCACAAAAATAAAATGAGTCATATGGTAGTTTAATCTGGGAACTAATGAAAGGATTAGAGCCCATTAGACTTGTGTCAAGAGTAATTAAAAAAATCAGAAAAGGAAGAGAATGGGTCAGTCATTGCTGATGATGAGGATAGCATTCTCAGTGATGATTCTGAATCCTTCTCCCATGCTACAATTACAAAGTTAGCAGCGACTCTCCACAATTTTTTCTTTTTTCAGGTGGAAAGAGTATTATAAATTTGTAAGTTATTTAAAAAAAGAAGTGGATAAATTGTGCCAAGTGATGAGAGGATAGGCACATGTTGGTAGTGATGGAAGACCATACCCGTTGCCTTCTGTAACTCAGAAGGCAATACCATTTAGGAAGTTTGTCACATGTTTTACTGGGTAGAGGTAGAAAGCTTTGGATTAAAGGTCACCAAAAACAACTTTTTAATTTGGTACTTATGTCCCCTTCGACAAGCAAGACTGCTCGGCATGGGGCCATCAGTTCACCAGTGATTACAGTACTTCTTTGGGCCAGGTCACTTTGATGTATACAAATAAGAGTAAGTAGATACAAATGGTTATTATTATGGAGTACAGACTAAGAATTATATATTTTATCAAGTGTTAAATTAAGAAGAAATCTTGGATTTTAGAGATCTGTGTATGTTTTGATGTTCAAACCCAAAAGAAATGATTGCTGTGGTATTGAAAGTGATCAATTTTTTGATTTGTCAGTTTCCTAATAATCTCAAATCCTAAACCACTGTTTTCATACTACAGAGTTTGAAGGGGTTAAAGTAAAAACAAAACTTCTTCTACCTTAAGATATTCATCCATCTGATCAATGAGACTAGTGAAGAACTCATATGCATCCTGTTGTTCTCTCACGTAAAGTTCTTTGTTCCACATCTTGAAAATCTATGTAACAAAAATTAAATATGTCATTAAAGGAAAAGTAGCAATTTCTGAATCAACACTTAATGCTTCTAAGTTTGCTACTGAGAAGTAGAAGTTTTCCCTGAAGTGAGATGAGCTTGTGTTCAGCTATCTAAGCTTTTTCCATGGTCTCTTTGTAATCACAAGTCTATGAAACTATACAGGGTGAGATCTAAGGCCATGAAGAGAGAGTTTTTCTCTTAGAAACTAACCAATCTATAGGGGAAAATTCAAGGTACTCTTCATGTGAAAGGTAGTAATGCAATGTTTAAAAAGATGTTATTTATTTAGAAGCATTAGTGAAATTGGCTGAGGTTCAGAGGAATGATTTGAACAAATATTTCAAACAGCTAAAATAAGAATTATGAGAAATACTCAAAATAATTAGGTTTAGCAATTCCCTAAAAATTATAAATTACTATTCTCAACATGGTAATCGTTTGAAATTAAGAACCAATTTCAAGAAGAATGGTATAGATAATACTCTTATAGGTTCTTGGCAATAGGATTAGTCTAGAGTTAATAAAGACAAGAGAAAATTATCACTAGAGAAAGCATGTAGACCAATTCCAAAGATCTAACATCTTTAAATCTAGAGTTACTGGGTGAAGTACCTTCCAAAAGTTCTCAGGTACGTAATACTGCAGCTTGCTCTCCATCAAATGACCAAAGAGAGACTGCACTTGGTAGAATACACTATCATCCGGATTCTCCATGTCATCATCCACTGAAAGTAATGCCTAAAAAGAAAAAAAGAAAGTATTAAGTTAGAATATTTAACTGCTTTACAGAAAACCTCAACTTACGTATGTGCAAGTACGCACACTGTTCTTCTAGAATGCTACTTATGTTCGAATGTGGCTGTAACTCTAGTGTAATAATGAAGAAATCTCTTTGAGCCTCTGCTGGATTATGAAAACCTGAAACTGTTAATACTGCTCTATCACGAGCCACTACTACATTATTATAAAGTGCTGATGACTGTCTAAATATTTTTAAAACACTAAATATGTTAGTCATTTTATGAAATAGAATTTGAAACTAACTTATGAGTTCAAAAATCATATTAGGTCAAATCCATCTGCCCAAGAGGCAGCATATCACCTTAGATTTATAAAAATGTGTGACTATAAACAAATGTCTATATATATCCCAGAAGCTGTTAAAGAATCCCTAAGTATGTCTAGTTTTAGAAAACCCCAAAATGCACTATATCAATGTGGAACAATTTTCAGGCATTGCACACATTATTTATCACACCAAGAGAGAGGAAGGAAGTCACCTCAGGGAGGCCTGGCTGCATATACAGCTGCTGGAAGACTGCATTCATGTAGCACGTGGCGCCGCCATTCCTCAGACCCACAAACCCTGCACTGGACCTGCTATCCACTGGGGGAAGGTACTAGGAAAGGGGCGGGGAGAAACAAGAGAGAATTAGTATCTCTGTCACCAGTACACTTCCTCACAGATATATGAGATGTTTGAGGGGGAAAAATATATACTCACAGATTTATAAATCCAGAGTTTTATGATCATGTTAGCAAAACCTATATTCATGTAGTACCTCTGCAGATACTAATGAAATTATAGATTACTATTATCTCAGTGTTTCTTTTTAGTTCATAAAGTACCTAGCATATAGTGTGTATTTGTTTATCCATTATGTAGTTATGCATTCAGTCACTTATTATTTGAAGAATATTTTTTAAGATTCTACTATGTGCCAGAAACTATGTTAGGGCTATGAGAGAGGGCAGAAATATACTTCATCCTTGGTCTCAAGGAACTTATAATCTAGTAGGGTACCTAAGCATTTATCAAGTAAATATACTAATACATATTTAAAACTAAGGTAGTATTCTGAAAAGAAAAATTAAAAAATAATAGGGCTCTATGTAGAATCCTGACCAGTCTGGATGGTCAAGGACAGCTCATATCCCTTGCCTTCCTTTTCGAGAAGGTAACATTCTTTATTGAACTTCCTCTAATAAGCACACAATTAAATAAACAGGTAAATGCCCTAACATTTCACTTAAAAACGTTTTATAATAATACAGATTCCAGTACAGTGCTTTTCTAGGTAGAAATAATCAAGACAAGGCATCTTAGATAAAGTTCAACATGGCACTTCTCCAAGTGGAAAAGGATATTGTAATGAGACACTCTGAAATGCTATTACAGTAGAATCTTGGCCCTAATGCCATGACCAGAATCACGTTATCTGCATATATCAAGTATCTGTACCCATGTAATTACTGACAAAACCCTGTAGGTCTTTTTGGACAGAAAGAAATTGCTAAATATTATATACTTTTCATTAACTTTTGACATACACTTAGAGCAATTTCTAAGATTTAATTAACACTGTAATTTATCTGTAGTGCAAAGCATAGATTAAAAAAGAGTTACAAAATAAGAAAAACTGGTTTATAACAGTGCTAAAAATATAAGTATTTATATAAGAAAAAGATTTTCTTCATTATGTTGATGTAATCACTGACATATAAAAAATAAAATTTTAATTTTAATCCAATTATTAAATAAATGCATGTAAAAACTAAAACATAGCATAAAATAAACATTATAAACTACAGATTTTGATACCAAAACAGTTCTCAATTTATGTGCTCATATTTTACTTTGCAACCACTATTTCCTCTATGTAGAATACCTGTTCCCACTTCCTTTCCTGCCTAACTTGTTTGTTCCATAGTACTCAGCTCAGGCATCCAAAGGGGTAAGACTGTAAGACTGACTCTGTGACGTTAGCGGAGAATGTAAAGGCAGCTTTAAAAGCATACTCCCACTCCTGGTCTGTTACTCCAGTACACTTGCAACTAGCTTCCCTCTTACAGGTCATATATGAAGCTGTTTTATGGCTTCCGGAGCTTTGCTCACATTCTTCTCATTGCTAGAATGACCTTCCCACTCTACTTCAATCGACTCACCAGTCTTTAAGGGTCTATTTTAAATTTTATCATTTCTAAGAAGCCTTGTAAGATACCACCATCTGGTGGTGAAGTGCTTCTCTGTTAGTAGAACATTTAGGACATCTTATAATTTATCACATTATACTGAAATTATCTGCTTATGAGTCTGTCTCTTCCATTATACACTGGCCTTCTTGAGGACTTCATTTTTGAGCTCCAAAAGCCTAATACATCTGTTAGTGCATAGTAAACTCAATAAATCTTAGTTGAATTTAATTGAACATAGACTATACTATGACAGAACCAATGTTTATTTGGGTTTGCACTGTGCCAAGTACAAACTTACTAAAAAAATAGGTTGAAGTGCCACTTTTAACTGAGACTAATTATCAACCTTGAAAATGTCTCTCCTTTAATTAAAGTTATCATTAGTAATACACTACAGTGTCTTACCATAATACACTATAGGTTATAGTTGATATAAACATAAGCAAAAGAATAATATTGATTTTCTTTGTGATGAGGATAATGCAAAGTTTTAAAATTATATATTTAAGAGGTTATCCTAAAAAAATTAAGTGCATCAGAATCTAGATACTTACATCAAACTCCTTGGTAAGAGCAGGGTCAGGTTGATGATGCATAGAAAGTAGTTCTTTTGTAATAATTTGAAGATTTGAAGGTGAGCTATCAGCCAGCATTACAAGGACTTCATAGGCTGCCAATCTGCTATTCACTGTACTACACCTAAAAACAAGAGATGCAAGTCAATTCAACAGTGAATAATCTACTTAACTTGCTCATTAATCTAAACCAACATTTGAAATGAAAATATTAGAGCTGCAATTCCTCAAATAGGGTTAAGTCAGGTCTGACGGCAGAACTCTATCTAGTACATCTAGTGGGCAGTGCTTACTTAATAAAGAAAGAGACCATGAGTAGTGGAGAGATGAATATAGTTGAACACTAAATATCTTCTTGGACTGAGGCAGGGTAGCAAAACATTTAACTTATGATTCCAGAGTATGCTTATCTAAAGAATGTATCGGCAAGAAAAGAGATAGAGTCTGAAATTTTATCAAAACCACAACATGGGAATAACTATCTTTTAATTAAAGTAGGTAGCAAGAAAGGATATCACCCTGAAATTCAAATATCTAAATAGCAAAAAAAGAAAGCTATACAAATCAGAACAGATGCTTGTAAACATTTTATATGTGTCTGTGGATAAAAAATTCTTTAAGGACTAAGCAACTTTCCATTTTGCTGGAAAAAAAATGGAGACAGAAACACATAGTTTGACCAATCTGTTTAAAATGACAATAAAAAATAACTAGCAAGCATTCTGCAGGAAACGAAAGGCTTCATATACTGCTCACCTTTCAAAGTAATCATTTTGGGGATAAACAGTAATTTCTCACTGTCACCTATGCCAACCTTGCAATACAGAGGAGATATCATTGGTTAGGAAGGATACACAGAAAAGAGGACATCCAACCTCTGAGAGAAACACTTATGGAGTGGAGTGCAGAAGATGTGTTCAAGTGAGGGTTGTGGGCCTCTTAGATCAGCACTGTGCCAGGCACTGATGACAATGGCTATGGAGTGGGCACTGTCCTTTGTGTCTTATCTGAACTTCTGGGTTGCAAAGGACAGGTAAAGAATGAATAGTAGGTACCATATACACAGGCTAAAAACATCAAGAAGTTCTTTTGTTGTTAGTGTGATATAAGAATAGCATTACTTGTGAAAAGAGTTTCTGTGTATTTTAAACCTTTTTTTTGGCTTTAGGGTTTAGGTGGACAAAGGCTGAGAGTCATTGCGATAAATGGACACCATTCAGTATACTCGGGAGGGATGAAACAAATGTTTTCTTTTCTATCTAAGGCACTGTATATGATTAAAATAACTCCTTGTGGATGGAAAGATTACTTTTAATAAATGTAAAGGGAAAGATTCATGAATAAAAATGTTAATAAAACTGAAGATTTATTTTCTCTGTTCACTGAAAACTGAAATACTCATGTATTTCTACTGTTTTAATCAAAGACTCCCATGAAGCTACCACCAAATCTTCCAAAACAAAATTGGGGCAGCGGTGAGGATGAAAGTCACAGCCTTAGGGACACCCCAAGAGTACTAATGAAGGTTTACTACCTAAAACAGATTTTGCTAATAAGGAATCTCTAAATAGAGATATTCATACATGATAAGATACCTCTTAAGATTCCATAAAAATATTGATTATGCCTCGCCCATTTCATTAACCACTAAAATTAGGTGAAAATTTTTTTCATTGGTTAAATACCAAATCCTCAGTTTCTTTGGGATTACTCAATTAACTCTACTTTTCATGAAAAAAGAACAATGTTAAGTTAGGTTTGGAGCAAATACGATGGTGGTGGTAGCTGTTTCCTTCTATCTATGAGTATAAACATCACCTAAGTAGGGTCAGCATTACAAAAGGGTCTTCTAGATTTTAACCCATAGAAACTAATATAAAATTTGATTCTAAAATCACCACTATAATCAATCCCTAAGAGTTTTAATTATCAGGACACAGTTAATACTCAGTAAATCACAAGGTTCATGCACTAAAGCATCGATACTTTTCTCCTAGAAAAAACCCTCAAGACTTAGAGCCTGTTTAATTTTACTGTGGCGTAATTCTTACAACCTCAGTTTCTCTTGGAATGTTATTACTTATTCTTCCATTTTGATAATAATGACATCAGCATACTTGCTCAGCACTTACTGTGTGGTAGGCAGGCTTTATCCTAAGCTTCTTTACACGCATTTCTTTATATAGTGGATAATATCTTATAAGCTATGCACACTCACAAGATGGAAGATAAACTCCAACTTAAAATCTTTTTGGACTAAAGTTTCGAATTAGAATTTTTACCAAGACTGAACACAACGTGCATTTTCCATACTTTGGATGAAAGTCCTGTTGACTGATGGCGGCACTGCCAGCTGGAGAATGACTATTTAAAATAATTCTAGAAGCTCGGAAAAGGAAGTCATCTAACAATGGTTTAATGAGTGATGAACCTGGAATAGAGCATAATATTCATGTTGAGGATGAACACATATTTTAAATCAAAGATCCTGTCTTGCACTTTCATTATCAGAGTGGCAAAGGCACCCAAGGCCACTCAATGGCAGAGCATTCAATTTAATGCATTATTTCTGAGCACTTATAATATAGGGTAAAGCTCTTGGGACAGAGGGGTGGGGATGAGTGGTAGAGACAGGGGACAGGATAAAAGTATAGACAATTGAGTGAGGTACCATCTTGTATGAGCTTACAATAGAGTGAAAGGAGTCAAACTTTCACTTTAGAAACACAAATGCCAAGAACGCAACAAAACAGAATGGTTTGAGCGGATAATTAATTCTTACTTTGGGCATAGGGGATTCCACATAAGAGTTCCTGAAAACTTTTAAATCTTGCCTTTTTTAGGTAAAAATGATTTGCCCTTCTCAACCTGGTTTAGAATCACTCTTTTCTATGTATCTCCAGTAGCCAAGAAAATTTTTATAGAGCTTAGTTTGTGTGATAAAAGTGATAATTAATGTTTTCTGAATATAATATTGAATATGCTTTTGCAAATTACATGTATACCCCAGGAGACTCATATGTACCCTACCATCTAGGGGTCACTGGTGATTGGGGGCTGCCTCTCCAGGTGAAAATTACTCTTAAAAAGAGTAAGATATACAATAGATTATATTTTATAAAGTACATAATAGCAAAAAAAGAAAAACCTACTTTGGATTATAATTTTTACTTGGTACTAAGCACTTATGTAATCCAACTGTTTTTTGAACACTGTAAAATTCTCTATATAGTTTAATGACACAGGTAAAATATACCTTAAACTTGTTAGCCTCTAAAATTCCAGACAATCTTCTATTGCCTGAAGGGTCAATTTTCTATGGAACACTCCACACCAATCTTATTTTTCCAATTACATACAATACCATGGCAATAACTGAGAATGAGGGTATTTTGTCACACAACATGATGAAGCAATAATTACCAAGCATTTCCTTTTCTGCCCCGCAGAGTGAAAGAAGGGTCTTAATAAGCCTTAAGTGTCCTGCCAATAAGATGTTGTCTGCTTCGCTGGTCTCACATTCAGCTGTGCGATTAGGTTCAAAGTTATCCAGCCAAGTAATCTCATCTTCGAGCATGGTAGCTGGGCTGATTCTTAACTGCTCCATTTCTGAAGCTAAGAAGAAAACAAAAATCCATTTCTAAGAGAGATTTATCTTTGTGTTGTCAAAATCCTGAGTTAAAGTGACCAAGTCAAGTCTCAATCTTTCACTTCATAGATCTCAAAAACAAACTAACAACAACAACAACAACAACAAAATCAACCTGTTGTTAACAAATGGCAGGCTATAGCTGCTGCCCGCAAGGACTATGAAGGCTCATGCATATTCAATCCTTCCCTCACTCACTTTATCAGTCATAAACTAAACATATGTTGAGTGCGTTCTCTATGCAGGTCACTGTGCTATATGCTGGGGATATGAGATGAAGGAGACAATTCTTGTCTCAAAGTCCCTGGTTTGGTGGGTGTTAGCAGATCTCTCAGGGAACAAACCCTTCTAGAGAAGGATGGAATCAGAGGGGTATGAGGAGAACTAATGCTCCCGCTGTGTTACTTAAGCCAAGAAAAGGTGGAGTTCTGCACAGGAGAGAAGTCAACAACATAGCAGCAGGTTTCTAACCAAAGAGCCAAACTCCAGAGAACGATCTGATCTTTTGTATTAAGAGTTTCACTTCCCCTCCAAATAGGGATTTAAAACAATATTGGAAGTTGGGACTGGGGAGGAGAGGAGTGATCATGCTTTACTTCCACTGCACTACAGACACAAGCAAGCAGTATCTCAGATGGTGAGGTGAAAATGGAATACTTCAGGGTCAGCAAGAGTTGGGCTGGCACTGGATATGAAGCCTGTCTCTACCACTTACTCTTTGTCCTTGTCACCTTATAAATGAGACTGCTGTGTGTAATGCCTAGTACAGGCATTGGCATATAGGAAATACTCCAAAATGGCAAATATAGCTTATTTCAAGACATATGCCCACCCTGTCTTCAACATCCTAATAAGGGATGCTGGATCCCTCATTTGTTACCCAATGACCTAGGGAGGCCTACGTTACTAACTTGTTCATGCATTCTGAAGTTGTATGTATATAGCCAACTCAAGTCTAGTCCTCAAGAAGCAAAGTAGATATTCTCTCTAAGTCTAAGCCAGAGAGCAAACCTTGCTGGCTGGTGCCCAACTTTCACTGTCAGCCTGGTTGAAAAATGCACTATTAGGCTACACTGTTAATTGGACATGTAGTCTGTCTACTTCTCTAGATACAATAGGTCTTATCCTTGTGTCAAGACATTCACTCAGACTATATTATCCCGGGCTCCAAGTTCACTCCAGTGCTCAGAGCACTGTGTCCTCAGCTTTTGAGAGTTACTTAGGAAACTGATGAAGGCATTTGCCTTAGAGATGGTGTTGAGGCGTACTATTAGTCACTATGGCTTTATGTGTTCATTACATCTAGACTTTTGCATGAAGTTTCTTTTAGGTTTAAGTGTCGGGCAAAGATTTTTTTTTTGAGAAACCATTCTGTTTCTTCTTCTATGGTACTGAGAACAACCAACAATATACCGTTTTCTTTAAAGTTTGTCCTCCAGGAACCTCACACCCAAATTCTGGCTCTGTAGGGCTTTACAGCCTGCATATATGCAAGGTATTTTTTTCTTCCTGGCCTTGACATTTTTTTCCAATTAATATTTTTGTTGATCTTGATTTTTATTTACTTTCTCTTAAGCTGAAATAAATCTTTTAGAGAAAGAGTGGGAAATAAACTAATAAACTCTTGATTTGATGACTAAAATTTACACAGAGAATTTCAATATATATTTGCATTATACAAAAAGTAAGTAAAGATGTTTAAAATTCGAACACTCTAACAATAGAATTTCTAACACTGTTTCAATCACCTAACATTAAATAATTATAATTGACTTCTATCATTCACTTCTATTACTATCAACATACTTCAAGATTCCCTCCTCTTTCCTTCAGTGATTGACCTTTAAAATTGTCAAAATTGACTACACTAGAGAGAAAGACTCTTCCTAATAGTTCTGTATCAGTGTAATTAAAATATGACAATTTTTAAAATCAACAAACCTCAACACATTAATAGTTGAGTATATAATAGGAAAAGAGATAACTGGTATGTGGGTTTATGTGCTATTTTCAGAAAAAATAAAATTCAACTTCAAATAATTATAATCTCATTTATATCTGAGATACAGTAAGTCAGTTTTAGAAATGTCCATTTGGCATTCTTTTCTACTCCTTCCTACCTCCTTCCCCCATAAATCAAAGTTAGACATTTACTTACTTGTCAGATCATCTAATAGTTGGCACCTCAAATCAAAATATTCCATACACTGAGATAAAAGCCTAAAAAACAGACAGATTTCAATTATTAAAAAGAGGTTGATTTGAAAAAAGCATTTTCCTTGTAATAAGTTAATAAAACAACTGCATAAGAATTTTCCTAAACATAAAATACCTTCTTTTACATTAATTCAACTTCAATATTATAGCAAGAAGCACACTAATGATTTTACTAATATACAGTATAGGAATAATAGCATAAAGAGAGGAAACTTATTAAATCTATCACATTTTGTATTGCTGTATACACTGATTGCATACAAAATGCACCGATTACATTCATTCATTCAAAAAAATCAACCAATACTTACTGAGCACTATGCTTGGAAATGTTTTAGGGAAACAGTGAACAAAGGAGACAGACAACAAATAAAAAAATACATATATGTGTCAACTGGTGATAATGTGGAGAAGAAAAATAAAGCAGAGTGAAAAAAGATAGAGAAAAGTAAATTTTTTTTTTTTTTAATTTAGGGTAACCAATGAAGCTTTCTCTGCAAATATAATAGTGAAAAGCACAGGTTTCAAAGTCAAGCAGACCTTAGTTTTAATTCTGGCTCCACTGCTTATAGCTGGGTGTCCAGAGACAATTTCAGTTCTTTCGGTTTTCTAATTTCTAAAATGCTTATTGGAGTATTAGAAATAAACATACGCATATGTAAACAAATATACATAAAAGGCTCAAGAATGCACTGATGATGACCACAGATATTGAACCAAGATTTATGATTAAAAAAGTAAAGATAATAAAACCACCAAACTCATTTGGCCACTGTGAAGATTAAATGATAAATATATGCAAAGAATTCAGCATGCTGTATGGCACATAGCCAGTCCATGGTAACTGCTATTATCATCATTACTATTATTATTATACCAAACTTGGGCATTAAAAACCTAATTTAAAAATGAGAAAAGAACTTGAACAGACATTTCTCCAAAGAAGATATACAAATGGCTAATAAGTACATGATGAGATACTCAACATCATTAATATTTAGGAAATGCAAATCAAAACCACAATGAGATCTCACTTCACACCCTTTAGGATAGCTACTATCAAAAACATACAAATAAAAAGCAAATGGAAACCCACAGTGTTAGCAAGGATGCAGAGAATATGAAAGCCTTATCCATTGATGGTGGGAATATAAAATAGTACAGCCACTGTGGAAAACAGTATGGTGGTTTTTCAAGAAATCAAACATAAAATTACCACATTATAATTTGAAGCAATTCTACTTCTGAGCATTTACCCAAAAGAACTGAAAGTGAAGACTCAAACTGATATTTGTATATCCATGTTCATAGCTGCATTATTCATTATAGCCAAAAGGTAAAAACAACCCAAATATCTATCTACAGAAGAATGGCTAAACAAAATATCATACATACATACAAGAAAATATTATTCAGTCTTAAGTAGAAATGAAACCCTGACACATACTACAACATGGATGAATCTTGAAAACATATACTGAGTGAAATAAGTGAGACACAAAAGGACAAATTACTGTATGATTCCACTGATATGAGGTACCTAGAATAGTTAAATCCATAGAGACAGAAAGTAGAATGGTGGTTCCCAGGGGCTGCGATGAAGGGAGAATGGGGTGTTATTGTTTAGTGGGTACAGAGTTTCAGCTGAGATGATGAAAAAGTTCTGGAAATAGATAGTTGTGATGGCTGCACAGTAATGTGTATGCAGTTAATGTCAATGAATTATACACTTAAAAATGTTTAAAATAATAAATTTCATGTGATGTATATTTTGCTACAATAAAGAAAAAAGAAATTCTAGCAAATCTAAAAAACTGTTTAATGATTTGTAACTTTTTGTATATTATTTAAATTAGCTAGTTGTCCGTCATATGTTGCAAATCTATTTAGCTAGTGTGTTCACTGAGTTTTGAAGTTTTTTTCCACATAGAAAATTTTAATTTTTATGGGGTCAAATTTTATCAGTCTCTTATATTTACTGACCTCTTAATGGAGATAGTTTCAGTTTAAGATAATGAAAAAATTCTGAAGAGAAATGGTGAAGATGGTTGCACAACAATGTGAATATACTTTATGTCATTGAACTGAATGCTTAAAAATGGTTACAATGTTAAATTTTGTTATGTATATTTTACCACATTAAAAAAATAACCAAAACTAAATGCTTGGGTTTGAACTAGTTCTAATGTTTCTTCCCTTCAAGGGCTCCAATTTATAAAGCATATACATACACATGGAAAGTAGGCACAGATTTCACCTATCTTTATGGCACCTTATAAGTCCCACAGCAAAGGCTCTCAGGAAGCAAGACGTTGGAGAAACTGGCTTAACTTGAGGTCAGTGTGCGATCTCCCATCTCCCAAACTGAGCCTGGACTAGGGTGCCCTTGCATGAAGGCTAGCACACCAAGACGAGATGGGGCAGGTAGAGTGGATTTACTTAAGTCATTCTATGAGAGGATCACAAGCCTTTTTACATGCCCAAGCACATACAAAACCAAGAATGAAAGCTAGGATACCCCAGCTATGTCCAGGTATGAACTTATGAAGTATGCTAAGCTGAGAAAGGGATATGTACAGGTGGTCTTGAGCAGTCTGACCTTTACACAGGGAACTCGAATAATTTCAGGCTCTCACCAACCAGGTGAGCAACTCTTTTTCTCTGGGGTAGGTGGACCAGAGGGGTGGAAGTGGGAGTTGGGGTGACTGAGAGGAAGAAAGTCTGTTATTGTTCTAACTCTCCTGTCCTGAATGGGGAGAAACACTGAAATGACTTCTTTCAGGATAGATTTTAGAATAGAAAAGGAGAAATCCTTCTGTCATCTTGATAATGCACAGTGGACATTAGGGGAAGCAGTATACAAATTATTCTCTTTTTGTACAATGTGAACTTTTTCATCTTTATTTCATACCTCTGATTGACTCCTCTCATAATACTAGTCGGGGACCAGAGAGGCAGCTGAGCTGTGAGAATCACACCTAGGAGAAACTGATTTGGCTTCTGTACATCCGGATGAGATGAAGTATCTGTCTGACTAAGAGTATAGAGTTGATCACAGGCAACACGGCGAATCTGAAATTACATTATTAGTGGCAGAGGATGTTAATCAACCAATACTTAGAGATTACTCAAAAATTGATTTTCCTTTAAAGTCTACACTTTAAAGGATACTATAAGGGTATGAGTATTTCAATCATTAATGGTAAAGGTTACACTGAATAAACTATAGGGGTTAATTAAAAATAAGTGTGGTCTGGGAACTGATTTCCCAAATCTATTCTAATCAATAGATTTATACTATAAATGAAAATTTAAAAACTCTTCAAGTATTTCAAAGTTATTTTTAAGGTCATGTAAAAAGATCAGAATTATAAAAGTTCAAGGCTTAAAGCTGGTCTTTCTTGATTTTGATCAAAATATTGATACTTAATGCCAGCTGCCTTACCAGCTATAGATGCTGTGACATTTTATTTGTTTGTTATAAACAAACACAAATTAATCATACCACTAGTCTCTTAACTTTTGGCGGAATATAGAATAGAAAAGAGGGCAGATAGTCCAAATGGTCACTTTGCTTCAGAGTGGTCTGTGGCCCCTCTGTATGACTCTCTGAGAAGATTAAATGTCATTCCTTCTGTACTCCTCACAATGTTACAGGTATCCAAAGAGTTCATGAAAGAACAGGACAAAAGGGTTTTTTTTTTTTAATAAACAATTCTTACCTCAGCACTTGGTGATCCAAGCAGAATATCAATGATAAAATCAGCAACACAAGGCAAGTTATAGAAAGATGCTAATGATAAGAATAAAAAGAATTGGGGGCAGGGGGAAAATTAAGTTAGGAACTGCATTTTCAAAATTCCAAAAATTTTGAATAATTTCTTAAGCTTAACTATAGCAGAAACTCATTTTTTCTTCTACATGGAATTGAATTCAGAACCTTCAACAATGGCCTCCTGTGTCTGTGAGCCTTTAAGGTGCTCAAGAGCAGGACAATGTGGTGGTCATTTTTGTACCACCACGTTTTAGCACAATGCCTCAAATATAACAGTAACAGAACAAATATGCCTTGCCTTGATAAACCATTAATACTTGTGAACTATAAAATATACCCTACCATAAACTTACAAATGATAAAAAAGCTTGAAGGGAAGTTATAATTTTTTTCACCTTTATTTGAAAATATCTCTAAAATTAAACAATTATAGGAAAATTTAAGAGTATGGCATATGTTCAAAAGCGTTTCATGACATATTTCTCATATGTGAGCCTTCAAAAGCATTCTCGCTTAAAATAATTTTGGATACTATTTTGATGTGCCATAAATGTCTAACATTTTCTATATGTTTATCTTGATTATCTTACATGATGAATTTAGATGTTATACTAAATACATAATGATCACTGATTCTTCATTAACAGGCAGCCTGAATCAGTAATAACAATGAAGAATAGAGCTCCTTTGTGTTAGTACAATTTTTAAAAGTGGGGCTGCTAAGACTTCATTCCTGAATAAATATTTACTGAGGGCCTACTATGCATTGGGCAGTGTTTGGGTGCTAGAGATTCAGCAGCAAACAAAATAACAAAAGACTGTCCCTATGGAGCTTATAGTCTAGTTGTGGAGGGAATGATGACAATAAATATGACAAGTAAATTATGTTGTATGCTATAAGTGATAACTGATATAGCAAAAGATAAGGTGAGGGGTTTAGGTAGTGCTGGAGTGACAGTGTTGTGATTTCTTTAAAAAGGTGGTCAGAGAATGTCTCACTAAGAAGATGACATTAAGCAAAGACTTGTAGGAAATGAAGGAGAGAGAGCCATGTAGGTAGATGTGGGAAAAACATACTAGGAAGAGGGAGCAGCCAGTGCAAGGGCCCTGAGGCAGGAATGTGCCTGGAGTACTAGAGAATAGCAAGGGGGCCAGGGTGGCTGAAGCAAAATGGGTGAGTGGGAGAAGTAGAAGGTGAAGGCACAGAGGTATCAAGGGGGTAGATTGTGTCGGGCCTTGAAGGTCTTAGTAAAGATTTGGCTTTTACTCAGTATGAACTGAGAAGCCACTGCAAGCTTTTAAACAGAGGAGTAATGTGATCTGACTTACATTTAAGAAGGTCCACTCTGGTTACTGTGTGGAGAATAAACTACAAGGTAGAAGCAGGGAGATTAGTTAGGGCACTACTGCTATAAACCAAGTAAGAGATGATGGTAGATCAGAGGGTGGTACTAAGGGACAAAATCTAGGTATAGTTTAAAGGAGGATGTACTGACAGATTAGAATTGGGGCGTGAAAAAAAAAAGAAAGAAGTGAAGATGATTCCAAGGTTTTTGGCCAGAATAAAGCTGCTTATAATTAAGTTGGGAAAACTTTTGGGTGATGTGGGCCAGATCAGTAGTTCAGTTCTGGACACGTTAAGTTTGGGAATTGTATCTGATATCCAAGTGAAGATGTCAGGAGAGTGGTCCAGGCTGTAGATCCAAATTTAGGTGTTACCAGCAAACAGAGGGAATTTAAAGCTGTGAAAGTGAATGAGATCACTGAGAGAATGAGTGTAGACAGACAAGATAGTGAGGAGGGGACTGAGCTTTGGGGTGTTCTAAGGTTAAAAGTATGATTAATAATAGCCCTAGTTTGTTAAAGCCAACAATAAAGATAAAAGGGCAAATCTTAAGTATCACCATTTTTAATAGTGGAGTCATTATTATGTTATATATCAGTTTAGGAATTGATATATAATTCTAATTCTACAGTTACTAAACTATAAATCTGGGTTATCTTCATTCCTCAACTAGACAGTAAACTCCTGGGGGGCGAACATACTGCCTTTATAACATCTACTGTGGAACCTTATATATAGAAGGTGCTCAATAAATATTCAAAGTTTAACTACTCTAGCACCATTCTTACCCACTTCACATGCCAACTGTCCTTCTTGTTCATTTCTATTAATACGACCTTATCTATGAAGGAAAGTAAACAATTCCCAACGGAAACCTGGCCTTTCCCTAAGAGAGATGAATTGCAAGCAAGCCTCCTGCATACCCAGTTGCTGGCTCCGAAGCTGTAGACAGGTGACAAGAAGAGACAAGGCCTCTCCAGCAATTAGTGAGTCTTTGGTGGACACGGACTGCTGTCGCACACAGATGCCTGCATGCAGGGCCACTGGGTCTCCTTCACTTCCAGAGCTGCAATTGCTCCCTGGAAACAGGCAAGAAGAAGATTATAGCAGATTCCATAGGATCACCAGGATAGTCTAAGATCCTTTTAATGTGTTCTAGAATCCTCAAGTGAAATTAATCAGTTCAAGATGACACCTTGGTCTAAGAAACACAAGAGAATGACTATTTGACCCCACCTGCTTTGTACTTAAAACACATTTGGAGGCACTCAAAATGTGTTTTATGAGGCAAAACTAACTTCAGGTGAAAAAAGAACAGTACAATTTTGGAGGCATGCTGGAGGTTTCCTGGGATATTAAAAATGCTCCTAATCTTGACCAGATGCCCTTACGTGTATGTAAAAATCCTAAAAACTCTGTACATTTACCATTTCTGCACTTTAAGTATGTCATACATTTTAAAACTTTTTTTTTATTTTTGAGGTATATACACACACAGAGATTGAGCAGGGAAGCCAAACGAAGCTATTTATAAAGGCCTAACAAAATAAATGATCAGACCAAGAAAATGTCTTTCCAGGTAGGAATTCTAGATGAATTTTTATTACAGCCACAATGATTGGCCTCATGACATTTTTACATTCAGCAAACTAAAACTCTGATTTGGTTTCCCTCTTATTGCTTATAAATGCTTTTTTCTTCTTATGAGAAGTATGATATACATACAGTAATGTGTGCAAATCTTAGGTGTATAGCTTGATGAATTTCTAATCATGCTCAAGAGCAAGAGAAAAGCCTTTTATGTGACTTAACAACCTATACATAAACGATTCTTTCAGCTATTTCTTGCCCAATGTTCTAATTACTTTATCCTTTTAATCAGTACCTGAACTGCTGAGCCTGTTTCGAATTCCAGCAGGAAACAGAGAATTACTCTCTTTAATTGGTTGGCTACTCCCAACGAGGTCGAGTCGTCCTGCAGCTGCAGCCCATGAAAGTCTCATGAAACAAGCCACTGTGGAAGTGAAATCACTTACTTCCATTGTCTGCAGATAGAAAGAGTGTTATGAGAAAAGTTAGTACCGGGACACATTCCTTTGGCTTCTATAGCCTTTTTACTGGTCTCAGTTTTGTGAGAATCTTTTCCCCTCAAGGACATTTTTATGCTTCCATACTGTTCAAAGACTTTTATTATCTCTCTGCTACCTGTAAAACAAAGACTCTACTTTCCATGCTCTGGCTTTAAATTACCTACTACCGATTCGGGTTTTACCATTTCCCCTCTTTTCCACATTGCATTTTGGCCTGCATGAACTACCATGTGACCTCTCACAAGGCTTTGTTTTTTTTCTTTCCAAATTTGTTCACATCCTCTCTTTTGCTTGAACCAATCTCCTTTTATTTCTGTATATCTAATCTCTATCTGTTCTTCAAGGCTAACCTCAAATGTCTTGTAAAATCATCTACGACAGCCACAATTGAGGGTAACTCTTCTACTTCTCTGAAGGCCCCCAGACTGTTCTGCCTTTGTAGTTCTCTTTTAACACCTGATATTTTCCTTGAATTGCAGTTATTTCGCACAAGGGGTGTCTTTCTTCCTCACCTAAGTTCCCTGAAGGCAATATTCATGTGAATCATTTTTATATCTGCATGGCCCCTCCCCACAACTGGTGCCTTCTAAATAGGAAGTACTTACTGATTCTTAAATACACAAATCACTTACTTGTATTGCAACTCGTGCAGCAGGGATGATTTCCTCAACCCTAATAGAAGACCTATCGGACACCGACAACTGTCGGTAGGATGACTTTTCTGGGGTACCACATAAGGACATCTGCCTGCTGGTCTGCCGGCTGACATTTCGGAATGGGCGAGAAGAAAGTGCTTCTATGCCATCTTTGGTGAGGTCTTCATCTAATAACGTGGGCATTGTTTGTCCGACAAGTAAAAATCTTAAAAGGAAGTAAAAAGGTACTTATTCGAGCTCATATCATGTTATTTAAAATAACAGGATTGTTAAGAAAAGTCCAGTATTACCCTGTGAGACTGATGCGATATATTAACATACCTTGCTAGCTGTAGACAGATGGAATAAACTCCCTGCCTTGTTTCATAGTCCACTTCTGATGGGATGGAATCCCTCTGCATGACATTCACAACCAAACTTCAAAAAAGAGGAAAGTAAAAAAGCAGATATTAAAGACTTCAATTTTAAATTGGTAATAAATGTTATCAATATTAAATTTTAAAAATTTTAAATTGGTAATAAATGTTATCAATATTAAAATTTATACAAATCTTTACATATAAATGCACCATACATATCTTTATCTCATAGATATCTTTATCTCAGTGACTTCTTATGATACCTATAATCCTCCTGACTGACTCCTTGCTTAGCCAAAAAAAAAAAAGGTACCCAATACAGTGGATAGTTCCCCTTGTAACTGGTGTGAGTTCAGTGATCTTGGTACTAGTAGAACGGTCAATTCAAATATATATCCAGAATTAGTGTATTCAATAAAGCTTGTTTTTCACAGCCACTACAATCTGTATTATTACAAAAGCTTCCCAACCATTCTTCCTGCTTCCACTCTTGATGTTCTACCTCCAAAATCTAGTATCAAGAGATCAACCAGAGTGATTCTTTTAAAATGTAAGTCAGATTATGGCATTCCACCTCTGCACAGAATTCTCCAATGGCTTCCTATTCCCTACAAAGAAAAAAGGCAGTCTTCACAGGAGCCTGTAAGATCCTGCACACCCCGAACCTCTAGATTGTCTGTAACCTCATGTTTCCCTTCACTGCCTCCCTCACTCTGTCCCAATCACATGGCCTCCTGATGCAGACACCAAGTTGGTCCCACAGGAGCAGTGGCTGCGCCCAGGAACAGCTTTCCCCAGGCATCTCAAGGTCTCATGCCCCTCCGCCCCCATCTCCTTCAGGTCTCTATAAAATGTCACCCTGTTAGTGAAGCTTTCCCTGACCATCCTACTGAAAATCACGACCCTCTCCATCCCCTCATCTTCTTTTTCTTACAGCTCTTATCACTACCTGACATACATTTTTACCTTTACCTCTTCCTTTATCGTCTGTCTCCCCACCATCTAGACAGTAAACCTCGCAAAGATACAGGTTTTTGTCTAATCTCTTCACTGCTCTGTTCCCAGCACTTTGAACAATGCCTGACATGTAAATTAACTGACACCTAAAAAGAAGCCAGAAGTAAAATGCCTTTATTCCCGCAGCTCTATAATTGGCTAAGCTGAAATGAGTTGAACGAAAGAACATCTCTACAAATGTTGAACAAAGAATAAATCTATATGTGCATAAGACCTTCCTTCCACATGCTTGGGAATTCCTTTAACTCCATCTTTCTATTTCTCATCCCCTTTATCTTTTCATGGTCTCACCCAACTTCTCTTCCCCTCAAGGCCTCCAAACAGGAATTCCTTAAAATATCTTCTGCTCAAACTTCAAGTTGGTTTTCCCTCCTAGAGGAAATGGCATGACTACTTCTTTCTAGAGCAAATCTCCTTTCAACAGCAGTAGAACTCAGCCCCATTGGGTGAGCATCCCTTTCATTTTTATTCTTTTCTTCTTCATTGGCCCCTTTTAGTGAGCCTACAAAGAGAATCAAGTCTTCTACAGATTAAAATCAAAACAGAAAAGCAAGCTTTTCCCTCAGTTATTCTTTCCATCAAAGTACTGTCACCCCTCCCCCTTTTTTTCACTCATGGTAAAGCAGAGACTTCCACTTACTGATTCTACTTTCCATTCTTATACTTGCCACTCAACTCTGCCAGCTGATTATGCCCTAACAGCTGTACTTACTTACACAGTGATGCTTCTCCCCTAAATCTCTAATGCCATTCTCCACTTCTCTTGAGAGCATCATATCTAAACAATCCACTTCACATGACTCACAGGGACTTCATATGCTATCAAATTCATTTCTCTTGACTTCCTCTGTTCCCTCCATCTCCTTCCATGTTTATTCTCCATGAGGGTGAAGATCCATCATTTACCCAAGCTAAAAATCAGAGGGCCTTTTTATAACTGTTCCTATCCTATGCCTAGTCACAAAGACTTGCCTATTTTACCTCATAAATTTCATTCTACCACTGCCATAAATTTGAAACCTATCATCTCTTCTCTAGACCACTGTTATAGCTCTTAACAGTTCTGCCTGCCTCTGGTCTTTTACACTTCTATTTTTCTCCACTGCAGCCGAGGTAATTTCTGGCTTAGAAACCTCCTGTTTTTCCATCATCTACAAGATAATGCTGAAATTCCTCAATATGACCCTTCCTTACAGATTTCTTTCCTTTATCTTTTGTTATAGCTACAGGCAACTGTAGTTCCCAAGAGAGGCCATGCACCTTCTTGCTTCATTCATCTGCATCCCCACCCCAATCTCTGGCTTAGAATGCCCTTTCCCTCCTAATTTACCTAGAGAACGACTACTCATTTCTCAATTCCCAGCTTGAATGTCACTTTCTGAGAAGCACTTCCTAATCTTATGACCCCAACCAAATTTAACTATTTTAACCGCTACTTTCTCCCCTAACCTCTACTTCCCCAAAGCACTACTTATAAGTCTCTGTTTTCATACTTACAATAACTTTGTTATTCTTTGTTAAATTGTAAGCCTCTCAATGGCAGGGATAACACCTAATTTATCTTTGCATCCTCAGAACGAATGCCTTGCACAACATGGACTAGTGGGGATCAAATTCACTGTATTGTCAAATGATGTGGGAGTCAAGAAAAATAGATCCAGCCTCCCCTCCTCTACTCTTCCTGAGAACTACTCTCACTACCAGAAGGGCAAGAGACATGCTTCTCTAAGTTTTCCAAATAATCAAAAGTCATAAAATGAATTAAAATATTCCAAAGACTTAAGAGCATTCCTTCTTATTACAAGTCTCATAATGTTTCAAGCAATACCTGTACAAATAAGCAAGGCTTGGCAGAGAAGTTAATTAAAATATACTAATTTTCTGCAATTCATGTAGCATTATATTGAAACTCTCACCTCAAACCTCCTGCTTTGAGGAAATTCTCACAGAAGGACTTTGCACAATTTCTTGCCATGTCATCATCAGCTGTTGGCATGAGTTTGGAGCTCAGAACCTTGGATACAGATAAGCACAATTAATTACTCCAACACTTCCAGCAGAAATTACTCCTTTACTAAGTAAAACAATCAGACAACTAGAGTCAGAATCTCTTTAAATGCTGCATGCTGGTTTTCTCCCCCAGAAGTATGAGGTGATGTTTCACAATTAAAATAATTACACTTTCCGAGTTCTAGTTACTTAGCAAGAAAAACTTTTTGTTTTGAAGAAAGTTAATGTGTTCTTCTTTTCATGAAACCAGCAAACATGAAAGTCTCAGGCTTACATAAGAGCAGATACATTATGTGATATGCTAGATATGTTTTTGAAAAAGTATATAAACTAACATTTATAAAACAGTCTATTTACTAAAAATGCTAAATGAGCTCCCTAGTAATGATTCTAACTTCTGTTTGTTGAGCACCTACAATGTACTAGGAATAAGATGAGGCACTGAACACGCATTCTCTCTTCATCTGACTATGCCTGGAGTATATATTGTACTTTACAAGTAAAGACTGTAACTCAAGAGGTTTAGTGATCTCCCTTCCAAGGTCATATGGTTAGAATTCAAATCCAGATGTGTCTCACTCTAATAGTCATGCCTCCTTTACAACACTGCAATGCCTACCTAAAGGAAAGTTTAATTGAATATTTTGGTATGGGAAAAAATTACTTCACATAAATAATTAAACTATAGTTCATGTTCCGGTTTTACATCCGAAGAGCTGACAGATCTCAGGCATGGAAGTTTCCCTTTTGCTTCAGTCTTCTTATCAGCTAAATCAGGATAATAATTACCTTTACCAAAAAACTGTTTGGATTAAATAAGATAACAAAAGCTTAAGGTGCTTATTATTAGCACTGGCACAAAACAAGTACTCAGGAAACAACTGCTTATTTAGTTGTTATGATTTAAAATTAAAAAAAAAAAAGACTCATTGCCTCAATTTCCCTAAGGTTTTAAACTAGATGTAATTAATGATTCTTTTCTATTCTAAAAAAAATCTGTGAACTTATGGGGTTTTATAAGCTTAGATTTTTAACTTTTTTTTTTTTTTAAAAGATGCATTCTTCCTAAATTGCTTTCTGGGAAACAGGTTTGTCAGCCTCAGATTACGAGCATTACATGGGGAAATGTGAACCCTCTGTAATTCTAATCCTTCCTGAGTGTTGACAGCTACATGCACACACTCCCAATGCTTAATGGACAACAATTTAGTTAAGACGGAATGTTTCTTCCAAGGGATGGGTATTTGGAATATACGCTTTGAAGTTTCCTAGCAGGCAAACATAAGTCAAAGATCAAAATGCAGTAACAGTAAAAATAAGTGCATTTCAGCGTTAGGTTTTCCAAATGTTTTGTGTTGTCTAAAGCAAAAGACAACCTACCAAAGTTAACAGAAGTCCTAAAATTGTACTGGAAGTATTTTACTAAGTCCTAAGATAATGCAATCTGAGTAGCTGATGACAAGCTAGACCCATTGTTGGATCATTCTGGTTTTCTAGGTATTTTCAAGTGTAAGTGTTAAGATTTACATCTTAACTTTTTTTTGAGATAATCATTCAAAAGCAAATGAGAAATCTGGCAGCAATGGAAGGTTCAAAATGTATAAGCTTATACTGGCCGAAAATTTCTAGGTAATTCTGTTTTGGGATACTGAACATATTTTAAATGTCCACATTAAACAAGGACATACTTTATTTTAAAAATATTTGCTACTTTTGAATCCAACACTTCTTTTGATAAGAACAATTATTTTAAGGCAAATGTGAAATGTCATTACAGCTTGATCATATATAAGCAACAAGTAGAGCATAAAAACAAATGAATTACATTCTCTAAATAAGATTGTCAGGAAATAAAATTTGGAAAAAATGCCCAAGCAGGTACCTTTTAGCAATTATGACCTTTATTATGACTCCAAATCTAGTCAAGATAAATGACAATTTGATAATTAAGGCTGCTTCGGCATTGATCTAGGTTCTTTAATAAATAACTACCTAGAGATAACTTCTTAGGTCAAAGCAAAATCATCCAGTGTTTTATTTTCTCCAGACTTAATGTGGTACAAGAGTCTGACCCCTTACCCTCTATGACCAAGACTGTTCTCCCTGGTCAATCTCCCATATTGCTTTGTTAATACTTGCTTTCAAGACTTAGTATATCCACCTTCCCTTATGTCTTACTCATAAAATAGCGGAGCAAATTATCTTGTCTTTTCAACCTTGACACTTTAACTACCACAGTAACTTACAGACAGTAAACAATCAGTAAATATTTACTAACTAAATCTTCTAGTTTAAAGCTACTTTGGGGGAGGAGAATAAAAATATTTTTTTTTGCTTATAGTCTTCCAATGGCTTTAACCTTGAAATTATGTTAACATATCTCCTGATAAATCCTCATAAAACTTAATTAATGTCAAAAAATTACAACAGCTTAAAAAAAATTAAGATGCATTTAATTAACAAGAAGGCTCAGGATTAATAAATGATATTATAGGTACTTGCGACACTTCCAGAGGGAGATAATGACACATTCTAATAGATAAGTCTTCTTAATTATCTATTTAGATGATATTTTGCAAGTATAACAATGTACATAGGTATTAATGGGAAAAAACTGAGTATTTACAAAGGAAAAAACAAAGTGTTTCAGTTTATATTCCATTTTATACTTTTTTTAAAATAAGTTTTAACAGATCAAACCTGTTTATTTCTGTTATCTGAAATCATGATTCTGCAAACCAAAACAAAATGAAATTAGGTTTCTTACTTCTAAGTTATAGAGCACTCTGAAGGTAGACATTCCTGGAGCAAAAGATCGAAACAGACTTTCTAAAATTGAACTGGCACTTGGCTGATGCTGTTGCTTTGAAGAGAGTGATGGAGATTTTGAAGACTGAGAACTTGATTCAGACAGCAATGTTTTCTAAGTTTAAAAGAATGAAAAAAAAAAAACATGTCTCAAAGCACAAATTAAAGAGAAACAAATAGCTGTAGATAGGCTAATATTCTTTTCTCCTTTAATGTAAGCCACACCAATGGAATTTTCTAAAAATTAATCTCATAAAACCACATTACTTTGTAATTAACAAGACACTCAACTCCATCACACAAACTGTAAATACTCAATAGCATTATAATCCTACATGAATGACTTTGAGAATGTATTCTAAGCAACACTAGCAGGAAGATCATCTTAATTTGCTTCTATATTTTCAAAATCTATAGTTCTAAATACTGATAATGAAATTATAAAACTGTGGAAGTGGTAGTTTTGAGAATGTTTTGAACTATTAGTGATATATTTTATAATTACATTAGTTCTCGTCTCCCTCAAATTAACATATAAGCCATATATGACAAGACTGAGCTGATCGAAACTTCAACCACTGAAATATAAAATTCATAACTTAATTCTAACAACTTTGTTCTAAATTAATTTATTCTGAGAACATAAACACCGTTATTGATAAAACACAATTTCAATACATACATGAATATCCTAAACAATACTCTAAAAATAAAATAAAATAAATTCTAACTATAAACAGTGAAAAAAATTAAAAGATAATCCATTTATGTAAGCAACTTAAAAACATGCAACAATCACAATCAGAGGGGCATCGTGACAGAAGAATTAGAACTAGAGTCTGTTCTTGGACCAGGCACTTTATCTCTCTGGGCTTTGGTTTCCTAATATATAACATAAAGGAGGTAGAAGTAGAAGATATTAAATGCTCTTCTAGTTTTAAAATTTGATACCATTTTTGACTCTAGATACTTTGAAAGCCAACATGAAGTTCTGATTTCCATGTACAAAAAAGGTTTTTTCCAAAAGAAGAAAAATTATTATGGGAAAGCGGTATCAAATGACCTGAATGTGATTTTATATTGATGTAAAATTCCATGTCAGTTAAATAATTATCTAAGATACTCATACCTTTCTTCCTAAAGAATCAAGTTGATCAAGGGCTTCTTGAATGGCTGGATCAGTGGGTATCAAGAGCAGAAGCTTTCGTACTCGTAGAGTTATCCTGAAATTATTCAAATTTAATTTTTTTTCATAGAAGCCACAGTTTCAACAACAGTCATTTAGTATAAGACGTAAAGCAAAATACAATTCAGGTGAAAAGTTACTTGGTTCCCTAACCTTAATAACTTTTTCTTTTTCAAGCTTTATAAATATTTATATTTACCTTGGCTCCTCTAGATTGGCAAGTTGGTAAAGCATGTCAAATACATTACATACAAGCGCCATCACAACACCAGGAAGAGATTTTTCCTTCAGGATATAAAAAGCAAAATATAAATACAAATTTATGAAAGAATTTTCTTTTTAAAACCAAACATATCAACGATAAAAATACTAGTTTCAAAATACTGGTCAATATAAAACTTGAGAGCATAGTGTTCATCTGCTCTGAAGAGCACACAGGAAAAAGAGTGAGGGATCTTGCACCTTCTAGTGTGCTTATTACTGGGGCTCTTTTCTCCTATCCACCTGATGGTGAGGGGGCTAAGGTGCCAAAAGGCAGGGAGAAGAAGAGAGGTAAAACAAAGGGCAGGTGTAATTACTAGAATGTCGAGTGGGCACCATGGAAAGCTGACCAGAGCTCATCAGGAGCAAACAAGGCAATGAGTGACTTAAAAGCAAAATTATAGTAGTATATGTATGTATATACACTCATACACAATACATAGTTATATATATGTAACAAGTTGAGAATAAGAAGTTACCCTATTTTTTCTAAAGGTGAGAAAAGAAAACATGGATACGACTACATAGAAGAGATTCAGATGTGATTAAAGTGCTATTTTATGGTTATAAGGAATAAGACATTACTATAGAATGTATTTATATAAGGAGTTTTAATAAATTTAGGATAAATATGAAATAGGGTAAAAATGTTAAAGATGCTATATACCTTGGTTCTATTGCCAATTAACTGACATAATACCACTCTGAATGGGATTTCTTTCTTAAATTCTTGCTACATATAAGTACTGTATAGTTATTAAAGAAACCCACAGTACTAATACTAACCCTGAAGAATTCTTTGACACCTATAGCAAGGTTATGCTAAGTGAAAAAGAAAGACACAGTTACACAAAGATCTGAAAGCCAAGTGAAGAAAATATTTCAAGGGAAGTGATCACATGTATGAACTGTGCTGAAATGTCAAGATGAGGACTGAGAGGTAGAAGTGACAGGTAACCTTGAAAGGGGTCTGAAAAGAGAGTTTTGACAATTCTTTCAAGGAGCTTTGCTGATTTGGGAAGGAGAGAAAGGGGCAGGAACTGAAGGTGGAATTGGGGTAAAGAGAGGGCTTATTTTTAAGATGGCAGAAATAACACAGCACCTGTAAACTCTAATGGAAATGACTGTGTAGGGGAAGAATAAATGAAATAATCAAGAGAGATGCGCGAGAGCAGCAGCAAGCAGTGGCCAGAGTGATTTGGGGACTCGAGATTCTGTGGCTCAGAAGATTGATAAACTCTGTAACTTTTCCTCAATTGAAGCCCATTGTTTCTCAGTGACACAGTTGTGAAAAGTCAGGATTTGTTTGAGAGAAAAGGACATAATCATCTAAATCTGTATGGCCAAATGCACAAAGATATTAAATTCTAGTTTTACAACTGAAATTTATCACTCAATACCTGTTCCATGGCATATGATGAACTAAAAACCCCACTGCTGCTGCTGCTGGAGCTGGTAGAAGAATCGGCTGAGCTCCCAGATGGGGTTCCACTGCCAGAAGTCTTCACTGTGAGGATTTGTTCATCAGAAAAGCCCAGCTGGTGCAGTAGTTTTTGATCTTTATTCACTGTCAGCTGCAAAAAGTGGTTTCTTAATTACTGAGAAGGAAAGGAAGTAGTATACCCTCAGGCTAATGTACCATAAACTTTTTATTTAAACCTACCAAACTATCATTTGTAAATATTTGTATATTATCCACAGGACAGCACAACTGCCTGGCTATCTTCCACCGGACACTCCCTATGGTTTCATTACTGTGAGCCTGTAAAATAAATTAAACAATGAGTAATCTGTTTACTCATCCATTTAAAGAACTGTTAAAAAAATAATTGTTAGTGAGCATCTGCTATATACTGGGCATTGCTCTAGAAGCTGCAAATGCAGTAAAACCAAAGACAAGAATCCCTGCCTTTGTGAGGTTTCCCTTCTGCTCTAAGTAAATGTTCTATTCCCTATTTCAATTCCTCTTCATCATGCATGGAATAAAATCTCAAGTCCTTCCACTGCATGTCTTCCATTCTTTCCTTACCTCACTGTCACACCAGCTACATGGCTTGTCATGAACAAGCCAACAAAACTCACACTTCAGGGCCTTTGTACCTGCTGCTTTCTTTGCTTGAAATGTCCTTCCCCAGAAATGGCTTACTTTGTCACTTCATTCAAGTCTTTGTTCAAATGTCACCACCGCAGAGAGATCTTAATCCCTGTCCATCTTCATCAAAAATGGCATTTCATATACATTCATTACTCTCTACCAACTTATCCTGTTTTATTCTTATTCTTTATAATACTCATCACCATCTGATATCATATGATATATTTACTTATGTGTCTTTACTTTGGTTTTGCTTTATACCCCATTAGTTTCTTTTCACTTCAGATCTTTATGCTACATTTGTTTACCAAACAGCTTTTCGAATAGTCACCCATGCAGATATCTTAATTGACGTGTTTTTATAAAAATAACAAGACAACATGAATATGGCTACAGAGCTTAATGCAAACCTACCTCTACAGTAAATGTATCTTTGGTAGACTCATAGGTAACATTAAGAGTTAAAAGATGTCCATGAAATGAGGCACCGTGAGGTAGAATAGTTCGTGGAACAGAGTAAAAGTCCTTGAAAAAAGATAATAAGTCAAACAAATCAGGTATAGAGTGTCACTGTTAAACATCTCAAAAATACATACATAACACATTGAGTCTATAAAAAGATGATTCAGCTGCTTTAAAGAGAAGCTTACCTCTATAGTGATGACATAGCGTTCTGCCAGAAGTAGCAATCTCTCAATTATTACAAGTTTAGTGGATCTGTGGATTAGAAAGTTTTTTTTTAAAAAACATATTTGAAATGAATTGCTAATTTGAACTCAATTTCAGTCTGTTTCAACAAAATAACAATCACAGCACTCACTGGTCAAATACTGAAATTTGCAGACTAAACTTCCCTTTCACACAAGGGGGAGGTAATTCAACCAGGTCACAGCTGTAGTGCACAGATGGAATAAGGGAGAAGCCTGCCCCTCTCCACATTTCCTTTCCTGCTCTTTTCTTTCTTTTTCTTTTTAAAATAGTTGTTCCATAAATAGAGGACCTGGGTCTCCTGGCCTATTTGTCCATCAATCCACCAAGAATGAACAATCAGTGAGTCTGGCTTTCATAATCTTACGACAAAGATATGCCATATAATTCTATAAACATGTGGAATCTGTCAAAATTCTAAATTGCCTGAAAATTAGACAACAAACGCAAACCAGGAAGTATTCCAGAAATAAGAGTTGCTATGTTTTAATTAGGTTAAGAAAGGGGAAGAAAAGAAAGACAAATAATTGTTTATCTGGTTTAAGTGAACTTTCTGTATACCTAAAACTTACAATGTTAGAAGCTGTTACCCTAAAGGTTTTCAAAGTACTTAAGAAATCAACACATCAGGAGATGCAACCATCTCTGGAACAGGAAACACACAGCAAGGGAGTGTGGAGCTCTAAGACTCTAAAAATGAGACCTGAGGTCTCTGTTGGTCAGACATATGAAATCTTACTTATCATTTGAAATACAGCTGGGTTTTGTATCTATGGATTCAATCAACTGTGGATCAAAAATATTTGGGGAAAAAAAGTCCCCAAAAGTTCCAAGAAGCAAAATTTGAATTTGCCATGTGCTGAGCACTATATTGAATCCACTCAAATGAAGTGATGTGTAGGCATGCCCTGCTGCAGCCTGTGTGCAAATATAGGTTTATGAAAACACTATGCCATTTTACATAAGGGACTTGAGCATCCTTCATTTTGATATACAGGTGTGTATTTGTGGGTGTCCTGGAACCAGTCTTCCTAGGATAACAAGGGATGACGGTAATAGGATTCTGACATCCAACAGCTTATATAGACACAGTTCTATACTTCATTAATGAGGATGCTACGATGTGTTAACATTGAGAGATGAAAATTCAAATGCCTTTAAACATTTGGTGTTCCAGAAAGTCTAGGTGTTTCATTTCAAATAAGTATATTTCTAAACTGAAAAGAGGTACTACCGTTTTCTAACAATTGCTCTGGTATTGTGATTAGCAGTACTGGAAATTTCACTTTAAAAAGAGCTGGATAAACATGTTTTAACAGTTTTATTAAATACATTTAACAGAGTTCTAAATTCTTTCAGTCTATGGGCAGGAACCAGAATTTGAAATTCAGATAGAAAATCTTTAGGGAATATCTAAGTGGCATAAATGAATTTTTGAGTTTACTGTTTTAATTATACCTCGATAATAAATTAAACCACAGACAGTACTGCAAAATACTGTAGAGAGAATAATTTCTCCTTCATAAGTTGGAACAATTAATGTCACTGAAAAGTTCTTTCAAAACTAGTAAAATAAGATACAAAAATGTCCTGGTTTAAATACAACTTTGACATTATACATTCTTATTAACCCTGTTTAGAGTTTATAATAGGAATATTTAAAAACTATGTGGTTTTACTCTGTATTCAAGTATGAAATAATTCATATAAAAAGCACTTAGTAAAAAGAAAAAAACAAAAAGCACATTTATTTAAAGTAGCAGTTTGGAAATCTCAATCCAATAGTTCATTAATGCATTTCTATTCTTGTTTGTCAGATAAATGAATAATTAAGCATGAATCATAGAGATGGACTACGTCTTATAAACATGTAATTAGGAATTCTTTATATACATTCTTAATAAAAGTCTATTTAAAATATACTTTCAAGAACATGGGAATGCAAAAGTCATGCCATCAGTTCAATCTATAATCATTTTTTGCCATTTTAAGAGGTTCTAAAGGGCTGTGTTTTACTGGCTTCTTTCATATTAATAAAGTATCACTAAACAGTACTTAACTCATTTTAAAAAAGATAAATAAGAACGTGAACAAGGATATTGCCCTGATTCATTTTCTAAAGGGAGGCTTTAAGAAGAAAAGAAATATCTCCAACCATAAATAAAATACATATATACATACACATATACATACAGTCACGCCAGTTGAAAAAGACTATGACCACCCATCGCTAGAGGGAGGCCAAGTGGGATGCAGAGAGTGAGCCCTTCTCTGAGCACCTGCTAAGATTTCCTGGGCATCACTGATTTGAGGTTGTTTACTAGTGTGAACAACCTTTATGAAAGGCTCATAAAACAGTACAAAAGTTTTAGCTACTTCAATCTGATGTTTCTAACTACTGATCTTTTCTCTTTACTTATCAAAGACCTATAGCAAATATTGAAGTCAGATTTCACTGATAATCAAAAACATTAAACACAGCAATGCTGATTAAGAGACAATGTCAGTTCAGAGTTTTAACACAAATATTTGGCGATAAAGTTCTTATTAAAAATATTTTGAAAAATAATTTTAAGTAACTAATATTTTAACTATGATTATAATGTATAATTTTAATAATCATCATCTTCTACTTCATTTTGCTCATGTTGTTAATGCCCTGAATTTGACTACTCTAGGAGAACAATTTTAAGAAGTCTAAGCAAGTAAATATTTCAAATGAAAAAAAAATTACTCTTCATACAATGAATATATCTTTGTTCCACCATAATAGAGAAGGTTACCCATTACACAATGTAAAAGTAAAATGAATCAGAAAAACAATAAAACTTGTCTACTAGGTATAGGGGTAGGAGCAGAGTAGTACTTGGTTATGAAGATGACCTACAAATCTTGCAAAAGTTATGAAATAAAATGAAGAAATAAACAATTTAGAGATCTCCATAGAAAAAAAAAGATGCTAATTATTTTTTTAAACTGATATTTATTCATACATTGTGTATTTGTTATAACTTCTGCAATAGCTTACCTATATGGAGACTGAACTGATGTTGCTACGGTTGGCATGGCAGTTGCTGTAAGCATTTTTGTTGCTCTGGTCACAGCATGTGTTAGAGTAGGGCCACCAAGTGCTGAACTGGCTGCCTATGAAATAAGAAATAATCATTGTATATCAGGGCTTCTCAAGCTCAGCTCTACTGACATTTTGGACTGGAAATTTTTTGTTGTGGAGACTGTCCTGGGCATTGTTGAATGTTTAACAGCATCTCTGACCTCTCTACTCACAACCTACCTACCAGTAAGTACCAGTAGGACCCTTCTAACTGTGATAACCTAAAAGGTTTCCAGTCACTGCCAAATAATCTGTGGGAGGATAAATAACCTCCAGTTGAGTACTACTGTTATACATATGTTAACATTTACATGGTACCTCATTTAGGTGTACTTGAATATTTTAAATGGTTTTTTTTTTTTTTTTTTTTATGATGACTTATTTGGATAGATGTCATGACTTGGGAAATCCTATACAGATTCTAGCATATATTCATCACCAAAATGTTTTTGACTTATTGACAATTGGGGAAGTAGCATTTTATATTTTTAGAATACTCTTTATTAGGTATAAAAAAATAAGCACAAATTAAGAAAGAAAATGAATGTTTAATGCTTTAACCATCATGCTAGAAATAAGGCACTGTAAATATATGTGAGATAGTATTACACAGAAGACTTCTAATGGCCAACCAATACCACCTACTACTGAGTGTCTTGCTACGGTATTTAATAGCATTTACAATATAAAGGTAAAACATGCAGAAGTATGGGAAAAGAAGCAAGCGCCTCTTTAAAATTTCTAGATCAAAAAATAAAAAGGAGAAAAAGAATCTACTGGAAATGAAGAATGTAGAGTAGATCTATTTTCTGAATACAGTACCTAAACCCCTGAGGCAGAGGAGAGGGGGGTGTAATGCAGGAAAGAGGGGTGGTGGAGGGAGAAAGAACAATCTTTTATAAAGTATACTTCCTTACTGGGTGCATCGAGGCAATATCTGTTCCTTATGTTACAATGTGGTACTGTTCACAAATTCTTCAATGGGATGCAGCCACAAATATCAATATTATATATGATCTCAAAGTGTAAAATTATAAAAGGAAAAAAACAAGGCATTTATTTCAAAAACAGATTAAATAAAATTTGCTACTCACTTCTAATCTTGTGTAGCAATCGGCAATGAATTTCTTATGTAATGATACAGAATCCTAAAAGTAAGAGGTATATGGAAATTAAAATTAGTCTGGCATTTAGCTGTAATCATTAAGGACAAAAACGTCAAAATAAAGCCTATTTTCAGGCATGCCAACTTATAAATAAAAATACATATAATTTTCTGCTCTTCTGTACATAATTTTCTTCCCTTGGATACCCACCTTTTTTAACCTAGGATTTAGATTAATGTAACTATAGTTTATGATCAACTGAATAGCTTCATTTGCAATTTCTTCATCAGGTGATTCCATGGCTATTTTCCAAATGAAATCCATTCCTATCAATTCCAGCTTTTCTACATACTGTTCAAAAGAAAAAAGAATTACATAGCTCGCCAATTATTTTGTTATAATTTAAGTTCACGCCTCTTTAGTTCAAAATTAAGGCTGCAAAACCAAGCTATATGAGAAGATCTATTGTACCAATATGGAACTTTAAAACAACAACAACAAAAATCACACACAGAAACACTGGACAGCGTCCAAGGGAACCAGGATAGAGAAGGAGATTTTTCTCCAGACACCTTTATACTAAACTAGACATCTACCCAGATGAGGTACTGATGCAGAAATAGCAGAGGAGTGAGATGGGCACCATCTCAGGAGCTCTTCTTCAAAAGGAAATGAGTCAAGCTAGAAGTAGTTAGTAATCGGGGCTCAGTCGGTCTTCCCACGGGCTTAAAAGATCTTGTAAAAATTCTTATCACCAGGAAGCCAGGTCATAAATGAAAAACTCTTGGGGGAAAAAAAAGGTATTTTTTGTCTTTCTTTTTTAAGATGTATATGTAAATATAAACATCAGCTGTATACACTCTATAGCTCATTTTCTTGTCTGTTCTTAAAATTTTCTCCCCAAAACCCTGACACTATGATTCCAAAACTGAAGATTTTGTTACTTTTTTAGGAATGTGTGGCTTGATAGATCTGAGGAGTTGGTAGCTTGGATGGAACTATCCTACTCTGCATTCACCTAGCCACAGGAGGCTGCTAGCTGTTCCATATCAGCAAGAAACAAAGAGGGATTTGAGAAGTTAGATGTGTTGAAAAGGGAAGCTGTTTTAGAAAACAACAGGCAAGGGGATACTCATGCTTTAAAAAACAAATCATGTTTTTTCTCAATTATAGTATGATTTTTGCTGAATATCAAGTTTTTCTGGATTATCTACATTATCTAGATTTGAAAATGATGTACTTACCAACTGAGCTCCTTGTCTTTTCAATCGATGATCACAAAGATTCACATTTTCAAAAAACGTCTTAAATAAGTTAAAACCTAAAATTATACAATGTCAGATAAATTTATGTACTTTAGATCAATGAAAAGATTCCAAGCATATCAAAAAGTAAAACTATGAAACGTTTAGGACAAAACATAAACACAAATCTTTAAGACCTTGGATTAGGGAATGGTTTCTTAGATATGGTACCAAAAGTACAGCAGCAAAAGAAAAAATAGATAAACTGGACTTTATCAAATTAAAAAATTTTTTGCTTCAAAGGACTATTAAGAAAGGGAAAAGACAACTCATAGGATGGGACAAAATATTTGCAAATCATATATCTGATAAGGAGCTAGTATGCATAATATATAAAGAATTCAACAGCGCAACAATAAAAAGACAAAATAACCTAATTAAAAATGGGCAAAAGATTTTAATAGGTATTTCCCCAAAGAAGGTATACAAATGGCTGATAAGCACAATATCATTAGTCTTCAGGGAAAAGCAGATCAATACCACATGATACTACTTCATACCTAGTAGGATGGCTAAAACAAATATGACAGACAATAGCAAGTAGTGGTGAGGATGTGGAGAAACTGGAACTCTCATACATTGCTGATGGCATTTAAAATAGTGCAGCCACATTGCACTATTTGGCAGTTCCTCAAATGTTAATTATGATATAGCAATTCCACTCCTAGGTATATGCTCAAGAGGAATGAAAAACCTGTGTTCACACAAAAACTTGTAAAAGAATGTTTATAAAAGTATGATTAATAATGGCCAAAATGTGGTAACAATCCAAATGTCCATCAACTGATGAACGGATAAACAAAATGTTACAATGGAATATTATCATGGATAAACAAAATATTACAATGGAATATTATCCGGCCTAAATGAAATGAAGTACGTGATACATGCTACAACCTGGGTGAACCTTGAAAACACTATGTCTCAGGATAATGAAAAAAGCCAGATACAAAATGCAACATATCATATAATTTCATTTATATGAAATGTCCGAATTAGGCTAACCTGTAAAGACAGAATATAGATTAGAGACTGGGGGTAGGGGTGGATGGCAGTGACTGCTGATGGGTACAGGATTTCCTTTTGAAATGATGAAATGTTTTGTGATTAGAAAGTGGTGAAGGTTATACAACTTTGTGAATATACTAAAGGCCAACGACTGTACACTCTAAAAAGTGAATTTAATGGTATCTGAATTATATTTCAATAAAAAATTTCAATGAAAAGAAACACCTAAAAAGAAGATTTCTATACTTTGACAAATTTTTACCTTAAATGAAGCCTTTTTGAACTAAGTGACTTCATGAAGAGATAGTTTGGCAATTTGAGTTATCAGGACGTAAAATTAAAAAATTAATTATAAGATACCATTTATATTGAAAAGAATTTATCTGTGTATATAAACATACATATATTTATGTCTTTACAGCCACAAGGAAAAGTCTAGAAGATATTCCAAACTATCTGGTTGTTTCTGAGAAGTTGGCTTACAAGGGAAGAATAAAATTTTTCAAAGAACTAAAAACAATGATTTTACACTTTTTCCTACCATTCATAGTGATTTCATATGACTCCAATTTAAGAATTTTCTCCTTGAAAAGTTGCTGTTGAACATCACTCTCAAGATCATGTTGCCCTTTTGTAAACCATTCAAAACACATCTGTGGATCAAGACAAATAGCATCCTTTAACTAAAATCCATTTCAGGAAAATACTTTCAAATTGGGACAGTAAAGATAAATTATTTTTTAATTCTTCAAAAATTTATCTTGCTAAAATACCACTCAAAACTGAAATGCTTGGAACTCTAAACTAAATAAAATAGTAAGTTACTACCAATCTTTCCCACAGATAATGAAAATATATATTTTTATTTTTATTTGAATCTTATACTTGAGTATTTTCATAAACATTTATTAATAAGCCTTATTTATGTGTCAGGTACTGTTACAAATTTAGTCCTTTCAATAATCCTATGAAATAGTTAATATTATCCTGTAAAATGAGAGGAGGAAACAGTGTTTCGCTGTTAGAAAATGTCAAAACGGTGTTGTGCCCCTGGTTTAATCTATTTTCAGCTGTTTAATTATAGCTCTAAAATCTGTCTAGGCATTCATTCTTCTTTAGTGTTTTTGGGGTATAACATCATACAAGAACTCAGTTTTCTCTTGGTAACTTAAAATTAGTTTCATGTAATGGGAAAAAACTAAAAGATATACTGAGGATTCGTTGGTTGTACTTATGTGGCTTAATTTGGTTTTATAAAGAATGGTATCAAAATTACCAAAGCAATCACACATTTATTTACATCACAGACATATATCATTTGTTTTTCTAGCATTTATAGTAAATTGAAAGTGTTTAGATATGAAGATGTGGGACACACAAAAAGTGAAATATTAAGTTCCGCTTCTGTCTTTCTTTACCCACAATACCATCTTCTTACTTCTCTATCTAATTCACAAACGTCCTGGCCGGTCACAAGACACTCCCAGATTTCCTTGGCTCGATTCCAACCCAGATACAGAGTAGCTTCTTGCAAGAAAAATGCCAGAAATTTTAGATGGGCCTCTAAATACTGAAGGAAAAAAAAAAAAAGATAATTATTTAACTCAAGGCATTCATACCTACAAGCAAAAATTTTAAAAAAAATTTAAAAAATTATTTCATCTAAAGCTTTTTCATATAATTAAGGGTAAAGTAAATGTGAGAAATCTGTTTATAAGTTGACAGTACAATGTAGAAGTTACTTCTGCAAATCTATTATAAATTCAGTTGACTTTAGAGGCCAATAAAATATAATTTCAGCAATCTCAAAAACCACAAACTCTCAACTGATAAGAAAAGTTTTTTTCTAATTTTTAAAAATATTACTACTAATCAACTGATTTGAAAACAAAAGCAATTATCCAAAGAACTGACAATTAGTATTTCATATCAAAGACAAAGAGGTTTATTTTTATTACTTTATCTAAATATGCAGTTCTTAGGTGATACCAAATTTCTAAACTTTTATTTTGAAATGATTATAGTCAAGACGTAAAATTGTTCCATTTCTATAAAGATATCTTATGCCAACTTTTTAGAATTACACTCGACAAACATTTTTACAGTTCAAGAGCAAAAAGTCCAAACGAACATTGTAAATCATTAAACAAAAGCACAGTGCCGATACCTCCCGGTAAGTGTATCGACCATCTACTAGTGTCGAACCAGTTAAGCCTCCAGGTCCAGCCACGGCTGCTGCAAGTCGATGACAAGCTATCAAACTTCCTGTTACCAATTTCACAATTTCAAAATTTTTCTTCAAGTCTTGAATAATGCTCTTGGCAAAAACAACAACAAAAAATGGTATGAGAATTTACAGTTATTTCGTCAGTTTAATACAAACTTCTATGTTAGCACGTAGTCCTGGGTGAGTGATAGCAAACATAATTTCTTCACTCATATTTCCTACACAGAAGTAAATAAAGTCAAACTGGTATGTACTTTTACTAGGGAACTAATAACTTTTCTGCTAAATTTTTCTTCTAAAAGAGTTTTTAAAAAGAACTCTTTTGAGCCTTTTCAAACAAATTTCTAAAATACCATTCAAACTTAAAATTGGCTTATTTCAATAAATTAAGGAAATAAAAAGGAAATGAATTAGGGATATATCAAAAGAAAAGCTCCACTGAAATGAAAGCAGAATGTTTAAACTTAAGATTAAATAATTCAAGTGAATTACATTAATAGCCATAAAATATAACATAGTGACTCAGAAATTTTATTCGTGTTTGGTTATTATAAAAAGTTATGTAAGTAATTGCATAATAATCAAATATAGCTATTCTCTTACCTTGTCTTGCTTTTGATAAGTTTGTTTTATGAATGAGCGGGTGATTTCATGAAGCTGACGCAAAGCTGGTACCACCCATACAAACTGCGGATTATTGAGCTGAGATGACTGGGGTTAAAAAGAAATTACATTAATTAAATTTAGAAATAAATGGCAGATGAAATTTATTAGCTATAAAAAATTTCCATGTCAATTAGGCTTCATTGTTACACATTCTATTATTTTTCTCTTCACGTTGCTCATTTATAGCTTATCTTCATGCACTCATAACTTGGTCTTCAACTTCTTATTCAGCATGCAATTATTCCTAAGGTCAAGAACTGCAAACAGGAATGGATGTGAAGTGACAGCAAATGAACAAGGGTTCATCAGCAAAAAACAGACGACAAGGAATTAGCAACTTCAGAGGACAGATTAAGTAGCACAGGTTGCTAGGACATGTTGACATAATAAAATAAATTGATGGCGAAAATTTAACTTAGATAAGGCTGAACTGGCTAATAAATAAAATGGTATAAAAATATGGTTGTCTATAAGTATATGATGAAGTTACCAATGATATGATCAAGATACTGATAGTAATCTAAATATTAAAGAAAATATTCATGATTGGCTTGTATTTCTTAGTTAAAACAATTTTATAAGAGATAATTTGATTTTTATTAATTATTACAGCCATTTTACACTTATACTTTGTTTTTCAAAACACTTTCAAATGTATTATTTCTAAAATTGGTACAAAACAATTCAGATTTTCATCGTACATATCTAAAAAGTCTGATGTTCATCTTTAAAAAGAGAATTTGCTTTTTAACAAATAACGTCTTCGAACTATGAGATTTCATTATAAAATTTGTTAACAATATCAGGTTAAACACTATTAATCAATTGATCAAATAAGTCTCTAAAAAACTGAGCAACCATTTAAGTCTTTAACATTTGCTTTAAAGGATCATTTTTTTAAAGCCTTATTGCTTCTTAACATCTCTCTGTAAGACTAAGAAGACCCCTAGGGGGTGGAAAACTACTTTTCTTGTCTTTTGTAGAAAAATACTGTACTACTGAATATGTAAATGTGAGAGCTATTACCAAAATAATACTAGCTTTCCCAGAGATCAGCCAATCAATCAGCAAATACCGTATTTCCTGGATTCTAAGATACAGGTTATATAAATTTCAACTGTTCTGAAATTGACACTTCTTATAATTATGTTAAAAAAAAAAAACTTACTAGCCACTAGGCATAGAAGTTTTAATACAGCTGTCCTTACCTGAGTATGTGCAAACTTAGCTGTATACAAAATGTACTAGGTTCATTTACCTGTCATTTTATTTATTACTGGTATAGTAACACCAAAGAAAGAAAGAATTTTCAACTTATATTTAGATAACTTGTTACTTAAATGCTATCAAAATAATTATTCTATAAAGTAAAACTGACTAGACTGCCATGTCCATCAATTTAATAAAAGCAAAGAAAACTGCCAGTGGTCATAGGACCAAAGATTTTTTCAGCCAAGGGAATTTGGTGTGACAGACTCATACCCTGTGAAGGGCTGTATCACTTAGCCTAAACGTCTCTCTGTCCAAAGTTGCACCTAGTTCCAGAGAAGCTGTTTAACTTGTAGTATACACAATTTAAAGAAGAAAAAAAGCAGCTTGAGTTTTATAAGAAAGGACAAGGACACAAACCTCCTTATTCTTCAACATGCCTCAAAATTATACAGTCAATCTTAAAGATTTCAAAGAGGTCAAAAACACTACTACAGATAATGAAAAGCAGTGTGCCACAGGGAAGCTATACATAGTGGTCCAAAGGAAGCTGAGACTCAAGCTCTAATTATGAATCTAAACAAATAGACAGTAAAAGTAAAATGTAGTTTCTTTTACACTTCTTTATAAGCTTATTAAATTTGTGATTCAAGTTGCAATCACTAGCATCTTAGAATCAGAGAAATAAGGTATATATTAAAGACCAACTATTTATGAGGCTAGCTAGAATATTTTTGTTAAAATATAAAAGTTGCAAAATGACAGGGATTAAAACTCTAAGCCTTAAATCTAAACTGATACCTTCTAAAATGATTACAAACATTAGGGTATAAATATAAACCCTTTAGCAAATACTTAGATACATTAAAAAGTATCATTATGATCAATTAAGTCCATTTTGGTTAGAATATTTTTATTTAACACTGAAAATTATCCTTTGAAGGTAGCTCACTATCAAATAAAATTAAAAGAAAAAAAACATAAAATTGGGATTTAAAAAGCATTTCTGATATGGCCTTTCTAAAGTTTAGCAAATAGGACAGATATCATTGATTCCACCATATCTATGACATGTTGCCAAGTTACAAGAAAAATTTTAATCACTCTTCTCCACTCACAAAAGGGGTGAAAGACTAAGGTGAACAATTACAATGAACATATCTGGTAATGTCTAATAGTGGAGCTGAAGTTTCATAAGTAGGAGTTAATGGTATGTCCAAATTAGACTTTTAACATCAGATGAAGCCTTAGAGATTAAATTGGCTTAGCCTGCAAACCTATGCCTAAATTTCTCTTATTCTTTTTTTGATAAATAACTAGTTAGTCTTAGTATTTCCAGTGACAAGGAACTCAGGAGGCAGTGCATCTATTTCAGTTCATTGATCTATCATAATGAAATTCGCCTTCCCATAACTCTTAGGAGACATAAAAAGTAAGTTGAATAAAAATTTTCTGTAATAATCCTCTCAGTATCTGAAGGCTTTCATATTCTTTCTTGAGCTCTCTCTTCTCAAAGCTGAACATCCCCACTTGCTCATCTGTCTTGTTTTTCCAAACCTAGCCATTTATTTAGAATCAAAGTAAAAATTTTTACATAGAACATTTTTAAAGTATTTCCTCCTGTACTAACAACATCACTGTGAGATTGTACTGAGGATATCTTGCTACTTTTACTTTCAGTTACACGTTTTGGCACATAGAGGCCACTCTACTGGTAAGTAGCTATGGGTAAGTAACAATTTTAGGGTCCTTGTAGGGTGAAGGGGAGGAAGTAAGAGGAAGGGAACAACATTAATTGAAGGGCTGCCAGGCACTGAGCCAGAAGGCCTTAAGATAATGACTTAAGGAATACGCAACCACTACACACTGAGTAAAAATAATTTTTTTTGGTTTAGTAATTGTTTTTGGATGAGTACATTTAAACTTTTTAATTGAAGGAAAAAGGAAGTGAAATAAGACGAAGTGGGTTGGGGTAGACAGTGGAAGATATAAAAGAAGCAAAGGAAAGAGGACCATGGAAGCCAAGGGTATCCTGGTAGAATCTACAGAAATAAAGTTAAAAAATAAAGGTGAGAATTTCTGAACACAAAAGTGGAACTCGGGAATTTTAAGAGTGTCAAAAGCAGAGGGAAAAGGTATCAGTTGGGGGAATAGAGGTAGCTGAGGGTGGGAGGGGAATAAGAGGTGGATGATCTTGTCTTACCCTTTGCTTAGTTTCTGTGTAGCCTGGCAGGGAGACATAATCCCCAGTCAGCCCACCTTGCTGCCTGGCAGGAAAGGGCATAGCATAGAAAAACACCTTTAGTGGCAGTATATAATTCACCCCCCTGCCTGGAGTGATATCTAGGGGGCTTTGATCTTCCCACTGCCCCCCTTCAGTTACATGTACTTTAAAGGAATATCTAGGAAAGCACTTAGTCAACTGAAAAGTGCTATATAAATGCAAGATATTATTTGGCATAGAATAATGGTACATCAGAATTTCTTTACTGGGAGCAGTGGGAAATAAAAAAAGGAAGAATATTCCTTTCGAGACTCACAAAATGACTCCAAAATTCTCCTTGTTACTTTTGAGTTTTCTTATAAAACAACAGATATGAATGAAATGATTGTAAAGAGAAGCAATAAAGATGTAGTGATGCTACTGGCTAGAAGGACCTAAGTAATGCTTAGCTGTAACAAGGAAGGAACAGAGGTCAGGAAGAATTTTCTGGTTTCAAAAGCCATTTTCAAAGAGGGAAGGAAAGGTCCCTTCAGCTTGGATTTTCATATCTATAAAGAAATATATATGTCACTAAGAAGAAAAGATCATTTCTCTTTAGATATCCTTTTCCTCTTACTACTACTACTGAAGAAGCTAAACTTAAGTAACTCTGGATGAGTTTTAATTATAAAGACAGAGACTGCTAAATTATCTGAATCACTGAGCTGAAAAAATTGGAAAAATTCAATTGTATACGAGTAGAAAGAGAGCAATGTTGTTGATTTAAAGGAGTAATTCTAACTCTTTACAACCTGAGCATTACCAGCTCCAGTTCATGAATGACTTTTAAAATCTCTAAAGCTAAATAATATGTAGAAAATTCACTTGATCAAATTCAATGTCAGAAACATAAAACACAAAGTTCTTAAATGCCTCCAACTAAACTTTATGACCACATATAACATAAGAAAATGAAAGCCTACTGAATTACCAAAAATCCCTTAATAAGAGCTGACAGTCTCTGAATATTCCAATGACAATTAGCAGTAAAGATCTTTAGAGAAATATTTCTTTGTGAAAGCCAAGAAAAATTTACCAATGAAAGAACTAAGCCACTAGCTGTTTACCAAAACCTTTTACGTTTAACAGTTAAATGAAATCCCTCTAGTGGCTAGGCTTTATGTTTGGTCCTACGGTGGGAGGAGGACACCACTGCTGTGATCAGGGCTGCTGCAAGGATGGACGTGCATTCCGGTGGATAGTCACTGTGATTAGCCGTCTCATAGGAGAGACCTGACATTTACGGAGAGGAGTGACAGGAGAGCAACAATCACCACTGCTTAGTCTAATAACCACCCTTTTAAAGGACAGTCCAGAAGTCCACTGCAACCTGGAGGCCAGAGACCTGATGAGTGGGGCTTTCAATCATCATCCAAGCCTACCTTCTAAAACTGAGCCCCAGCAGCAGGCGCTCACTCAATAACTGTCTAAGGAATTACTTTAGGAACACATCTGAATCAAACACCTGAAAAATGACTACGTGCCAGCACTGAATGGACCACCTTCTTCCCTTCTTTCTCTTTCTTACTCTATGAATGTTCTTCCATTTTTCCCTTATGGGTGAAAAATGGGCCTGATATTTATTTAGACTCCACTGTAACTTACTAAAGTTGTGCATATTTTGGAATTAATTTAAAAAAGACTAACTTTAAGGCCTTATAATTTTATGAAAATAATATAATAAAAGTACTCTCTACAATTTGAATGAGACTCTGGATTCTTTTTCCCCTTTCAGAGTCAGTAACTCCCCAACTTTAAATAATAAAGCACAGGTCATAAACATTTGAATGACAGTTTGTATCTGCACATTACTCTAAGAAACACTAAAAATAATGTCATCTTAAAATTATGATGCAATTTATTAAAAGGAATTATTAAATTAGTGTACCTTTTAGTTTGTTCCATTTGCAAATTCTTACCTTGAATCCATCCTTCTTATTTTTTTCCAAACCCGACCATTCTCCAGGCTGAGAATTAATTTTAAGAGAAATGTAAGTGACTTGGTAAAAGCAGTATTTACAATTTCCCAACTTAAACTCTAAGGTAAGAGCTTCCAGATAAGATACTTAGTTTACATTACATAATAGGGGAGGAAAATTATTTGACTCTAATTACTCAGTACTTTTGCTCTGACAACAAAACCAGACCAAAGATAAAACCAACCCTTTTAATATCTTCTATGCATTTTATGATGTAGCTCCTCTTGATTGCTTCTTTCACTGCATACGCATCACTAAGGATTGTCAGGTGTTCATCCAAGGCTTGCTGAATAAGGCTACTGGGCAGTGTTGGGAGATGAGCCAGTTCCCAGAGTACATCTAACACCTACAATAATACCACATATGATGAGCCAGCCAATACACAAGTAAAACTTCTAAGTATTTGTAGCCAGAAAAATTCATTTGATTCTCCTGCCTTTCCAGAAGTGGTCTCAAAGCGAGCTTCCCGGCCTATTCGTCCAATTAGGCTCAGTAGCTTCTGTCTTACTCTGTCGCTCTCAGTTTCCCAGCTCTGTAGAACAGAAAGACAAGACACAAGAGTTGCTGTACTATCCAATTTTACCAAACTGGCAAAATATACAAAAGCTTTAAACTTGAGTGGAAAAAATTTCATAATGTAAAAAGAGTACATTTAAACACAACTATTTAGAGGGGGAAGTCTTCAAAATAAGCTTATTTTAGAAAAACTTAAAAGTAAGAATGTTTGACTGAATACATACCTTCTGAATGAGAACAAACAAATGATTAAGCTGATCTGAATTAAATTTGACAGCAGCTGCAGCAATAATAGTATGAATGTTCTCGATCACGGTAGATGATTGTCCTGACTAGAAAAGGAGACATTAAGAAAAAGTTAAGTCTTAGAGCTTAGAAAAACCTTAGCCTGGCAATTTACAGAAGCAAAAGCACAACAGTAACAAAGATATATTGATTCTAGCCTAATTAGCATTCACTTGGATGAAAATATTGGCAAGACCACATGAAGCAACCATTAATGATTATTAGTTATTCTTTTTAAATTCCCAGGGGCATTAAATCTTTAAAAATATAATGTAAAAAAAAGATGATAACCAAATTCTTTATCTGACATATTCATTTCAAGAGAACAAAATATTTTCAACTGGCTAAAAAAAAAAAAATTAAACTAATTACAAGACAAACATACTTTTGGTATTTCATAAATGATCTTGAGGGCCTCAATTGAGAGTATTATCTGTCTCGCTTTTAATTTTGCTTATAGATATTTTATGACTTCAATTAATATTTAGTTATCCCATGGGCAGTAAGTCTCTGCTTCAGACCCCAGTGGTCAACCTTATGGTTGAAATTCACTTTATAACCTCAATCACGACTCATTATGCCTTACTATTCACCATATGAGAGACTTGAAAGGCAGGGGGACCTTTAAAAATTCAATTCTACAAGAACTTGCTCAGTATCTACTATACACATATATTCACTGAATGTAGTAGAGATATATGATATATACGTCATGGTCTCTAATCTTCAATCTATGTGGATTCAAAACTTACATGCACAAAACAATATTAAATGAGAGTATTCGACTAAAGTCAAGACATGGGAAGTAACATTCACAGGACCCAGGAATGTTTTCTTTCAGTCATGCAGCTAACTTTCTATAGTCTGCTCCATAATGCCAGCTGGGAAATTCCATTTCCTCTGCCAGCTCTGCTCCCATTATGTTTGACCAAAGAGAGGCATTGCTGGGGGATGAGCAGGCAGGAAGAAGAAAGAAATGTTTCTGGTTTATACTTGGACACTGGAAGCATGTACTGGCATTTGTGGCAGCAAGGAATTCCAGAAGCCCTGGTGGCAGTGTCACCTCTTTGACAATTCCAGCACTTGTAGTGAAAGAACCTCCCCAAACAGCTTCCACTCCTTGAACTTAATATCTATTTTTCCATTTTGCTCCTACAGCATTCATACATCTGTCTCTCTTTTGCTCTTCCACCCTAGCAATACGTTTGTAAACAATATCCCATATTCAATTCCCTGTGAAATACACAGCATAGTTTGTTTCCTGACTAGATTATGAATGATACAGCGATTAAGAGGCTTTAGTCGAGGTGAGCTGCAGGCTTCTTCCTGGCTTAGCAACTAAACGAAGGATAATACCACTACTGAAATTGATTGGAAAATGACTAGGTTTAGACATGCTAAATTTGAGATGCCTATGAGATAACACATGTGAAGGTGTAATAGATATGCATTTAGATAAACTGCACTGGAGCTCCAAGAAGAGATGTGATTTAGAGACAGAATTCTGAGAGTCAGCAGCATCCAAATGTAGTCAAAGCCACAAGAGTGGATGAAATTGACCAGTGAAAGATTATATAGTAAAAAAAGAGCTAAAGACTAAGGCTTGAAAAAAACTCGTATTTACAAAGTAGAAAGGAGTAAGTAAAGGAGAATTAAGAAGGAATACCAGAAAAATGGGAGGAGAACAAGTAGAATGGATTATTAACAAAGTGAACAAAAAAGAAAAATGAAGGGTATGATCAATTCTGTCATAGCTGCTGAGAGTCTGGTAAGATGAGATCTGTAAACTCAGTATTACTATCATCCTCATTTAAGAGAATTAAATGGGAAAAACTTATTAATGAACACTGATAAGCAATGTAGTGAAAAGTACACTGGAATGATACCTATTTCTAGCTCTGCCAATAACTGCTATATAGCCCCACAGTAAGGCTTTTCATTTTTTAACCTGAGAAATGAGAAGACTAGACTATATCAGTAATTTTATACTTTTTTAGTGGAATATTTTTCACATATACAATCAAAAGGCAAAAAAAGTAATTCTGATCAACTTACCTGTATCTTCCAAATTTTAGTGAGCTCATCTAAAGACAATTTACTGCCCAAGAGTTCAATAATTCCCTTTATACGATCACAGTATTGTGCTTGGTCTATGTTGCCTAAGAGAAGAAACACCAGAGGGACAGAAAGATACAGTGAACGTTGACTTTCTAAACATGATTCTAGTACTTCAAAGCAATATTAACTTTCTGATTATTTAAAACCTAACAGTCAAAACAACAATTTCATATATTTTTGGTATAAAAATATTATTTATAATTATGTTAGGTAATATTTATTTTTTTAAAGCAACTTACCTTCCAATGCAATTGACAGAACTGAATTTTCAACCAGCCAATCTAACAATCTGTCTGTATCTATAGCATTCTTCACAGATTTGGATAAAGTGCTATCTTCTATTAGTTTGGTTACCTAAAATGACAAGATTTAGTGACTGAATTTAATACGAATATGCATAATCAAAATCTTTATATATAGATATGTTTTATTTTCCCATGACTTTCACAGTATTACAGTATGGTCTGACAAACTGCCAAAATGTATCAAAGGCCAGTTATTAGAAGTTAACAGACTACTTATTTGTGATGTTTCTTTTAAAAAAAACATGAAGCCATTCTTACACCTCATACCCTCTGGGCCTCTGTTCATGGGCTCAGGGATGAGCATCTGACTTTAACTTTAATCAAGGCAAGTCCTCCAAATTCTATATTTGGGACCAGAGTGAAAGTGTTAGTCCCTTCCTGGTGAAGGGAGCTATCCATGGCCATGATATCCTACCATATGAAAGATGTCACTCTGTTGGTAGAGGGAAAACAAAGCCAACATGCTCCAAAAAGCAGGGATAAGACTTGAATGAGTCCTGAATTGGTTGGGTCCTGAATTCTAATTGTTCCTACTGCCCACATGTGTCCTTGCCCTTATATGGTTTGGCTTATCAACCCGTCATCATGTGAAACAGCCGAGCCTTCTTCCATTAAAGTCCTCTCTTGGCCTAACATGATTTAAGATTAGTTTATTTCCCTTGCAGTCAAGAATTCTAATTAATATAAGACTGAAGGAAAAAATAACTGGAATTATGACTGAACTGTACTGGTTCCACCTGTCACTCACCAAGTTAACTATGCTCATATAAAGTTTAGGAAACTATATAATTTATTTCCATCATTTCGTTTATATCGTCACAGTTGTAATTATTTTGGTTTTGTTCCAACCCCAGTTAGAAAATGTGGTTTAAGTAAACACATATCTGAAATATAATCAAAGGAATCATACCCTTGGGGTAAAAAATAAATCTCAAACTATATGCCAAGGAATTTTCAAGAAAATTTCACAAAAGCACTAAATATTGCAAATATTTCAGAGAATAGATTTTGAATGTAATACATATAAAAGATCACTTTATTAACAATTATAAATACTTACACCATTTTATATGTAATCATTGTTTCTATTTCATATGAATACAAAAAATTATTCTTTATTTCCCAACATTTTTATATTAATAACCACAAATTGACAGAACTTAAATGTCTGTGCTTTAAATCTTCCATAAACAAATGCAAGCTTACTTCTTTGAGGGAATTCATTTTAGCACTAAAATGTGGTGATTTTAGCATGCGTAGTAGGATGTCTAGTCGAAGGTCGTCCACGACGGTCACCAGATCTGGTTGGAAGCGCATGCAGAGTAACTTAATAGCAGACAAGAGCTCGGGGATGCTAACCAATCTCTATTAAAAATACACACACACAAACAAAGAAAGGAATCATGAAAAATTTTGATCCTAATTCTTACACACACAGGAAATACAAGACATTTTTCATTAATAGTCTACAGGTATCTGATACGCCATGTGGTCAATTAACTATATTTTGTTTCTAAACAAGTTAGCATGTAGGTGAGCAAAGGAAAGTAAAAGGTCCTATGAGAAATTCAAGGCAGACACAAACAAATCATGTTAAATTTAAATATCAAAATTGCTCTAAATAATTCTGGATAAACTTTTAATATTGAATTATTTTAAAGCTTCTTCAATGCTATACAAAGGAAAATATTACCAAAATCAACATATGAGTAAATTCTGAAGAGTATCACTGAGAATCCTATATTTATTCTGTTGACTGAGGTAAAACCAACCACCGGTGCTTTAGAAGAAGCCATTTTTCAGTTAGGAAGTGTAAAATTATTTTGATGTGAGTTTTAATGTAATCAGAATCCCAAGAGCAATAGTGTGTGAACCTAGAGCCAGGTATTGGCTCTACTTCCATGGACCAACAGGCACTGGGGCCTACCAGCCTGGAGACGGCACTTACCTTGTCTTTGAGGTCCTTTTCCTCCACGCTCCGCACATCCTGGATCGTAGTAAGAATGACCGGGTCTAGCATGGGCTTCAGAAAAAAAGCACTATGGTTAACAAAAACTGAATCTGTCCCAAAGATAGAAAGGAGATACTTCTTCATTCACATTTCACAAAGGAGAGAGTTCAATACTAAGATCTGAATTCGAGTATCAGAGCTGCCACTAACTAGCTGATACTATCGCAAGTAAAAATCCTTAACTGTGCCTTAGCTTCTTTAATATCACATAGGTGCAATCCTTATCATTACTCTCTTCCAAGGGTAATTTTAAAAAGCAACCAAAGACACGCGGACTAACTTTTAAACATTAAGCATGAGTATATATTATTTTTATAATAAAGTTAATATTTTGTATTAGATTAAAAAAATGAATACAAGCAGAACATAAAAAATATACTGTTATATGCACTACTTTTGTACGCTGATACAACACACTGCTGCTCCAGGATGGCAGCATAATCAGATAACTAACTCTAAATAGTATGTGAGAAATAGTCAAATATAAGCGAGATCTAAATAATCACTTCCATTCAAGTAAAACAATTTTAAAAATTTATTTGGTGATGAGAGAAGATGAACAATATTTGGCTGTCAAAGCCAAGAAAACATTAGCAATGAATTAAACTGACACCAGGCAATTAACCAAATAGAATGTCTTCAGTTAGACTTACACCAGTTGTACAATGAGGACTGAAGGGTGTCAGGGTAAAAGGCAAGTCATACTGTTTTTGTCAGCATGTGCCAGCCCTGCTTAATTCTCACTGCAACTCTGTGATATAGGCATGATTATCACCACCATTTTGCAGATGTGGAGGCTGAGACACAATTTATATAAGCCTTCTAAAGTCATACAAGTAGTAAGTGGTAGAGACAATTATTAATTTATGGCAAGTAATGTGGTATAACCATGATATGAATAAATTCATAGTATCAATTTATTGCTGAATTTAAGGTTGGATATCTGATGGAATTAAAATAAAAATGAAGTTAAATATGCTTTGGTTGGAAATTCACATACCTTTTTACTCTTTTTTAAAGCACACTGTGCTTATATATAAAACCTGGAATTTCTGAATAACTTAAAATTAATTAGCAGCTGGACTATTTATGTTAAATCTCTTTCCATGGAGCAATACATAAGTAAAGAGGATGAATTCAAAAATCCAAGCCTAGCCCTGTTATTAAATGCCAATTATTAATTAATATTTATTAAATTATTTTGCTTTGTGTCTTAGTGTTTCAGCTATAAAACAAATGATATTTATATACTTAATAAGTTGAAAGAACACTAGATGTTTCTAAAGAGCTTAATATCCAGAATGAAGAAATGGTCATTCTACTTCATTTGAAAATCTTACAGTATTACTTTGACATCTAAAGAAGATATTTTATACTTAGAAATAGCAGAAATTTCTAGAACCTACTAAAAAAAATTTTATCTCCCTTGTTAAAATGTTAAAATAGCCCTAAGTAAATAAATTAGGTATTAGAAAGAAGAAAGAGTACATACAAAAGATTCCCCCCAAGACACTATGGTTTTAAAATCATTTATAAAGATTTAAAAAAATCTCTGAAAGTTATAGGTTTCACACACTTACTTATAAAAAAAGGAATAAACTGAGGTATTTCAATATTACATTTTATTCAGTAAAACATTAATTGAAATAGAAGAGAAATAAGAAAGTATTATACGCCTCATGTATTATAAAACTGAACACTCATAGCTCTGGGTATTCTATGACTTGTTGACTTACACCATGCAGAGGCAGGAAATCGGACAAGATCTGTTGTTATTCAGTGGCGCGAGATTTAGCTAGTAAGTGAGCCTAGTAGATAGTTCAACATTGATCTAATTTAATACATAATGGCACTGAATCCTTAAATAATCCATAAAGGGGAGTGAAATATATGCAGCCTATTTTATAGATAAGAAAATGAATAAAAATATATGCTGCCATATACAAATTGTACTTGATAAAATGATAAATTGAAAAGGTAAATAAACTTAAATGTTAGCAGTTTCCTGTACCTTAAATTATTAATCATTTTTCATTTTTCTTCTAGTAATATTTTCACTACTAATTAATCTGGATTAGGCACAATTCTGAATAACCTGATAAAAAGAAAATTACTGTCTGTATGTCTCAGATAACCTTCTAAAAGTAAATATAAAATGGCCTCATCTTACCTGTACGACTGAGGAATTGAGGTACTCTGCACACACGCCTAAGGGCTGCACCAATGCTGAGACTGCCTGAAAAAAGACAGTGAAGGTTAGAAATAAAAGTGAGCAGGTTATTTTCTTTCAACATCAAACGAATCTTTTTAAATGTCAGGAAAAATTTTAAATAGTAGTTTGTTCAAGTCATGAATGAGTAACTAGACAAACTATACTCTTAGATATAAAGAACTGATATGAGGATGTCGATCCATTTAAATTATTATAAAAATTTAACATAATATAAATCATAATATGTCAATAAAACTTCTTTGGAGGACTGGATGAAATGATTCTAAAGTTCATATTACAGAATATTAAGAATTTTTATTTGAAAAAAGAGGGAAATGTTGGGGAAGGAGTGAAATGTGCCTTTAACAAAAAAACACTGAAGACTTCCAAAAGAAAAAAGGCCCAAATAAACTATAAAATTTGACTAAAATAAATAAAAGGCACATGTTCTTTACTGAAAAGGACCAGCATATAAAAATTCAATTCTCCACACATTCTCACCTATAAATTTAACAGAATTCCAAACATGATCTCAGTGGGATTTTCTGTTAAGAGAACCTGATATGTTGACTGTATTCAAAAGAGCACAAATATGAAAATGATCAAGAAAATTTGAGAAAAGAATGATGCTGGACAGAACTGACACTACCGATTAAAACAGTGGAGCAATAGAGAAACGGCTGAAGAATGAACAAACGAATGAATGATTGGAACTGAAGTCCAGGAACAAATTCGTGTACACATCAGACAGTGACATATTATAAAGCCAACAAAGCAAAATAGTAAAGAAGAGATGAATTACTCATTCGAGGATCTTACAATAATTAGTTACCCATTTGGAAGAAAGTGAAATTGAGTCTCTATTTTACACAATATATAAAAATAAATGTAAAATAATTCAAGAAATAAGTTTAAAACTGTGAAATATAAAACAAAATGAGTCTTTTTATAATGATAAGATGTGAAAACATTCCTCAAGCGAGGAATCTTTTAAGCCATTAAGAAAAGTAATGACTACATAAAATTTTGAAGCTTCTGTGTAGCAAAAGACACTATCAATAAAAATAAAAAGAGAAGCAAAAGACTGGGAGAAAAAATTTTATAAACATACAAAATAGACATGGCTTTGATATGCTTACTATAAAAAGAATTACTAAACATTACTAAGACAACCCAAAGATCTAAATAACTAGGTCAATTTACAGAAGAAATGTAAACAGCCAAGAATCATGTGCTCAAATTCACAGGAAATCAGAGTATTACAAATAAAATAATAACATAACATTCTTTTGTCCATTATATTAGAAAATTAAATATTAAAAATATTTAGCACTAATGAGAGTATTAGGAAATGCCTTTCTGGGAGTATAGACTCGTAACAACTTTTTGGAAAGAGATTTAGCACTATCGATTATAATGTTAAAACAGACATAGTTTTTAACCCAGAAATCCCATTTTCTAGGAATCTATCCTTCAGAAATGGTTGCATATACATATAAAGACAAATTTACATGAACACTCTCTACAATAACAAAACTTAGAAATAATCCAATGCTCATTAATAAGTGACTGCATCATGGTACAACATTTGCAGGAATGCACTGGAACCTTTAAAAACACTGATAGTACTAACCTGAAAATATGTCCAGGCTACAATGTTAAACGAAAATATGCTTCTAGGTATAGCTTGATTACAATTTAGTCTTGAAGAGAGAAAGATCATGCACAACATGTTTTATATAAATTTAGGAAAAAGTCAGAAAGGCTATGCATTAAATGCATAACCATTTCCTAGGAGGTAGGTGTATTTGTGGGGTAGGGTGCAGGAAAGGTGACTTTCATTTCTTACTCTGTATAGGTATTTTTAATAGATTTTAATGGTTTATTTCCCCCCAGTAGTTTTCATATACAAAAATATTTAATGTGAATGTAAATGTTAATATAAAATGAGTACATTTACTTGTATTCAGTCTCATGGCCTAAATTTATTCTGGGATATTGTCACCTTTTTAAGCACTCAGAAATCAGGCATTTCTGATATTTTAATCATTTTGTTTGCTAAATTAGAGTATTAACTTTGGAATCTCTTTTTCCTATGCCTGAAATTTAACATTTTCTCAATACAACCTAAATGATATAAATCTGTATCAAACACAACAAACAACAGTTGCTCTGGAAAATGGTCTGACCTAAGGGAAAAATCTTGAAGGAATCTTTAAACTCAAGACATTTGATAATAATGAGGGTAAGTCCAGATTCTTATATATGTATCTAGCCTTAGCCAATTTTTATCCGAGTGGGGTAGGAACTTTAGGCTGCTCTGTATTTTTTTTTAAATTAACTGTAGGAAAATAGCGTTTTAACCTTTTTTAAAAAATGAAGTTCATTTCTGATACTTTCCAATGATGTATACAGCCAGTTCATGAGAAATAAGTAAGCTGGATAAAACCTTTTATCTGAACAGGTTTTTGTTTTGCTTTTTAAATCACTGCTTATTATCTTCCAGGTCAATAAAGTCATTTCTAACATACTTTCAATGGGGATCAAAATGACAGCCTAACAGCCTAGTTAATGTTCAGGGAAGGTGGAAGAGGCTCCCTGGTAAGTGTTAGTAGATGTACTTATGATCTGGCAGACATGTGATCTTTTAAGGATAAACAGAGAGTGGCAAGAAAGGGTCAGTCTATCACCAACCATACTATCAGCCTCTCTCCTGGACTGTTATTTCCCTCATGCAAAGAGGGACCAAGGAAGTTAGCTGATTAATCGTGGTCTCACAGAAATAAATGCCACTCTAAGCACAGTTTGTATCACTTAAGTATATTATTTTACCACATCATTTTCTGCTCTGATCAATTTATAGTAGCTAACACAGTGTCTTATACATGGCAAGTACATAGAAAGTAGTTTTTATTGAATGGTTGATTAACTAGAGAACAGAAGAAAGTGCTAACAGTTATGAACAGGTCAGCAGTCTGTGAAAAATTAACGACTAAGTTACTCCCCTAACAGCAAGGTTAAATTTTTTTGAGAAAATGAAGTTGACATGAAAAGATAATGGTAGTGCGCCTGAGGGATGATTCTCAACTCCTGTTACTGCTCTCTGTCAGTCTATTAATCTCTGTAACACCAAAAAAGCTTACTAAACAAACTTAAAATATTTTATTTGTGCTTGGTACTATAAAATTATTATGTACACATACTTGCCACATTTAGCAACTGTCCTTAAACAGCAAGATAATTTCACATAACCATTACAGATTAAGAAAAAAATAACTTATGTGAAGGGAAATCAGTGAGGGAAAAAAAAACTTTAAACACTTTATATTGAAATTTGGTTATTATGATTAAGGGTAAACATTTCTATGGTTATCAGAACCATGAAAGCTGCTTCTGTAAAGATTAACTTATACTTTAATGTTTAATTTAACGTATCCAGACTATGTACCTTGGGTTACATACCAACTCCCTAAAAAGTGAACTACATCAGGTACATATAGTAGTTTAACTTACCCCAAGTTCTATATCTTCTGAATGGAGCTTGGCTTGAATTGCTGCAAATCCACCTAATTCTCCAAACTGAAAAGAGAAAGAAACAAATTCATTTTAAAATGTTAAACATTACTAAGTAAGGAACTAAGGCTAACATTCCACCCCATTGATGTGCTCTGTAATACCAATCTTGAGTCATCACAAAGATAATTCTCATGCTCCTGTGATACACTGCAGGAGATTCGCTAAGTCCTGAGATTGCTGTTCATCTGTGTAAACAGCATGTATAAAAAAGAGGAAGAAACTATAAAACCTATCTCCTTAGGAAAAAATTCTGACTATTCTCTGCAGTTGTCGTTTACTTAAAATACCAACTCTAGGAAATCATAAGAAAATGAAAAAACCTGACCATATTAATAAAAATTGTATACCTTATTTACCAAATCCACGACCCATCCATGAGGTTCCTGAGAAAAGAAAATAGAAATTGAGATGGCAATAAAAACTTCCTCATTAATCCTAATTTTTCTTTTATTCTAAACAAAAAGTTGGAGAAAAAGTATTAACATTTGAAAAATATTTTGAAAAGTTTTTCCAAATGTTTCTTATTGAGAATCTTTGACTTAACTATATACAATTTTAGGAGTCTGTAAGTCTGTATTATAACTATACTTATTATTATACTATAATTTTTTTGTTTTCATTTTCCTCCACTATGCTGTAAGTTAGGAAACATGTCTTATTATTCTTTAAGAACAAGGACTTTTAAATTTATATCTCCAAAATCTAGAATAATGACAGATACATAGTAAAATGTTCAATAAATGACTTTTGAACTACCTCTGCTTGTGCTAAGGCAATGGGCAAGTTTTCTATCTACTAAACTGACTTCTTTCAACTGTTTCTCAGAAACCAAACAGTATTTCATCAACGGATTGTTTAAATTATGTACTCCCTGCAGGTATAATGCTACTGGCACATTGTAGGGCTTTAAATATAAGAAAAGATATTGGTTCTGTGCCTGGAAAAATGAAATTGTTAATGCTTACATAGTTTAAAAGAAAATCATACATGAGACTATCAGTTTTTTTTTCCTAGGTATAATTAGTCATTTTAAATAATTTCAAATGCTCTAGTCTCTCAAATATCTCTAAGAAACTGGGCATCCATTAAACTAGAGTTCTCCGAATTCAATAGAGCACTGATGTTAGGCAGTTATTTAAACATTTAAAATCTAAAATTGTTCATGATGTTAGTTAACAGCTATGGAAAAATACACAATATCTAAAAAAAGTTACGCAGTTTTACGAGCCATATGGAATATCTGTCATTTTTCATAGACTTTTAATTCTTCCATGTAAATTGCCATTTTTATAGCACAGAAAATCTTTTTCAATATATTTCTCTATAAAAAGATGAAACAAAACTATATTTACCTTTTGGAAAGTAGATATAGGTGAAATAGCAAACATATTTCCTTCTCCAAACACTTCTGCCCAATTCCTTTGAGACACTTTCATTCTATTTTTAAAATGGTATTCATTATCAGGATTGAAAGCCTAGATTCAAAAAGGACAGAGAAATATTATTATTAACTATTTCTATAATAACACATATTAATATTAGACAAGAAGATAAAAATGTAGCCTTGAACTCCTTCATTAACGGAATGTTTCAAATATCCCAACAATGCATATTCTTAGCTGGCGCAGAGGAGCAAACCACTAAAGTGGTGCTCGCCTGTCCTGTTCAACATTTGCTGTGAGTGAAGAGAAGGAGGTAATAGGATGAGAGGTCTGATTCGAGGCACAGTGATGACACTGTTCCAGACATCCAAGGGCTGCCACAGGTAGAGCCGGGCAGCAAGGCAATGAAGACGGAGGTTAGGAGGTAAAACATGAGCTGTTTTTTTTCATGTGCTACTGTTACTAGTCAGGGAAAAAGGCCAGAAAGCAAAACACATGCATACCTTATGTGAAAGTATTTATGACGTAAATAATTAGGGAGATATAAGGGAAAAATATTTAATCAGTCTAAGCTGAAAAGGCTATTAAAATTATAGAGGTATTTCTTTAAAACTGAAAAGAAAAGGGTAGCTCTGCTCATAAAATGAAAAGCAAGGACCTTAATAGCTAAGTTAATATCATTATCACTCACTACTAAGTACAAGTCAGTGGACAGTAAATATTTTAAACAAGGTCAAAACACAAAGTACTTCATATTTTAGAGTTACTATACCATTGTAAGCACACCCAGGAGACCAATGGGAATTGGATCTTGTTTTATTCTCTCTGCAACCAGTTCTATTAATAGCATCAACATATTGTAGATTCCTTCATGAATTTCAGTACCCCACTTGTGAACAGCACTTGATGTCAGGAGCTACAAAAACATAAATGGCAGTTTAGAGTTGAACTTGAAAAGGAAAAAAAGCCTATAGTTTATCAGTTCAATCTCGAATAATCAAGAGATTATTACCATAATACTTACTTTTATGCAGATGACTTGCTTTAAAAGACCTATAGCTGTAGTCCATCTACTCATTCATGCATTTCACAGTCAACATTGAGTTTTGTTTCTGAACTTTAATTCCCTTACATTAAAGAAATTGGTTTAAAAGAGTTATTTGCTTCTCTACTTTTCATTATTACTAATGAAGGTTAAGTGGTGTAGAGAAAGTAAGAACCTGAGATCAACTCCTGGTCCTACTGTTTTCTAGCTGTGTGGCCTTGGACAAATTTATCTGAGTTCTCAGAGGCTCAGTCCTCTCATCTCTAAAGAGGCAAAATTCCTACTAACTTCATATTGATGTTATGAGTACCAAAAAATAGAACAAGTATTTTATAATTAGTAAGGTATTATTATTAATATATCTTGGCTGTCACCATTAACCAATATTCCTGGAATCTAAGAAACAAATACTGTATTTCATGGATTCTGACATACACATTCTTTTTATGTTTTTTTTTGTTTCTTGTATCTAAGAAACAAGACTGCGTCTTTCCACCTGTTGACCAGATGACAGGACTCTGAACATGGAAAAAATTTAGAAATGTCCTAATAATCTATTTTGCTTATTATCTGCCTTTTTGGTATGTATAAAACTAGCATTCAATTTTTTTAAATGTTTCAGTAAATCTAAAATAGTACTAAGTGATAAGGCAAAGTACCACTGTTAATTTTGTAGCTATTTTTCTTAAGTATGAAATATTAAACAATGGTATACCTTATACTCAGATAGCATCTTAGATTCATTAAAAAGGAGAGAAAAAGCACACAGATGAATCTAAAATCATCATCATTGGATTTACCTAGTCCTCAGTCTTTTAGTCCTGGAGAAGTCTAATTCAGGAACTACTGCCAAAACAGGGAATGAAAATATCAAAGGATTTAATAAAATAATGGCAAATTAATATGGTGGTTTCAAGTTTTTCTAAAATTTCCCTTTAGAGGGAAAATACTGTGCAATAAAAATTTCATCTTGGCTACATCAAGCAGCTCTTAACAAGAGCAGCATGAAAAGGCTCAAACTTGTTTAGCTGCAGAGGAAACCTCAGTTCCAGATTTTTAAAATAACAATTAGCTGCACTATTTGCTCAAATGACCAATAAACATAAGACTAATTTTATATAAGTCAATGAGTTACTATTTTTTTGCAGGAGTATTTTTGGCCTTCACATATATTCTTACTAAAAAATTAAAGCAAAATGTAGCAGAGATTAACATTTAAAAAGCTTCATGGTGACTACAAAAAAAATGTAGGTAGATTAAGCACCACTACCTCTGTTGCCATCTCATATTTCCAGTTTTTACTTAAAAAATGGAGTTCTGTCTTCCTTCTAGAAAAAGGAAAAACAGGCAGTGCCTGGTGGGGAAGATGGGCACATGGTTTAACCGTAACACTGCACTATGGCCAGGCCTAAAATTTTTTCTCTGCTTGAACATACTACTAAAGAATCCAGGTTGGTCTGAAGGTGAAAAGGTAAAGAAAGTAGAAATCACAACGAAGCTCCTTTGGTGCACCTTATTCTTACAAGTGCTTATTATTTATACCCTTACTTATAAAAAAAAATCTGAGGAGGCTTTTAAGAAGAGGAGAGTTATAAAAAAAATTGCTAAGGAAACCAAGACCAATTAAATAAAATACTATTGAGTTTTCTGACAGCCAAGTCTAAAGGCACACAGAATTCTGCAGTTCTGACTTAAAAGAAAGCATGCCTTTTTGATGAAGAGAACCTTTTTAATAGCTCTAAACGCTAAGGGAATTTAACAGACATTTATACATAAACAACACTGAACAACGTAATGCAGTATAACTTTGTGTTCATAATTTTACAGAAAAAAACTCACACAACCCCTTGACCGATTATTATACTATTACCAACAGCTGAGGGCATATTATAAAAAAGTTATCTGAAGCATCTTTGTATAGAGTTGCAACCTGATTGGACACAGGACTCTCTGGATCTGGAAATCATCAACCTAAAGTCTTTTCCTTACACTAATAAATTCTCTTCCATGACATGAATAAATCTACATTTTCTTTCTCTGTAAATGTATGCATACATTATAATGTCAGTGTATGCTACACTATAAAAATCTTGTTATTTTAAGAAAGCTACTAAAATTCTTAACAAAATTCTTAAAAGTTAAAAAAATTTTAAACTAAAAATTGGTTGAGTTCATCCAAAATGAAGATAAATCTCAATTCCAAATAACCCCTGCCCAAATGACAATTTAAAAAATTTCTCCTTTTTTTTCAAAGATGAAGCTATTTCTATTCCTATAGTTATTTTTTAAGCTTTGAATTAAAGGAAATTTTTCTATCAAGATGGAGGTGGGAATGACAGTTTGCAAATAAACAGATTATTTTACTGGGTTTTAAGATAAATATAAACTTCACCCATGTTAGTTCTAGTGCCTAACTTGCATACGAAACGAAAATGGATGTCGAAACCAAAAAGGACAAGACAGCAGGAGACACATTTATTTATTCAGCAAAGATTTACTGAACTCTTTCTCTGAGTTAGGCTGGCTATATGTTGGGGAAAACAACAGTGTCTATGACATTGTCCTTGCTCTTCTGGGATGTCCTGAAAAGGGATTCTTGCTTGAGTGAGAAACACAAGCCCTGTAGTGAGAAACATAAGTCTTATGATCTCCTATTCTCACTGTTAAGAAAAATTGATTTATAAGATTTGTGACCAGAACAGGAGCAAGTGTATCACTCTAGCTCTGATAAAGATGCTACTATCCACATGCCAATTTGCCAATAGCAATTAATCCAGTCAAACTTTCTGTAGTTTAAAATGTCTGCTTCTGTCTCAGTAGAATAATCACTATTAATGGCTTATATTTTGATAAATAAATATTATTTATGTAAGTGCCACAATCCTTAGTTTAGTAAGATGAATAATCTCCTAGAATAAACTCTTAACCTTAACAATTAAATTGAAGAAGTAAAAGTGACAGTCAACCAAAGACATGTGTAAACATTTAAATACAAAAGAAGTAAATCATTTATAAGCCCCAAATTTAAAGCTACTTTTTCATTTTCATGTATTCCTCAGTTGAACTAGATTCATAAACTGGTCTCACACATAAACTAAAACAAAAAACCTGTTCACCTTCACCCCTACCAAAAAAAAAAAAAAATCAAACAAGCACATTTTTCTTACCTTTTTAAATGCTTCAGGCATACACCTATCCATAAATCTTTTACAATTTTCATCAGACTCGGAAAGACCTTAGTAAAATAAATGAAAGGATATGCCTTATTTAGATTTTAGGTAGTCTGTAGAAACCATATGTAGCACTCCAAATTCATGCATCTGGAACTATTTATTATAGAAACCCTGATTCCTAAGGGATTATTAAAAGCAGAATATATACACTCTGATTAAGAAATAGGCTATGAAACACAGTATTAAATTATTTATTAAGGGCATTATTTATTAATATTTAATTATTAGTATACATTTGTTAATAGAATTAGTACTAATTAGAACTGAAATGGTTTCCATGTCAGAGTAACTTCAAACGATCTAATAAATAAAATACCAACAGCAACTACTTACTTACCATAATTAGTTTTTTAAACAGCTTTATAAAAACACAAATATTCTCAATAAATGCAAAAATCACTCTTTTTCCCTCAAACAACTGATGAACTCTGTGTAATAAAATGCACAGAATTGTGACTGGCACATAGTAAGTGATAAAAACTTGCTAAGTGAATGAATGAATCCACTGTAAAATTATCCTTTGGAATACATTAAAACAACAACAACGACAATTCTACAACAGATTTGCATATCATTGGGAACACTGAATACATTTCTTTTTTGGATCCACTGCCCAGCATAGTACCAGAACCCTAATGGACACTCAACAAACCCTGCTGCTGAGAAGCCAGTAATAAAATACCATAAAATTGCCTATTACAATTAAATCTAATCCTAGTCAAAACATTTCCTCCTGATATGTCTCATATTTAATCATAGTAGTAAACTATGCACACTTTTAATGAAAAGAAAATCATAGAACAGTGGCCCAATTCTCATTTCATAATTGAATTCAATATGAAAAATAAATTATTTTCTCTTTAATATATAGTACAGAAGCTTCCCTACATTGACACCCATTCTTCCAACCTGTGATATTAGTTTAATATTTGTAAAGCACTAAGGAGAGTGCCAAGCACCTTAAAAAGCACAGAATATTTGTTAAATAAATATTATTATTTCTTAAAAAAAAGGCACTGATTTGAGACTTAATTTAAAATGCTCCAAACTTCCGTAGGAATAATTAATTTAAATTTCTATAAAGCTTTTCAATTATATTTTAAAGAATCTTGCACTGTATTGGAGCTAGATGAAAACAGCTGATTTAATTCAAAGCTTTTATTTTATACGGAATAAACAAAGACTAAGAGAGTAAATGATCTAAGATTATATAGATAGGCAATGACAAGAGCTAAGATTAAAATCAGGCCCCTCATCCAAAAAAATAAAATAAAATAAAAATAACAAAATCTCCTCATGTGTCCCGGAGTCTGAAAACTTACCAAGTCTTGCTAGGTAGGTAGATGCCAATAGACATTTGCCTAGTGATTCCTCTCGCTTGTAAGGGATGGACCAATGATCAGTCAAAACACGGCTTTCCAGTTCATATAAATTTGTTGTAGGGAATTCAATTCCTTCCCCTGAGCAGTTTCCATTTTCATCATTCTTCTGACCAAAAGGGGTTATGGTAAAACAACAATAACAACAACAACAACAGTTAGTACTTTAAAAATTTTAAATTTAACATATCAGATGCTTATTCGATGGTAGTTATCAATACCAATAATGTAGCTAACACATTTCTTTCTCATAATCACATCTTTCACCCAGATGACCTCAAGTATTCTCAACTTTCATCACTGTGGCATTCCTACTCCCTCTGAAGGTGAGATCAACTCATTCTTCAAAAATGAATTCTCTCAATCTCTCATTATAAAATGTCAAACCTACCTTCACCTACAGCCACCCTATCCTCTCCCCTCTTTTTTCACTGAGAGGACAAATTTCTCCAAAGACTTATCTGTATTTGTCATCTTTATTTCCTCACCACTGACTCACTCCTGACACTCCATTGATACAAATTCCAAAGTCCCCACTCTCCCACAGTAACAGTGGTTACTGTTAAGGTCACCACTGAAAACTATATCATTAAATCCAATGAACATGTTTCAGTCCTTATCTTACTTTTCAGGAATATCTGACCTCTTGCCAGCTCCTTCATCTCGATATGCTAGATTTCCTTCCCTTACTCCCAGGACAGCACACTTCCCAGTTCACCTTGTCGGTCTGGCTGGTTCTATTCTATTTCCCTTTCCGGTATATCCTCCCCCTCCTATCCATCAAATATTGGAGTTTCTCAAACCTCAGTGCTACTCTCTCTTCTCCTCACTGTTCTCCAATCCAGTGGATGGCATCACATTCATTTAGCAACAGAGTCAGAAATCAGGGACTCATTCTTTAAAACCCCATTCTCCCATCTCCCAACTCCCAACACCAGGTGACCAGACCGTATAAATTTCTCTCAAATCCATTTACTTCTGTCCATCTCCACAGAGATGCCACTATTCCTGAACTCACTTTTCTGCCCTGTTTAACCTACTTAACTCCATACATCTATAACTTTTTGAGAAGCTTTTCTAGATCTTCTAAATTACATCAAACTTCTTTAATTATTTTATACTTTTACCATTCTGAACTTTTCCTTCATAGCACTACAGATATAATTTCATATTTAATTGTGACTTATGTTTGTATCTACTAGACCAAACTCCATGAGGACAGGAACCCTGTTTTTGATCATCTCTTTATCTCCAGTACCTAGTACCTAACATGAGTAGATACTTAGTACATATTGTTAAATGGAAAAAATAATTCATGTAAACAAGGTTTTAATTAATGGGCAACTGCCAAAGTCTTCATCAGTTCTTACTATGCTAATCTGTAATAAAGCAAACTGAACCCCTTCTCCCAAACTGTCTAATACCTATTTTAGTTTTTCCAGAAACCTAAACATTTTCACAATTCTCCCTATAATTTAATCATTACAAAATAAAATCTCCCCATTTAGTAAGTCAACTTTAGCCTCAATGAAGAAAAATACCATAAATATAGAGCATAGATGATAAAAGCACATAGAAGACAATTTTCAATCCCATATGAATGATATCTAAAGAATGCAACATATTATTTCTTTTCAGTTTCCTGTCTAAACTGGGATGAAAATAAGACAAAAAACAGGAACGTGAAAAATAAAAACGGAGAAGACAATGTAAATTGGGGATGAAGAATGGGTAGTGGTGGATTAAGTAAATTTAGAATACATATAGGGCATACTCAGTTTTCAAAGTTCAACACTTTTCAGAAATGCAATTAGTAAGTTCTGTAAATAAATCAATTTTACTTAAAGGAACTGGGGACACCCAAAGAGTAAAGATTTAGGATAGTCTCAAAACTGTAAACTTGCTAAATGCTTCAATTTATTAATGCAGGATAAAGAAGAATTTAAGCATATAAAAACAATTCAGATGGATGATGGCTATACGTCATTACTATGGAATATCTACTGTTAATTCCTATAGGGGTTAATAAACCAAATCATATATAAATTCCTCAAATGTACCCAGCACCTATTAAAACTAAAAGCTTCTGAATGAGATTACTGCCCTAGCAAGAGCCACAAGAGTTTCTGTCCTCTCTCAGCTTTCTGTCACGTGAGGACGCAAGGAGAAGTGGTCAGCCTGCAACTCAGAAGAGGGCCCTCACTAGAATTCAACCACACAGGCATCCTGATCTTGGACTTCCAGCCTACGGAACTGTGAGAAATAAAATTCTGTTGTTTAGACACCAAAAAAAAAAACACCACCAAAACCACCCAAAAGCTAAGAGCTTCCTTGGGCCAGGGGGGATCTTTAACAAAATTTGTAATGAGACAAACATCATGTGCCTTCTGAAGTGGTGCACTGTTAAGGGCACGACATCACTTCTGTAGTAGTCCTGCCAAAAATGCATAACCTAAATCTAGGCATAAGGAAACCCCAAATGAGGAACAATCTAAAAAATAACAAGACGATATTCTTCAAAAATGTCAAAGTCATGAAAGACTGAGGGAGACTAGACAGACACATTAAAAGCAACATGGGATTCTGGATTAGCTTTTGAAACAGGAATTTTTACTTGCTTTATTTTACTTCTGGGCTTCAAAGGACTTTAGTACTGGATCAGTATTACTGTCCTGATTTTGATAATGTACTAAGGTTACACAAAATAATATTTTTAGGAAATGCACACTGAAGTATTTAAGAGTAAAGGGCATCACGTCTATATTCTCAAACAGTTCAGGAACATAACAACACACATACACTTTTACATATACATGCACAATATATATGTATGCATATTTAATACATATATACTGAAAGAGAAAATAATAAAAAGAATATGATAATTGACAATTGAAGAACCTGAATAAAGGTTACATCAAAATTTCAGACTTATATAAAAGTTATATAAATAATTCCAAATTTACACAAAACTATTTTTGTAACTTTTCTGTAAATCTGGAATTATTTCAAAATTAAAATAAAAACAATTTAGTTGGAAATATATAAGCATAAAATTTTATAGCCAGATAGAACCTACGAGAACATTTAATATTTTACACAGAAGACTCTAATGAATTGAGAGAGGCAGGGACTCACCTAGAGTGGTGTGAGTAACCTCACAAGGTGATCTGATCATAAAATCCTAACTGGGCAGGTCATGATGGGTAGTGACGCCCCACACACATAACTCCTTTACTAAACCGGCTTATCTTTGCCATAAGCAAGACTTCCACTGTTTCTGTGCATCTAGGTTAACACACCTTTGAAATGCCCCCTTTCAGTTCTCTCCTACTAATTTGTGCTGTAATTCAATCCCTGCCTTGATTTCTTCCACCTTCATGTAATCTTCTCTACTTTCCTTCCTTAATTCCAAATGCGTAATAGAAACTGCAAACTATTATTATCAGGAGCTTTTAAGATCTTCCTCCTAGTTTGGCTCAAATAAACTCTTATAAAAAAACACTCTCTTCAGGCTTGGAGTTTTCTTACATTGACAGTGGTTAAAAAAAAAAGGTTAAATTATACTTAGTATGCTCTTCTTAAGAAGCCCATTCTACTTGGTAACAAATAATTTGGTTTCTAAACACTTTCAGGTTTTTATCTTAAATTACCAAAAAAGTAATATATGTATGTTCTTTGTAGAAAATATAGAAAATATGAATAGCAAAAATAAAACTCACCATTAACCCAAAATTAATCAGGCATTTTAATAACGATTTTCCCAGTAAAAGCTTTTCTTTACAAATTTTATTTTCTTTAAAATTCACAAATGTAGAATTAACCTCACTCACCACCTCCATGCCACCTCATCATCCTCTCTCATATAAAAACAGTATTAATGTACTATTTCGTCTATCTGATTTAAAAGACAGATGCAATAATTATAAAACCGTTAATGGGGTTATAACACATAAAGATATGATTGTGTTCAGATGTAGATGTGAACAAAACCAATTCCATCTCTGTCCCAGATTTCATTTCAAGTTTCATGCTGTGACCTTTGACCAACCTCACTGTCCTTACCAAGCGCATCAAAGCCTTCTAGTTGATGATTATCTGTGTTCCATAAATATTTTTGTGGCCCCTGGAGCTACTGCATTCTTTGTTCCTTTGTCTTGTTAATCGTTAGATACTGAGTTACACTATTAATAAAGTACAGTAAAGGGAATCTGTAGCAGAGAATAATCTGCACAGAATTGCTGGGTCATCTATTTGGCTCCAACCCAATCTTCCTGTAGGTAGGTAAACTATCCTATAATAAATTCTGTTATATTCTATAGAGTTGCCTGCTTCATTTGTCAGTCTGAAGGTATCTTTTCATTATGGTGGCCATTACACCTTTGCCCACCATCATACAGTATTAATCTGAATAACACTGTTATAAATTAAGATGTTAACTGTAATCCACAGGGCAACCACAAAGAAAATAACATTTATAGTGAAAGAAAAAACAAAGGAATTAAAATGATACACTTGAAAGTACTGACTTAATACAAAAGACAGGAGTAATAGATGATTAGAAGAAAAAGGTATAAGACATAGAAAACAAATAGAAAATGGCAGATATAAATATTAAGTTACAATTATTAGTAATATGTTAAATGTAAATGGATTAACCACTCCAAATGAAAGGCAGAGATCTGCAGAATGGGTTTTAAAAAATGATTTAACTATATGCTGTCTATAACACACTAGATTTAAAGAGACAAAGAGGCTGAAATATAGGAATGTCAAAAGATATATTTTACACACATAAAGGAGCTAGAGTGGCTATATAAGCATCAGAATAGATGTTAAGACAAGAAATGTATTACTAGAGATAAGCAGGGACATTTCATAATGATAAAAAAAAAGTGAATACAGCAGGAAGATAAAACAAAAGGATGTCAAAAGATATGCCATGAAAACAATAACCACGAGAGCTGATGATAGCGCTATGCTAATAATTTCAGAAAAAAACCAGACATGTAAAAATTTAGAGACAAGGAAGAATTTTTAATGATAAAGGGTATCAACATCAGGAAGACATAACAATTATAAACATATATGCATCTAACAACAGAAAGCTAAAGTACAGGAGGCAAAAACTAACAGAATTGAAGAGAAATACACAATTCAAGTAAGAATAGTTGGAGACCTCAATACCTCACTTTCAATAACAGAAGTTGGTAAAGGTCAACAAGGAAATAGAAGAGATAAACAACATTACAACCAACTGTAACTAAAATACATTTAAAGAACACTCCACCCAATAATAGCAGAACATATTCTTAAGTGCACATGAAACATTCTCCAGGATAGAGCATATGTTAGATCTTAAAAAAAAGCACCAATAAATTTGAAAGGATTAAAATTATACAGAGTATGTTTTCTCTGACAAGAATGGAATGAAATTATAAATCAATAGCAGAGGGAAATTTTGGAAATCCCAAAATATGTGAAAATTAAACAACATGCTTCTAAATAACCAATGGGTAAAAAAAAAAAAAAAAAAATCAGAAGGGAAATGAGAAAATGGTTTGAGATGAATAAAAATTAAAATATAACATAACTTATGAGATAAAGTGATTAGAAGAAAATTGTTTTTAAAAAGAAATACCTCAAGTCAATAATCTAGCCATGTACCTTTAAGGAATTAGGAGAAAAAAAAAAAGAGCAAATTGAGTTCAAAGCAAGCAGAAGGAAATAAAGATTAGAGTGAAAATGAGAGAATTAAAAAACACAATAAATGAAACCAAAGGTTAGTTCTTTGAATAGATCAACTAAATGGACAAAACTTTAGCCAAAACGACTAAGAAAAAAGACTCAAATTACTAAAATCTGGAAGAGGAGATATCAATACAGGTCTTACAGAAATAAAGATGATTATAAGAAATACTACTGACAACTGTATCCAACAAATTAGATAAAAAAGATGAAATGGACAAATTCATAGAAAGATATAAACCATCAAAACTGACTCAAGAAGAAACAGAAAATTTGAATAGACCTATACCAAGTAAACAGAATGTTTTGTAATCAAAAGCTTCCCACAAAGGAAGTCCGGGACTAGATGCCATTACTGGGGAATTCTACCACAGGTTTAAAGAAGAATTAATATCAATCCTTTATACTTTCCAAAATAAGTAAATAAATAATAATAATAAATAATAATAGAAGAAAAACAAAGAGGGACCATTTATCTGCTTTTTTTTTTTTTTTATGAGGCTGGTATTACTCTTATATTAAAACCAGACAGACACTTCACATACATTATGATGGCTACTATCAAAAACACAGAAAATAACAAGAGTTGATAAGAATGTAGAGAAATTGGAGGCTTTGTGCACTGCTGGTGGGAATGTAAAATGAAGCCACAATGAAAAACAGTGTGGTAGTTTTCAAAAATTAAACAGAATTATCATATGACCCAACAGTTCTACTTCTGGATACATATCCAAAAGAATTAAAAGCAGGGACCTGAACAGGTATTTGTACACCTGTGGTTATAATGGCATTATTCACAATAGCCAAAAGATTTCAGAAGTAACTCAAGTGTCCATCAGTGAATGAATGGATAAATAAAATGTGATATGTACATACAATGGAATGTTGCTTAACCTTTAAAAGAAGTAAATTCTAATACATGCTTTAGTATGTATGACCTTTAAGACGTTATGCTAAGTAAAATAAGCCAGTCACGAAAGGACAATTATTATATGACTCTACTTACATGAGATACCTAGAGTAGTCAGAGAGTAGTTACAGAGACAGAATGGTGGTTGCTAAGGGCTGGGGGCTGCAAGGGAGAACGAGGAGTTATTTTTTAACGAGTATAGTTTCAATTTGAGAAGATGAAAAAGTTCTGAAGATGGATGGTAGTGATGGTTATAAGACAATGTGAATATACTTAATGACAGAACTGTATACTTAAAAATGGTTAAAATGGTGAATTTTATGTTAAGTATATTTTGCCACAATTTAAAAAAAGTTAAAGATATCATAAGGAAAAAAGAAAAAAACTACAGACCAATATCCTCACAAATACAGACCGAAAATCTTTAACAATAAACCAACAAACAGAATCCAACAATACAGTCTTAGCTGCCTAATGATATTTCAGGCAACGATGAACTAACTGCATTTCGTTGTGGTACCATACAGCTTAGGGTTGTAGTAGGCTATACCATCTAGGTTTGTGTAAGTGTACTCCATGATGTTTGTGTAACAATGAAATCGCCAATAACACATTTCTCAAAAGGTTTTATCGTCATTAAACAGCACATGACTACATATAAAAAGGATTAGGCACTATGACTGAGTGTGATTTATACCAGGTATGCAAGGTTGGTTTACTACATATGCCAAAAAAAAGAAAAAATCAATATACTACAGTAAAAGAATAAAAGACAAAAAACACCCAATTATCTCAATAGATGCAGAAAAAACTCACAAAATCCAACAACTTCCCATGATAAAAAAAACCTCAACAAAGAAATAAAAATTTTTCTCAACCTGATGAAAGACTTCTACAAAAAACCTACAATTAACATTATACTTGTAAAAACTGAATGTTTTCCTCTAAAACCAGGAACAAGACAAACATGTTTGTTCTCGTAGCTTCCATTCAATACTGTACTGGAGTGTCTAGCCAAGGCAATTAGGCAAAATAAGAAATAAAAAGTATTCATTCAGGTCGAAGAGGATGAAGTAAAACTATTTCTATTCACTGATGACATGATCTTGTTATACAGAAAATTCTAAGGAATCCAGGCCACCCCCTCCCCTCCAAAAAACCCTACTAAAATAAATGAGTTCAGCAAGGTTGCAGAATACAATATCAATATATAAAATTCAACTGTATTTTTATATACTAACAATAAACAATCCCAAAATAAAATGAAGAAAATTCCATTTACAATAACATCAAAAAGAATAAAATACTTAAGTATAAATTGAAAACTATAAAACAGTATGAAAGAAATTAAAGAAGACCTAAATAAATGGAAAGACATCCTATGTTCATGGACTGGAATTTAATATTGTTAAGATGGCAATTACTTCCTAAATTGGTCTACAGATTCAATGCAATAAGCATCAAAATTCCAGCTGGCTTCTTTGAAAAACATGACAAGCTGACTCTTAAAAACTCACATAGAAATGGAAGGAATCTTGAATAGCTAAAACAATCTTTAAAAAGAACAACTAACTTTAAGGATCTATACTTTCCACTTACAAAACTTACTAAAAAGCTATACTAATCAAGACAATGTGGTACTGGTATAAAGAAAAACATACAGGTCAATGGAAGTGAATTGAGATTCCATAAATAAACCTTTATATTTATGGTCAATTGATTTTAAATAAGCATAACAATCCAATTTAGTTAATCTCTGACAAGGCATAAAAGCAACTGAATTGAGGAAGGTTAGCCTTTTCAACAAATGGTGCTGAGACAATTGAATATACACAAGCAAAAGAATAAAACTGAACCTTAACCTAACACCATTTACAAAAATTAACTCAAAATGTAAACGCAGGAGTACATCTACATAATCTTGGAATAGGCAATCATGTCTTAGCATTCCAAAAACACAATAACAAAACAAAAAAAGAGATACATTTAAAATTTTAAACATCAAAATTAAAAACTTGAGCATCAAGAACATCAGTAAGTGAAAAGACAATCAGGAGAAAATATCTGCAAATTTTATATCTGTTAATGAACTTTTATCTAGACTATAAAAGAACTCCTACAACTCAACAATAAAAAGGCAAATAATCCAATAAAAATAGGCAAAGGATTTGAATGGACATTTCTCCAAAGAAGACACACAAGTGGCCAACAGCACATGAAAAAATACTTATTATCATTGGTCACTGGGGAAATGCAAATCAAAAGCATAAGATACTTATCAGTATTTATCAGTAATAAATATTGCTGAGAATGTGGAGAAATTGGAACATTGATACATTGCTGGTTGAATTATAAAATGGTACAGTCTCTTTCCAAGACAGTTTGGTGGTTCCTCAAAAATCAGTTACCATAGGACACAGCTACTCTATTCACAGATGTACCTATAAGATACACCTAAGAGAAATGAAATATATGTCTACACATCAATGTTCAAAGTAGCATTGTTGATACTAAATCAAAAGTGGTGAAAGCCAAATGTCAATCAAAGATGATGAACGAATATAATTTGGTATATCAATACAATGGAATATTTTAACCCTAAAAATGAACAAAGTACTGACATGTTATAACATAAACGAACTTCAAAAAATATTATGCTAACTAAAAGAAGCCATAAAAGGCCACATATCATATAACTCTATATGAAATATCTAGAATAGGCAAATCCACTGACAGAAAGTAGATTAGTAGTTGCCAGAGGATGGGAAGAGGGAGAAAAAGAGAGTGACTGTTAATGAATACAAGATTTCTTTTTGGGGTGATGAAAATATTCTAAAATTAAAGAGTGGTGATAGTTGTGCAACTCTGTGAATGCACACTTTAAAAGGGTGAACTCTGGCATATTACTTATAGCTCAATAAAGTTGTTATTTTAAAAAGTGGATTAGCAAAAATAAGTTCAATGATTATAGTCACTAAACATAACTGAGTATATAAACATCACATCTAAGAATTTCAAAACACAGAGTTGTACCTAATTATCTATAATAAAAATAATACATAGACAATGTTAAAGCAATTTAAAAAGTAATATATTTAAGACCTAAAAGGTGAAAAATCTCCTGCTGCCTCCTAAACAGTTAACATTCTTGGTTTTGAAAAAGGAGAGCATGGTGAACACCAGGGTTAATGAATGATATAGAGCAGCATTACATTTTGAGAAGGGTGCTGCCAATATAAAGAAATAGGGAATCACAGGAGAGGAAATAGTGACAGGAACCCATAGTTAGGTTGGTTTAATATTGTGAGTCACTACTTTGAGTAGAGCCTGTCCTTGGCAAAAATTACATATTGAGCAAGAGAACACATGCAAAGCAGCTCAAAATTGTTCTATTACAAAACAGCTCCCAATAGAAATAAGGCTTTTAAAATGAACTCTCTAATGTAATATACTATTTTCTTGCTAGATGCCAAATCCAAATGATATCCAAGTAACCATTAATGATCTCTGATTCTAAATTGACTAGAAACACATTTATCAAAAACTCACTATATTCCAGACAAGGTGCTTAGCGTTGGGAACAGAGATAAGGACATGATTCTTGTCTTTAAAGAGCAGGGCAACATGAACATACAGAAGGGGAGGATCCAAGTCGCTGTGGCTGTCATGCAAGCATGCGCAGTGGAGATGAGTATGCACACAACTGAAGAAGTTTAAGGGAAACAATATTCAAGGCAGAGGGTGACAGAGTATATTATTTCGAAACCAGTATTACTTTATTTTTCAAGTATATTAAATAATAAAACCTCAATGTTGTCAGACTTTTTGACTACACAAGGCGATGTCTTTACTTTTTATTATGATATTCCATCAATTTCCTTTAAAATTTTAAAATAATTAAATGCTTTACAATGTTAATGTAAATTCAGCATTTGTTAGAGATGCACAATGCTATCACTCAAGCAGAAGAGAAACTGACCTTGCAAACAACTCTTGAATGCCATTTTAACCTGAAAAATTTCTAATAACACTGAATCTTGTGCATTTGGTCATCCAAGAAAAATACTAGATGAGTCAATATGTTAGAGTATGATTTCTGAATTAGCCGGTTTAGGATTCAAATCAAAACAATTAACACTGTTGGATACACAACTTAGGCTATTTACTATGTATGTAATCTTACTTATGCCTACGGATACAAACAAAAACATAAACAAAGTCTAAGTAACTCCCATAATACTTGATAGTGTCATAAACATGCCAGGAATTCAAATAGTTCTGATTATAATTTCATCTACTGGCAAACTGTTCAGAAGGCTTATTATTTACTTAAAAAGGTCACTTAGTACTTTTATTGTTGGAAATGAAGATTTTCATGGAATTGATAAATGCTGTCACTGTAAAGTATGACTCTACCCCCACAGAGTTTAGCACAGATATTTGGATTTAACATGAAGATTGTTTTGGCAAAAATATTTTTCTGCATGATCCCTTTTATATTTATAATGAGGTATGTTCATATGTCACTACCTGTATCTTTGAAACATGCCTGTTTGAAAAATGCTGAAGAATCAATGTAAATACAGGCAATACCTTAATTGGAAGTTGAATACACAAAACAATGTAATTTACTTAACCCTTCGAAATGTGTTTTAAAATATCACATAAGCTTTTAAGTTAATACTAAAGTTTAATATTTATTTAGAAAACTATCTTCATTGAGTTTTTTAAAAAAGAAAACAAACCCTTTGCTCTTGAACTCAACAAGGATGTAGTATTAAAATGTAAGCCTTCTTTGTTTAAAGAAGCAAAACCTACTTAAGTGGGTACTGCCTGTTAGTTTAGAGATAAGCTCCTGTCTGTCCAGTGACTCAACAAATACAGATAAAGAAAATTATTTGGCTTAATGGATAAGAGACTGCCAATGTTGCTTAAAATTTAATACTAAATTCAATTATTTAACTATTTTATTAGCCAACAATGTATTCAAAAGAGCTTCTAAATTTCTGATTAATGTACAGAAAAATGAAGATGCTAAATTGATTTCTCCATGATGATTTTAAATGGATTTGTCTATTGCCTAAAATAATTAGTAACATATGTCAAGTGCTTAAGGAAAAACATAAAAACGTGAACATTTAATTCCAGGTCATTAACTTACAATAATGTTCATTACATCTTAAAATTGTCCATCTTATTTATGAAACATTTTTCAAAGCAATTCAAAGAGTTATATGCAGATCTGATATTCTTTCTGTTATTTCAGACTAGAGAAAATGATTCCTAAAATACTGCTTCTTAGAAAAATAAGACATGATGGACAAGTGCAGGCTGTCCCAAGTTACTAACATACATTGTGTCTCAAGCCTGTTTGCAAATTTTCTTGGAATTCATATTCATTACATGTTATAAGTAGTAGATGATTTCCTAACTTTCTTCTACGAAAGCTGACATTTCTTATGCTCCTTTTTTTTCATAACCCTTGGTGGTCATTCATGTATTTATACTCTATAAAACAAGGTTATCATGAGAAGTTATCCAATAATTCAAAGGTGATATCTTACATATATGATTTATCCTTTCATTTAGATTTAAGGTTTGAGACTTACAGATCATTGATGTCAGGAACAAAACGTAGGTAGCTGAAGGAGACTTTTCAGTTTCAACAGCAGGAAGGAGAGATATGGTAAAAGGGATTTTGATACATTCAGATGAGAGAAAAATAAATGAGTAAGTAGCAAGAGGAGAACTAATGTACTGAGTATTAAGCTACCACGTGTCAGGAACTGTGCCAAACTCCATGAGGCAAGAATTATCACCTTCAGTTTTTAGATGGGCAAATGAGGCTCAAATGAATCACCTGCTCAAAGTCATATTTCTTATGGTCTTTTGCCTAACAACAATCTTTCATGTGTTCAGAATGGTATGAGAATTCAAGTCAACGTTTCTCCAAAGCTCAGGTTCTAAGATTAAGCACACTAGAAGGTATCACAATTCCTCCTAAAACTGGTGGAATGGCACAGTCCCAAAAAGAACCACTCATGAATGGAGATAAAATGTTTTTATAAAAATCAATCAAACAAACAAAAAACTTATATAATGTACCCTAAACCAAGATTTGGGAAAGTAGGAGAGGACTGACTACCAATGAAAACTTCTTTTTCTTCCAAAGCACTACTATTTCATAGTCCATTAATATTCCTAAAATTCTAGATAAGGGGTTTTCTAGCATAAGCAATTACCTTTTATTAGTAATTTTGTTGAAATTTCCTTTACCATATATTCCTATATGACAGATCTAAATGCTGATTTGATTCTGTCACCACCACAAGTTGCTAGCTGGGACCTTGAATTAGCTTCTTAATCTCTCTATGTACCATAGTTTTCTCAATAAAAAATAGAGAATTGTGTTTAGTTTGTGGGATTAACATGCAGATGAGAGATAATCCATGTAGAGAGTGAACTACAGCAAACAGGCACATCATAAACAGTAGCCCAGATCTCCCTTTAAGCTTCAGATGAGTGTTTCTATTTCTCATCAAACTGTTCAACCTCGGAGCCCCAACAGCACTTCAAATTTACCCCATCCACTAAGAATTGTCTTCTGCTTCGAATTTGTTTCTTCTCTAACAGTCCTAATCTCTGAAACTTTGTGTCATTTTCCCAACCAGTTGGTCACAATACCAGAATTTTTCCAGAAATGTCTCTTCTAGCAAACCACTGCCTTAGCTGAGGTCCTAGCTATACGTTGCTTATACTGCTGCTATACTCTTTTAAGTACTGTCCCTGCCATCATTATATCCTCACCCCTGTGCCCCTTCCAAAATGCCACCAGAGTAGTTTTTCATTAAAACACAAAAACTAAACCAAACCAAAAAAAGGAATCTGATCTCGTTACTCACTTGCACAGAAAACTTCATTAGCTCCCAGCTGCCTATAGGTGCCTAGAAAATAAAAGTAAGTTTCTTGCACAGGCATGCATAGCTCTTCACCGATCTGACCACAACCTACAAACAACCTCAATGAACTCCTCAGGCACTCCTGAGCACATAGGCCTTGTCATGAAGCTAGGCATAGCTCTACGCTGTTTCTCTGCTTAGAATGCCCTTTCTCAATCTAATAAATTAATACCTGTTCTTTGCTATTGACTGAATGTTTGTGTCCCTCCAAAGTTCATATGTTGAAACCTAATCCCCAATGTGATGGTATTTGGAGATGAGGCCTTTGCAATGTGATTAAGTCATGAGAGCTGTGCTTTTATAAAAAAGATCACAGAGAGCTCCTTTACCCCTACCACCATGTGAAGTTATAGTGAGAAGACCACCATCTATGAACCAGGAAGTGAGTCCCCACTAGAGGCTGAATCTGCTGGGCCCTGACCTTGTATTTCCCAGCCTCTAGAACTGTGAGAAATAAAACTGTGTTGTTTATAAGCCATCCACTCTATGGTATTTTGTTATAGCACTCCAAACAGACTCAAAACCAGTTCAAATTATATCTCTTCAACAAAATTTTCAAGATTCCTCCTTGCAAAGTAAGATATTATGTCTTTTATTTTTATAGAGAATTTTCATTCAGTATTCTTCAGCAGTTGGAAATACGTTAATGAATAAGACAAACACATTCTGCCACTGAAGCTTGGAGATACACTATTCACAGAAGACAAATAAGAGATTACAATTTCTTGTAAGGAGCATGGTATAATAACAGTGTTATAAAAGTACATAGGAAGGGGAACCCACGGAATATTATTCAACCTTAAAAAAGGAAGGAAATCTTGTCATTTGCTACAACATGGATGAAACTTGAGGTCCTTATGCTAAGTGACAAATACTGCATGATTCCACTTACATGAGGTATCTAAAGTAGTTAAATTCATGGAAACGAAGTAGAATGAATGGTGGTTAGTTAGCAGGGGCTGGGGGAAGGGGAAAACAAGTTGTTTAATGGGTACAAAGTTTTGGTTTTGAAAGATGGAAATCTGTTTCACAACAGTGTAAATATACTTAACACTACTGAACTGTACACTCAATTATGGTTAAGGCAGTAAAATTTATGTTGTGTGCTGAACACGATTTTTTAAAAATAAAAAGGAGACCCAGCCTAATCATGGTGAAATGTAGCCTATAAATGAAATGACATTTAAGCTAAGACCTAAGTAAGCATCTAACTTCTTCACCATAACTTCAAATACATGGTTAAGTTTTTCTCTCAGTCCTCTTCTTACCTAGCCCATCAGTAATATCACAGCTGAACACTCCCTCCTGCTTGAAATACCTCCTTCACTTGGTTTCCAGGACCAAGCTCTTGCCTGGTTCTCTCGCCTTCACCAGCCACTCCTCAATCATCTTTGCTGGTTCCCCCTGATTACTTGGAGCCTAATTCTTAGAGCTCTTCTTGATACATACAACTCCCTTGCAGTCTCACTGGGTTGAATCTAATGAAGTGTTTCTCAACCTTGTTTTCATGATCACTCCTTCAAGGAGCCTTTCAAACATTTTTTTTTTTCTCTCTCAATCATCCCATCTCCATTAACTGAATACTAAGGAATAAGCCTGTGTTAGGTAGGGTTGAGTTTTAGAGCAAACCACTGTAATATCTAAAGCCTTTTTTCACCCCAAGAACCAATTTTTGCCCCATTTGGAGTGCTATTGGCCCTGCTGAGAGATGGTATTTAATGGTTTTAAATACCATCTCTAAGCTTAAGGCCCTCACATTTCAGCCTTTATCGCTTCCCTAGACTCCACACACCTATCCAACTCCCTCTCTGATACCTCCACTAAGATATTTAATAGGCATCTTAAATTAACACATGGCAAAATGAACTCCAGACTTTTCAACCAGATCATGCTACCTCCCTGTTCAGAGCCCTCAATGTTTGCCTTCCTCCTTCAGACAAAAAGGCATCATTATAGTTGCCTACAAGGCCCTAGTGAGGAACTACCCTCTCCTTCAGCTCTCATCTCATCTCCCACTCTTCCCTTCCTTCATTAAATCTCAGCCATACTGGCTACCTTGTTTCTCCTCAAAAATGCCAGCCATGCTTCTATCAGGGCCTTTGCATTAGGTGTCCATACAACGCAGGATTCAGTCAAGTACAGCCCATGGCTTCTCTTTGTAAATAAAGTTTTATTGGATCACAGACCAACTTACTAGTTTAAGTAATCTAAAGCTGCTTTTGAACTACAATAGCAGAGTTGAGTGGCTGCAATGAGACTATATGGCTTGCAAAGCCTGAAATATTTACTATCTGACCCTTTACAGAAAAAGTTTGCTGATTCCTGACTTAGAGAGCTTTCTCATCAGAGAACCCTGCACTCTGCTCCCTCATCTCCTTCAGATTTTTTGCTCAGTGTAGCTATGAAAAACAGTCCTGTCATACCTACCACCCCCTAGTCCATCATGATCTCCCCACCCCATTTCCTGCTTTATTTTTTTTCTATAGTACTTACCATCTGATATTCTACATTTTACTGGTTTATCTTGTTTGCTGTCTGTCTCCCCTATCCTAGAATACAAGCTCAACCAGGGCAGAACTTTTGTTTGTTTGTTGCATTATTTCCAATAGTCCCTAATACAGAGTAGGTTCTCAGTAAATATTTGATAAATGAATGAATGTTAAGCACCTAATAAATACTTAGAAATGAAAGAGAAGGGAAAGGGATTTAAGGCAGTATGTGTGAGGGTCTGCCACCAAAGAGAGAGCGTGGCATATCCATAACATCAAATACTGAGTTGTAGTAAATTTTATCTATTTACAGGTTTGGTGCCCCAATTAGACTGTGTTACTAAATGAGAGGAGCTGTATCTAATTCTCTATTCTACTTCCAGTATTTAAACTTTTATCAGATACCTAAATCTCTTCTAACATCCTCAGAAATATCCCAGAGCCTCTGTCTAAATATGTCTAATGATCAAGAGCTTATGACATTTTGAGTTTGCCTGTACCTTTTTTTCAAGTGAAATCTCTCTATTAGCTGTATGTTTTTAGACCAAGGTATCTTAACCTTGGCACTACTGACATTTTAGGCTGGATGACTCTATGTTGAGGGGGCTATTCTGTGCATTGTAGGATGTTTAGTAGCATTCCTAGCCTCTACCCAGTAGATGCCAGTAGGACCCCCTAGGTGTGACGATCAAAAAAGGTCTCTAGATATTGCCAAATGTCTCCTGAGGGTAAAATCACCCCTGGTTGGGAACCACTGTCTTGATATCTCCATACTTCAGTTTCATCTATAGATGAAAGATCATTGATTAAAGATCACTGAAAGTTCAGTCTTAAGAGGGAACAAATTATGGCATGAAAGAAGTTAATATTTTTGTTGTTTTCCTTATTACTATAATAGATAAAACTTCCTTATGTAATTTAAATGGTTCAATTACATAATTATTTGAAAATACAATATGAAAACTAGGTTGTTTACAAAAATGTATCAAAAGACTAAAAAGATGTAAAGACTATTCTAGAACCTATATTAAAGCAGCATGATGATCAAAGGCAGTGCATAATCTTTGAGTTAATCCTGGTTTTTTTTTTAAATGTCTATAAACGATATTTTTGGTATAAGTGGGAAACTCTGAATATGGACTAAATAATAGAGAATATTAATGTATCACTGTTAAATTCCTTTGGTGAGATAACGGTATTGTGGTTCTGCTGGAAAATGTCTTTGTCTTTAGGAGATTCAGATTGAAGTATTTAGGAGTCAAGCTCCATGATATTTGCAAGTTATTTTCAAAAGGTTAAAAAAAAAGTGTGTGTGTGTGTGTGTGTGTGTGTGTCCTTAGAGACAGAGGGGAGATGAAATATGACAAAATGTTTACGAATGTTGAATCAAATTAAAGGGTATGCAGGTATTCTCTGAACTATTCTTTCAACTTTTCCATAGGTTGGTAATTGTTCAAGATAAAAACCTGGGAAAAATATATCTAGTATATAAACCAAATTACATCCACGTTGGATTTGCAATTGACCATAGAGCGCACACACATCCCTTTTCCAGCACTTTATTTAAAGTACTTTACCCAATACTTCTACTCTGTCAGAATTTTTTGGGATAGCTGGAGGCCCCGCTGGGAACAAGCTATTCTGAAAAAGCAATCCAAGTGATTCTGATCTGGTGCTGGCCATTCTCTACTCACTCTTCAGAACCACTGCAATAGGCTATGAACTCCTTAAAAGCAGAGACTGTGTCTTAGCAATCAGACACCAGACCTGAGCCAAAGGCATTCAATAAATATTTGCTCAGTGTTGAACAAATGGTTCCCATATACTGTTTCCTCCCTCCTCTTACTTCCCCTCTGTACACCTTTTTTTTTGAACACTGGGGTGACAAGGGAGGGGTAAAAAATTAAGTGTCTCAATGGCTTTACTTCAAAATAAACTCACTTGAATTAATTGTAATATCATTAATCATTATTACAGTGATAAGTGAAATAAACAAATAGGACAATCCAAAACAAAAAAAACAACACTAAAAATCAGTTTTCTCTTTTAATTATACTGTAGCATTTTCACTTCCTTCTCCAGAAATGACAAACTCTGCAAATAATCTTCTTACTGTAGTATAATGCAACTATGTCATATAACTAAGCTATATTAAAAACAGTCCAGCAAACAAATAGTATTATCAAAGGCTAAATAAAGTTTTGTTTCTTTTAGCATCTATTATATCCTTTCCTGTGTACAATATTGTTCTATGTGAGCCACAGGAAAAAAATCTGTGAAGCAAAGGGCGTGGTACTGAATACCAAAGTTCAGACTTAATGTGTTATGTCCAAAATGGTGCCCATTATAAAGACACTGGCAACAGTTCTTAAAAAGTTCCTTCCCACAAACTGCAAAATAAGGTATATTCCAGTAGAGAAATTTGCTATAAGACTATCAAAACATTTGTTACCTTCAAGCTATGGTGTAGGTTATTTTAGGCAAAATTAGCTTTAAGAGACTATTTTGATATACATGATTGTAGGAAATGTGTTCCAAAAACAGTAATGCAAATGAAATATTTTCCAAATCAGACTCTTTTATTTAATTTAGCACCTCCTATGTCAAGTGTTACCATGGACTTTATGGGAAATACAGAAGAGCAGACTCTGTCCTCAGAAGACTTAAAAGTCCATCTGGTACAAATAATCCCAATAAAGTGGGATAAATGTTAAGACAGAGGTAAAGGGTTTCTATTCAAAACTTTTAACTAGGAGGAGGGAAGAATGAATGGGAAGAAGTGTAATGGAAGGTATTAAACTCTAACAGAAAGCCATTAGCAAACCTAATAGTACAGGTGGTGTGTTAGCATTTAGAGTCTTGTGAGACTTGCTAGACTGAAATGAGGAGGATGTTCATTACCTATCTCTCCCAACTGCAAGCTTGTGTTAAATCTACTTTGTGGAGAAAGAATCAAGTGCCAAGGATCAAGATGATGTCACACAGACAGTGCTATGGACCAACTCTCATGATCCAATATGGCGAGAGAAGGGGAAAGAGGGATAAGGAGGATGTGCCGGGTAGGAGAAAAAAGTATGTACATACAGGCAAGGACCTCGCATATTTTAAGGCTGATTTTTTTAAAGGTATCCTCTAAGAGTTAATCAATATATACTGTTTTATTTCTGTGCTCATTAAAATATATAAGACAAGTGTTATGTTTTTAGCATATTAACACCTTTCCAAGGTATAATTCAAAATACTTCATTTCAAAACTACAAGTGTATAATACCTTCTAGTTGATATTTATAATATTTACTATATTTGATAGAGAACAAAAAGGTAGTTCTAAGAAAGTAAAAGATATACACTTGAAACAGACAAATTAGGTGGTGTACTGTTTCAAAAAATTTATATACTGACTCTTAAGCTTATTTTTAAGTACTCAATACCCTTGTGCAACTGTGGATAGACTCAGGCAGGAGTTTGCTAATCTTTGTCAGATTTACAAGGATGCTAAGTAGACAGACAGACATAGCACTTTCACAAGTGACAGCATGTGCTCAACCTTCCCCTCCTCAAACCCCACCACCTTTTATAAACTTATTAATAACCACTGACATTTAAAAAATGCTGAATGGAAAAGCAAGATAAATACCTTTGAAGGGGAAAAAACGAATCAAATGTCAACTTTGCCCCCCTAACCCAAACTAATATCTAACACAGGAAATGGTGGTGATTAAAACGTAGTAAATTATGAGGAAGAATATATTAAAGATGATCTGCAGTAAAAGACTTCCTCATGTCAAAGATAGTGTGGTAAAGTATACAAAATACATCTTGTGAGGCAAAAGACTGCATTCCCTTCCTAACTTTGCTAATGATCTAATAGTTAAGGTCCTCATCCCTGAATTGACAAGATTTAATACCATAAGGTCCCCATGGTCCCTTCCAGCTCTGAAATAAATCTTAATTTTAATCTTCAAATTTATGACTTTTAGTTTTGTTTAATGGAATGGGGAGAGGGAAAGTACTCTTAGTTCTACAAATAATATTTCTGCTTAACAGAGTGTATCTTGTTAAGTATTCTTGATATTTCTCTCCAATATTATAACCACTGTGAATCCAAGGTAACCCTACATTGATTCTGATCTTCAATCCTCCTTAAAAAATGCTTGGAATTCCTTTACCATAGATAAATTTTATATGCCAACAATAAAACCTTCAAAGTGATGAAAAGCAAACATAACTTGTCTGTTATTCTCTACAGATGTCAGTATATCTGTACACATATCATAAACCAATTGTTATTATGATACAATTTTTATGTGTATATATAAATTTTCATTTTATATATTACATGTAATACATATTACATGTATAGATATACATACTTTTGCCTGGAATAATTTCAACAGAGTACTGATTGCTCAATAGATACCTGACATTTTCTCAAAAACAAATGTGATATATAAACTAGTGAATGTAGTCTACAGCCACGCTATCCTAAACAAGTCCAATCTCGACTGATCTCATAAGCTAAGCAGGGTTGGGCCTGGTTAGTAAAGAAAAATAAGGGATTGTAAACTGACAAGGTCCTTGCAATCTGTGAGGTCAACCAAGGGTTGCCTCGCCTAAAACAAACAAACAAACAAACAAACAAACAAACAAAACTAGTAAATGTAGGATGACATCTCTACCATAATTTACTAAAACATTTCAAATGAAGCAGACATCATGAGAAGTAAATCTAACAAAATGTAAATTGTTAAAGTTATTAACATTTTAAAAGTATTATTTTAGCTAATACAGTCCATTCCAACATAAAACTGACCACAAAAGCCAAAATATTAATAAAATAAGGATTCTTAATGTTACTAAACCCAAACAGGTTTCCATTTAGAGTCACTACAATTTCTACTAACATAAGTCTTTCTAAAATGAACAACATTCCTCTAGCTTCAAAATAGCTTTTTTGTATTATCAACAATCTTAAGAGATTTTTAGCCTAAATAAGACTAGTTCCTAGAGCAATTTTCTTTTCTAGGAAAAATGTAAACATTCATGATTTTAGAATTAAAAATTATGAAATTTGATTGAAATAATTACCACCATTCTTAAGAGATACCAGTTGAGAAAGTCATCAACCTACTAAATATCCAACAAGCAAATAAATACAATTCTATGCTTTCCATAGCACAAAAGAAATATATCTTGAAAAAAGAAAAATCACTTGGTTTCCTGGCAATGAATACCACTATAGATCAAATTACATCACAAAAAATTCTTGAGACACTATTCAAATGCTTTTGTTAGATAGATCTAAGCTCTTCTATATTTACCCCACAACTCTTTAAGGCCTCTATTTTCTAGATTAGTACATAACAACTTATTAGACTTAGAGCATAAGAAATCCACCAGCCTTGAACTGTAATAGAGAAGGTACTATGTGTGATTGGTCACCACTGTACTCCCAATACCTAGCTCAGTGCCTAGCACACAGTAAGCGCTCAATAAAAACCTATTAAATGAATGGCTATTTTGTTAAATGGGCTATTAAATGTTTTGTTGCTTTTGACTTTAATGTCTGTTTTAATCACTGGAATTTGATTTTTATTATTAATATAATCTAGAATTAAATTATTTTCCACTTAACAAAATACCAGAAATAGCTGTCTCACCTGCTCAAAAATGAGCAAATAGACATGAGAGAGTACATAAAAGTACATAAATGACTGAAAGAGTCAAATGAGTGGAATGCTTCTTGAAAACAACATATAAGATTGGGTCTGGAGCCTACCAACAGCCCAACCATCATGACACTGCTATGGGTCACAGGAAACAGAGGTGACAAGGAAAGTGTGCACTGGCTAGGTGCGTACTTCTATTCCATTCCTATGGCAAAGAAAAGCAAAACAAAATTATGCTCTAAAGACACTTATTTTTAAAATAGTCACATATCTTTGAGTATTGAAAAAGCTGGCAGGTAATCTAAAGGCCAATAAAAACCACACTGGAATCATACATAATGATATTCTAAAAACAATTAACAAGACAAAATGCCATGAGGTATTAGGTGAGGGCTGGGGGTAGCACACAGAAGGGAAGGGCAGACAAAGCAAATAAATACAAATTCCATTAGAGCTTAAACTGTGACTCAAATTTGAAAAATCCCATTGACTCACATCTTCCCAGCTAATTTTCTTAAAACTAGAAATAATTATAAGCTATCTATTCTAAATAAAATATTTCCAATATAAACACCTTAAATTCAAGTGAAAGGATATCAAACAGTGTCAACTGAATTTCACAATACAAACAGCTGGCTAAGTTACCACAGCAAGCAACCTCTGTGCCAGAATAATGAAGTTTTTCTTTAGAAGTGAGAAGGCTTTGGTGAGCATGTTATTTATCTCTAAGAAAACAACCCATCATATCTTCAAGTCAGCCCAAGGAAAAGATTCCACAGACCTTTGCATTTCAATTTCTAGAAAGATTATTAGAATAAAATTTTGATTTAATTGTGTTAGCTCTTTTCTTCATAACACATAAAAATAAACCAAATCTAAAATTATTTGTTTCATCAACTAGCTTAAAGTTAATCTCTAAAACAAGTAGATTTCACTTCTCTCACACCGCACACACACAAAATGTAAGACAGCATGGTGGAAGCCAGGATTCTCTGTTAGAGAAGTGAACTCATAAACATATCATAAAAAACAAAATCGTTATAAAATACTATCCAAAAATTCACAACAGACATTATCAACAATAAATAATGTCACCTACTATGATATGAGCTTAATAAAAAAATTTCATAAATCAACTGTGATTGAAAAATGTTTCAATACTGAACAATAAAAATTCCTATGATAATAATGAGAAATACAAACTAAAATACAAACTAAAACTCCCTACAAGGTGAGAAAAAACATTTACTTTTGAAAGAAGTACAACTTTCTTAGTAGTGCCTCTGCATTCTAGTATCCTCAGAATGTCATGTCCCTCATATTTGAATTTTCCAAACCTGAAGCTCACTTCTTTACATACCCAACTTTCTTCTTCTTCTTCTTTTTTTTTTTTTTTTACTAAAACCTTGCTAAAATGTATTACACATTCCTGACCTTTCCTAGAGCATACTGGAAGCTTTTCTTGAGTGTAGCATCATTAAAAAGTCATCCTCTCAGGGTCATGAAGCACATAAAGCTGTTTCACATCACTCTACACACACTGGCTAGCCTGCTTTCATTGTCTGCTTTTAAAATTTTCTTGACCCCCTCCTTTACCACTGAGCTGCTTGATTCCAGTCACTTTTCACCAACTGTCAAATGTGCTTGCCTCTAACAGCTCATTACCTCATGTTTGGAATACTACAAAACCCTTCTAATCTGCTACTTCTAATTCGATAGGAAACCTAATATTAACATTATTTGAACTATGTTTTTTTTTTTTTTAAATAAGTAAAAAGTATGCACTTTAGTGCGGTAAATGTATGGGGGTGTTTTGAAGTGGTTTAATCTTCTGTAATTTACTTTCTATTTCTCTCTGGTGTTCCAAATGAAAAAATTTCCAGGAAAACCATGAAAAGTATTATTTAACTGAATTTTTCTAAATATAATAGTTCTTACTAAAAGTGAAAAATTTTCATCTTCACACTTAGACTCAAATAAAATGTTATATTTGAGCAGTAAGCACAAAAATAAGTAGTACATTGATGTCTGCCATTTACGTTGCATTAGAGTTGAAATCCTTTCTTCATTGTTAAAACATTACATTTACTTTCCTAATATAATTGGTTTCATATTCTAAGCTAATTGCATTATTATGCTCTATAAAGTTGCCACTACTTACTATGATTTCACTAGAACCACACACTCACTGACACATAAAATGTACTTCCAAATTACATTCATTCTAATAGCGTATGGCCAGCTAATTAGAAGGTAAGAATCCGTTAGATGAACTCATAGGCCTAATTCCTAAAGGAAATACATATATACTAAATTGTAAAGAAATTTTTATTTTAAAAATTAGGCAACCGTAACTAGTCTTTCAGACTCCTTATTTTTATTTCATCTACTTTCAACTGATTTTTGGAATTATTTTTTTACTGTAAAATTTTTAAAAAGACTTATTTTTAATGTACCAAATCACAGTAAATCACAAACTACAGGTCATATATTAAAATCACTAATAATTAATTAAAATTTACTTGATATTTACTCCACACTTGAATGTACTAGGATTGTGTATTTTAGGGAAAAAGGGATGTGAATTTTAACATAAACCTTAATATAAATATTGACAGTATTATAATTTTAATTCATTTATAACTACTACTTATTACCAAAGAAGAAAAAAAATAGGCAGAAATTAGGTAAGTTAAAGAACTACAAATTAATGATTTTTATTTTTATGTGATTTAGATCTATTATAGCAGGACTAACTTTGGGGTTCTTTAAAACAAAGCAATAAAATTTTGCAACCACTTCTGACAAAATAACTCCAGAAGGAATGTCCACATTAAAATAGGAAAAAAAAAAAAAAAAAACAAGGAGCTCACAATATTTGTTAGATCACAGTATTAAATGGTACTTCTAAGAATATTAATTATCACAGAAAGGTATTTCTAGCTCTGAATTAAAATCTTGCACAAAAAATCTATTTTAGTATTTTCTAAAAACAAATGAGATTTAATAATAAATAAGATACATTTCACAATTTTTAAGTTTTATAAGATGTAAATAACAGTACCTGGTTCTAATTCCTACTGGCCCCCTGGACAGGATCACAGTTCTTAAAGGACCAACTCTCCCAGCTCTGTGGAGGGTGGAACCATGGGACATGCCCTTAGGCTGGAGGGGTTTACATTAGCCATATTAAGAAACAGTGAAGAATTCTGACAGTGGGAGTGTTAAAACATCTGGATAAGTTATTTAGAGCAGCTGTGAGATCTCACCCTCTTTAATATTAGAACAGACTGTGGAAAGGTTTTGAAGAAACATTATTCAAAATCAAAACTGAATAGCTTCTTGATGTTCCTTCCAGACTGAGAGACCAAGGATTATATATACATCTACATCCAACAATACTAGCAATAACTAAACACAACTTTCCACAAAGCAATGCTTTTACTTAATTGGAGGATATTAAAGAGATGATCTGTGCAGTTTTATGTGTTCTGTTAGGTATGAGTCTTTTTTATCTACATTCTGCCTGCTTCCACTGAACCAGTACTGCTTTTACTTTCCAAATTTTAATTTTTAAACCAAATCCTAATTGTAGTATGCGTCCATATTACTAAACTGATTTACCTAACTAGCTACATGACCTTGGGAAGATACTTCTCGTAAAATGAGAGGCCTTGTACTAAGATCCACTAGAATGTAACCTCCATGTTCTGTTTACCACTGTACTCCCAGGCCCGGTATATGGAAGGCATTAAATGTTTACTGAAAAAGAGGTTCATTCCCTTCTCCAAACTACAAATATAAAAGAAACGTAATCATTTTTCTTTTTTAACAATTAAATTCTAATCTGTATATTCCCAAACATTTTTAAAAGGACACTGAAATTTCCTATGCATCTAATAAAGCTTTATATATTTTAAAATAAAGTACTTGCTTTTTGGGAAAAAAAACAAAACAAAACAGGCAAATCATACAAAAACTGACAAACTTCACCCAGTTTGTTAAACTTCCCTTCTCTTCGCCCCCTTTAATTCATTACTGTGTCTTTCCTTTTTTCCTTTGAAAGGAAGGTAGCTTGTAGGGAGAAAGTGCACTGAACTTGGAGTGAGAAGACCTGAGTTCTAGTGCCATCTCTTTTATTAACTGGCTCTATGGGGATAAGCCACTTCTCCTTTGGGGCCCTGCAAAGACTGCATCTGTAAAACAAGGCAAGCTGAACTAATTATTAATTTCTGAAGTCTTCTGCTTTCAAAATCTATGATACTCCTTTTATTCTACCCATTATTCAATTCCTAATGCCTTGATTCAGTGCTTGCCACATCATTCCTAGACTCATACAGTAGCCTCTAAATTTGTCTCTTTATTTTTCCTTCTTATTCTAAAAGTGATTCAATCCTAAAATTACTAGTTAAGAAGAGTGAAAAACACATTGTCTTTGAAGTGTGAATGGATCAGGTTTAAATTCAGACTCTGCCACTAACTAACCACATGTATAAAATGGTGATGTTATTAACTATCTCATTGAGGATTAAACTGTATAAATTACCTAATACAGTGCCTGACATGCTGTAGGTGCTCAACAACGATGAGCTTTTTTCTCTATTTCCCAAGATGAAAACCCTCAGTTTCCCACTGTCTACATTAAGGATGACCAACTTGCTGCACAGGTGGCATGCAAGATTTATAAAACCACAGAGGCAAAATTGGGTTAAACATTTTCATCAGGCTCTTGTGCTTCTGGTTAAAGCAGCCTCAGTCACCAGCCCTTTGTGAACTCTTCTCAAAATTAAATGTGCAGCCTCCCCATGCCAAATTGACAAGGCGAGAGGAAGTGAAAACTTGATCCAACTCCTCAAAAAGATATAGATTCTCTGAAAGCACACTCCTCAGCCTATCATGTAAAAAGAAGCCAATCCCAAATCTTTATACTTAAGTGTACAGGCAATACAGCTAATGTTAGAGTACCATCAAGCATTATAATTTAATTTGATTTTTTCCACCACAGGAAATTAAAAAGTGTTACAAAAAAATAAATAAAAATAAAATTTCTCCCCAAATGAGGATACACTGAGCTTTGTAGAGCTATACAAAAGCTTCAGAAAAAGCAATGGCTTTCTTCTTGATTTCAAAACTGGGTTAAAAGTGGAAGGAACAAGGAAAAGAGTGATGGGGGCTTGCAACGAGAAGCTCGTTTCTTAAAGTGACCAAGGTACAGTTACCTAATTATATGGAACTTTTAAAAATTCCCAAACTAGAAATAACAATCTTTACTTTGAAAACATTAGTCAATGAAACAGTTGAGTTACTGGGTAACAGAGGGCAATCAATCAAGTGTATAGAAGTCTGGAAACCAAAGAAATCTTGTGAAGAAACCTAATTTTGTGAAATGCAACCTTCTTTCTCAAGCTACTTCAGCCTGAGCAACTGTGCAAAAAGCATTTAATTGAAAGACTATAGTATTTAGGAAGAATTCTTTCAGAAGTTTTAGCTTCTTTAAGAATTACCCAAATTCCTCTTTCTACTTAAGAACAAAACCACTAATTGACGATCTGTGTTCTTCTGTGATCAGGCCAACCTGCTTTACTGGACCCTTTGAAATACACTATCCAATGAATAGGACCAAAATTCCTGCCATGAGCTGCCAAGCTGCTTCTGGTTTATTTTTTTACACTGCAGTTAAAGTCCATTTTCCCCATGTTCTTTGCTCACATCACAAACTAAACAATCCTAATTTTCTCCACCAGAGTCAAGTTTTATCATCAAACCCATTCACCTAGATGGCCCTTTCTCCTTAACAGACTTCCCCACTCCCATTTATCTCCCATCCTGTCCTTTGCATACAATTCCTTCCCCAGGCTGGTTTTCCTTCATTTTTGACCTTATCTATGACCAGTACTCCCCTTACTCAGATTTAGTCCCAGCTTCATCCTCCAATTCCAGTCCTCATCACTGCCTAGTCCCTCTTCAGCTCCAAGTCCTGCCTTGGCCTTTTACCTCTAATCTCTCTGTCCAATCCCCACTACTTTAATAATACCTGACCTTATTAATGCCTGCTCCCAACCCAGACCTTACTGCAGCTAAGCCCCTCTCCTACTTTATTTCAATTCCTGTCATTCCTGGCCCCTGCCCAGTCCCTCTTCATTTTACGCCCTTCCCAATCTCCTCTCTTTCTTTCTGGTCCTTGGCTAAAACTCAAACCCCATTCCTAACCCCAGGAGGCTTTCTCTGACCCTAGCAAAGGCCACTGTTCTGGCTGGCTCATCCCATTTTTTCTGACTCTAAACTCAGTACATCCACGCTCACTTACCGAAACTCGATGCCACAAAATCTCAAACCCCAGCCTTATCTACTAGTACCCCATTTCTGAACCTCAATACATGCGTCCTCCGCATCACACACTCCCAGCTACTGTCTGTCTTCCCTCATCTCCGACGCTAGCCTTGGACGGTCCTGCCCATCCCGGACCCGGGTTTGCTTCGTTGGTTTGCTTAACCCAAAGCCTAGGAGACCCCTCCCCACCCTGACGCGCAGCCCTGCCCGGCATCCCTAACTCCCAGTTAGCTATTCCCTTATAGGTCCCTCTCCTCACTTGACCCCAGTGCGGTGACCTCCAACCGTAACAAGCTTGGTGCTCTGTTCTCTTTTTCTGTGCCTTCCCCCGCCCCATACTCCCTCCACACTCCAAGCTCAGTGGGGTGTGTCCCCTCCAGCCCACTGGCCTCTCCCGCCATGGTCAGGTTGTCCCTTCTCACCTCGGCGTCCACCACCTCGTGGTAGGCGGGCGGGGGGTCGAAACCGCCCCCGCCGCCAGTGCTCCCACCGCGGGAGGGGCCGCCGCCGCCGTCACCCCCGCCGTCGCCCCGCGGGCCCCCGCCAGGTCCAGGGCTGGGGCCGCTGCCGCTGTCCATGGGCTCGTAGCCGCCGTAGTCGAGGCCCGGCCGCTCGTTGGTGAGCAGCGCCACAGCCTCGTTGATGTCGTTCTTGGCCAGGCGCAGGGCCTTGCGGATGGTAGCGGGGTCCGAGAAGCCCATGCACAGCAGCGTGGTCATGTGCTGCTCCTCCTCCGATTCCATGGCTCGGGCCTCTGGGCCGCGCCGGCCGGCCGGCAGCGAAGCCGCGGGTCCGGGGCCTGGCGGGTCGCGCGCCGCTGCCCCCGCGCCGCCCCCGCGCTCCGGCGGGCCACTGCGCTCTTGACCTGCGCCCTCCGCGGCCGCCGGGCCAGGTTGAGTGCGGGCGTGGGCGCCGCGAACCGATCCGGGCCGGTGCGGCGCTCAGGCGCGGCGGCGGCCCGGCACAGCCCTGCGCGCCGCCATGTTGGCCTCCTCCTCAGCCGCCGCCGCCGCCGCCGCCGCCGCCTTCCCGCGGGGCCGCGCCTCCGCTCCCGGAAGCGGCACGAGCCGCCGCCACGCTCGCCGTTCACCGGCGAGGACGGGGTGATTTTTTATTTTTATTTTTTTAATTGAAGGAGCGAAAGGAGGAGCCGCGCTGAAGGGCGTTTCTAGGGTGAAAGGGCCGCCGTGAGGCCCGGGCGGAGGCGAGGGAGGGTCCTCCGTCGTCGTCGCCGCCGCCCGCCCATTTCTCCAGCAACAGGTTCCCCCGGGAGCGGGAGGGGTAGGAGTGATACACAGCTCGCCACACGGAACGTCCCCGAAGTGCCCTAGCCGTGGGTCCTGCGCAACCCTGACGACTGTTCCCCCTGCTTCTCAGCCCAAACCTCCTCAGAATCCCCGTTGGACGCCCGGTCCTGGACTCGCTTGTCCCAGCGCGGCCCGAAACGCACCGGTCCTGGTGGGAATTCACTTGCTGCGGCTGTAATGCATCTCCAACCCCGCCTGAAATGCACCGCGGTTTTGAAGGAAATTCACCCGCCACGCTGCCTGAACTGTACCCCGGGGCATAAACGCATGCCCAAACCAGGCATTGTCGACCTACCTGAGCTGAAATTTACCCCCAAGTACACTTGACCTAAGTCCCTCCATGTCACTGAAATCCCCCTACACCGGTCGAAATCAGTTGCCAGCCCTCTGAATTTTCCATCCAACACTGACTGGCCACCTGCCCTAACCAAATCTGACTAAACTCTACCAAACTCTTAAGCTGAAAATACCCTGAGTCTGAAATATATTTTTTACAAC